>ML681967.1:1157610-1225861 GCA_007922195.1 Podocnemis expansa | reverse complement strand
TTTTGTTTGCTGGCAGTACTCGTCACTTACAGCTGTTGTGCAGTGTAGGGTTAACAAACCCTTTTCTTTTGGACAAAGGATGCACTGCCCACTCGCAGTTTCAGTAAGTTCGTTTTCAGAAATGGGTGCCTGAAGTTAAGCTTCTAGGTCCATCATTAAACATCGGAATAATAACTACTGAGTGGCTTCCAACCACAAAATTAATATGTAGATTTACCAGTTTAGGCATAAAATCTCATGCTTAGGGAGGAAAAAATACATTATTCATTGCCCAACAATAAAAATGGCTCATTCTTGACCAGTGGGAGGTAACATTTTGCAAGGCTCCTTTAGCAATTAATTTTAGACAGAATTGGTGTTGAGGACCTGTCTTTCAAATGAGTATTCTTAGTCATTTAGAGCATAAAGTTCAAGTGGGTGCCATTAATGTTGTCTCATCTACAAAGACTTTCGGGTAAATTCTTTATATACCGTCTACTGTACTATATTGCAGTGTTTCCCAACCGGTGTGCCATCAGGTCTGAGCAAGTATGCCACAAAATTTTTTGAAAAACCACTCAAAGAGCTCTGGATTGGCTCATTGGCTCAGGAATATTCATGTGGTCATTTGGAAACTATATGGTGGTGTGCCTCAAATTAATTAAAGGTAGCAAGGTGTGCCATGGCAGAGACCATGTTGGGAACCACTGCTATATTGTGTAGCAATTTTTAAAATATCATTCAGAGGGGGTTTTCCTCCACTATATGCAGTTTCTTATGAGACGCTAATATGCTTGAAGTGAAAATCTAGCTCCTTTATATACATGTGCATGCTCAGTTATCTGTGGTTGTATTGATAGTACTTAAAGAGTGAAAAGCGCTGTATTGCTGTATTCATGTGTTTGCATATCTTTCTTTATCTAGGTATTGTTTCATTCAAAACTCGTATGCAACCTTTTAGACATTAAGGCGGCATTTGGTTTATCAATTGGACATATTAAACAGAGCCCCGGTGGGAGGAGGAAGGTGTTTTTACATCTACTGTTCAGTTTGTTCTTCCCAACATAGTCTTTTCCTTCTTTTTGTTGTCAAGAAAGTCTTTCATGCATACATTTCTTGGAATTCTGGCAAAAATTTTAATGATTGAATTGAGATAAATAAAACAAACACTATACATTTCTATTTGCAGTTGGACTTCAGGTTTGGATCAGTTTCTTCTTTTCTAGGCTATCCCTTTGAACTTCCAACTATCTTGGCAAGTCCAAGAAACCCTTCTTCAGACAGGCCTTTTTTTTTGTCACTGAAGTACTGAAGGTGATAGGTGCATTGGGGAAAATAAGACTGCCACTTTGTTGGAGATCTTTCTTTCGTTCCTCAAAAAAATCAGCTTTCCCAAGGATAACAAACCAAAACAAAAAATCCAATGATGAAAAGTTGTCCCTTCTGCACCCCCAAAAAGACAAAAATTGTTTTTTTGTGGAAATGCTCACCTCTGTTACCGGATAAGCTCTGGGGAGCTAGCATTCAGCAGTTTTTGTGGAAGAGAGAGTGTTTTAGAAATCTGTTAGCTAATGTATTTAATAGATATTATGTTTACTGACACAGTTAATGTGTTTTAGGCCTGTTCTCTTTCCTGTTGTCTTTAGATGGACAGACATGACATCACGCTCCAAGTTCAGATGTTGCATTAGGGCAGGTCAACACTGAAACTGGTTCACATGTTTTTCTTAACATAGACTGCTAGTTATTTCCTGTCTCTATGAAATCATAGTGTATAATGACTGAAACATTAGGTGTAATTAAGACAAATCCTCCTATCATTTGCTCAAATGTGAAAAAATATTTAGATTTCATGGTAGGAAACACTACAGGATAGGTGAAAAGTCTTATAAGAAACTCACTAAATATGTTTTTACAGCTATTCTTTGCTGACAAAATCTACCGTCTCTCACATGTACATGCTGCTTAATTGAAGTGAGCTTTATTCTCCACCATTTTGCTCTAAGAGAGGTGTATCACCATGACCTTCATTTATGAATCTAGTAAAGATTCATACATGTTACTACTTCTCAACCTGTCCATTTCTGGATGAAGATGTCAGTTCTTTGTCTGAGTCCAGGGACAAATTTAAGTGAAGATACTATTTACATATTTCCAAGTGGCATAGTGATTTTTGTCTGCATAGTGTGTTATTTCTTTATGAAACAGGTTAACTGTGAAATTGATGAATTTACTTTGTTCGGAAGCATAGTACTGTATTCCAGCTTTTCCTGGGGAAAAAATAGTCAAGTATCTGTTTGATCTTGTCAGAAGCCCCATCTGGACTAAGTAATGTAGACTTCAGTAGACCTACACACAGGCTTAGGGATCTACATGAATGGCGCTTATTAAAATAGTGCATGCTGAAGTTGCATTTATTAAAATTTGGACATTCAAATGCAATGAATTCTTGCCTTTAGAGTCCTCTGTTTTGCTAGGCCATTGAGATGATGATTTGCATTGAGTAGTTTTGTAGAATAAAGACTGGAATGGCAATGGGGAAGATTTGTTCTGTTTAAGTGAGTAGAATTCATAAGAAAAAACATCTGTCTATTGATAAGCCTGATATTTTTCAATGGGAAGATTTCCAGCCCTTCATAAGGCCAAATGCCATTTTAAAACTGTCAGACATGCATTTACAATTTCTATCAAAATTTCTGATCCAAAGTGGTGAGGATAAAATGTGTTTTTCATGTATTAAATCCTCTCTCAGATCATAAGCAAATAATATAATGCATTTTCATAGTACCTTGACTTGAGATCTTCAGAAGACTTTATATACTTCAATGAATCTGGCCTCATTAGTCCTTTACCATGTCATGTGACCAGGGCTGGCCCAAGGTTTTTTGGTACCCTAGGTGAACTACGATTTTGACTCCTACCTCCATGCAGGGCCATCCTTTGGGTTGGGGACAAGCAGGGCAAGCACCCCGGGTCCCATGGTTTGGCAGGCCCTATGCTGCCAGGCTGGTTGGCTGAGAAGTCAAAGTATCAGTTAAGAACATCCAGTGAAAATGAAGGATTAAATTCTCGTTGTCAACATGGTGAAGCTGAGCACATTCATCTGAAGATTAGAAATTGGCGCCAGAACTTTCTCCTTGTTTGTCTGCTGTTTTACATAAAGAAGCATACATATGTTTCTCCTGGATGAGGAACACATCATGTGACAGTGCAACAGTACTGTTTGGCTTTCTTTCAAGTTAACTACAGCATCAAAAGTTCAACAAATCTGAAGTACAAAACCTTTTCCTTTTTCTGCTGACCCTGATCACAAAGCTCTAATACTATGACAACATATCCTCTGCTGGTGTAAAAAGTTAAAAGGTACTTGTATAAAAATGCATTGCAATTTGCAGTTTGCTGAGTACAAGGGCTCTCTGTTGTTGGTATAAACAGCTCCTAATTGTACACCATATGGACAATGGAAACCACATCACAATATCTTTAAAAATAGCAATATATTTATGTAACTGGAAGGCAGGGACTACTAAAGTGGTTCCATAGCATGACATATTACTTCTTGAGAATGACCAGAGTGTGTGATTAGTTTTATAGCTTGTATTTTAATGTGCAGGTGTTTAATGTAGAGGTTATGTTTAAGAAATGAGTTCTTTGTTAGAGAAGGTCATTTTGTACATATCAAACTCTGATGTATGTGCTAAATTAGCACTCCCGGGGGAACCTGTTCCCACCCATGTCCAAACTCTGCTCAACATCTGGGAGTGGTTGTCATTCCCTGATCCTGAGCTGCTGAGTCTTGGTGCAAGCTAGAATTTCAGGGGAGCAATGCTAATAGGTGTCACTGGCATAAGGTTCTTTTGGGACTCTATAACAGTGACAAAATAGGCATAGTGGGATTCTACTCCGTCCCTTATACAGAATAGCCCAGAAACATTCAGTCCATATTCTTGGACTGGGGGCAGCTATCACAGAAGGCAGCAGGTTTCCAGTGAGAAAGTCCTACTAGGGTGATTTTTTTCTCCAGCCACTTTAAGTCTGCTATGTAATTATTTAACTGACAAGAGTATCTAGCCCTGCTCTCGCTAGTAAACATTTGGAAAAAATGTGACACTTCATTCTTCAGGTTTCAAAGAGAAGGAGAACTATTTGAAATGCAAGAAATGAGCATTTTAGTTGATTTCTTTATGCTAATTCTTCGAAGTCAATTTAATTTTCCCTAAAAATACCATAATCAAAATTTGGTATTTTCTGTGGTATCCTCATGAACTATTTGTCAGGTAGGTTTAGGAATACATAAAGGGATTTTGGTGTACAAATAGATTTTAGAAAAACAACTCTTTAAAACTAGAAAAAATGTACTGAGTCAAATGGTTATAGAAATAAGCTCCTACAGAGCTAAATACCAGGTACCCTCAGCTTACAGCTCATGCAGTCCCATTCAGTTCAGCTCCTGAGTTGCACAGGGGTCAAGTCTGAGCAAAATTTGGTCCAATAATTCAACATTATAACCCCAAGTTCCATAACACATAAATAATCCTTTAAAGGAAACTATTTAATATATATCAAAGCCTGATGTGTTTTTGGCTACATTGGATATCTTCTGTGTTTTATTAAAATTTGATGTTGTATGTTGATTGTGAATCATGTGTAAATTTTGCAGAGTTAAGTATTTCAGATTTAGATTCTACTGAATATTGGGAGAATAATTCCTTTTGCTGGTGTAAATGGACACAACTACACTGAAGTCAAGTGAGCTGCACACATTTAAATCAAAAGAAAATGTGGACCCTGCAAGATTCTAATTTCTCCTTTAAAGTAATTATAAAATTAACAACAAAATGTAAATCAAATAAGGTTATGTAACCTGCACTCACTTGTTGTTATGCGTAACTAGGAAAGTTTTCATACAAGACAATTAAACATAGCTCCCTTAAGTTCTGTACTTGGCATTCCCACTGCAGAATAGCAACGGGGTAATAAACTACATTGTCTGGCAAGACAATAGACTTTAGGGGACTAAAATCCACCAGATATCTGCTAGTGATGGAGTGCTAAATGACAGGACAAAATTTAAAAAACTAGCGATAGTAAAATAAGAAATGATTCAGACTTTTCCAGAAATATGCTCCATGAGTCTCTAAGGAAGGACTCTACCAACAGGGCCAATATTCATCTTCTCTCTGCTGATTACTTGCCACTACCAAATCATGCAGAGGTGAGAGAGCTGAAATCTAGATATCATCTGTACACAGCTGGTTCTCTGCTCAGTGTGAATTTTAGAGGAAACCTCAATTTTAGAAATGGGTACAAATAAATAGGTTGTTTAAAACATAGATGAGGGATGAGAAAGTATTTGGACTTTATATATTTGGAGAGTTCACTTACACTGAGTGGACAATAGAACACAAAATAAACTGGATTAGTGCCAGCAAAAGAAGAACACATCAGAAGAATCTAATATATGCCATGCCTTAACCCATGCTTTAAATGCAAGCTGATTAAAAAACACTGATTATCCAAATGTGAGATGGACTGGTGCCTAGGCAGAGTTTGCATTCTTATAGGGACATGATACTACTTTTTATTTATTTGGACATCATATGGAAAAAGCTTTTTATGTATCTTGCTACCTGAAAGACCATCCATCCTCTTAGAATGACCATGAACCTCATTACAGTTCTTTGACCTAGCCCTTAACAATAACGTCACATTAGCAACTAAATGAATACAAGCTAAACAAAGTCCAGTTCTTGGTGGCTGAGGGAGAGGAGTATACTGTATCATGTAGAGATGATAGGTAGGACAGGTGCTTACGCTTACAAAGAGCTGGATGCTTACAGAGAGGGACTGTCTCAGGTAAACCACCTCTGTGAGGAATTGCTTAGGTTCATAGGAAATTGGTGTTTTTGATTCTTCTATCTGTGATATTCCGAAAGCAGCTATCCTATACCATTATATCCTCCGGTTCTATGTCCTTTTTGGACTCCCACACCTCCTTTCTGTACAGCGCTGATATAAAGGCAAAAACCCAGAAGGCTGAGCTTTACTTGTACATAGCTAGCAAGACAGAGCCATAGTGCACCACTTCCTTTTAAAAAATTGGATGAAGATGAGACTTCAGTAAAGCATAAACCTTAGAGTCTTCAAATTCCTTTTTTCCTGCAGGGGATTTTGAACAATAAGGTAATCTTGCCTATTGTTTTGAAGCTTGTCATTTCCTGTAAGACAGGTGGAATTTTAAGATTCTTGCACTATCGGGTCATATAAAACCTTGCGAGGGTATACAAATCTGTCATATAAAAAAGATGTAAAACTCATCAAGTGTGTGTAGTTCAGCAGGTTTCTTGTTCATGACATTTCTCAGTTATAGCTTCCTCCAGTGACTGATTTCCATTATTCTCAAAGCGGGAAGGAGACAAAGCAAAAGAAACTGCATTTACAGTGTGAAACCACTGATTTTCTCCTTGCTGCTGAACTGATATTAATTCAGAGGATATTCTGTGATAGTTAAGGACTAAAGACTGATGATGGGCTATTCTACAGGAGTGAGGGAGGAATCCTCCCCTACATATGCCATTGAACAGCAGTACAGCTGCTCCATAGCTCCTCTAGGGCTTAATCCACCCTGAGTGGAACCACGTATATGTTGTGGGGATGAGGTGAGGGAGTTTGAAGGAGGAGCCCAAATAGAAAATTCACAGGCTCTTTTCCTTTCTCCTTTTTATCCGTAACAACAGCAAAGAAGGAGCACCCATAAAGCTGATTGTGTCACAGATCCTGCCCATAGCAGCCCACATCCTCTATGGAATGGGGCCCCTTGCTCTCATGGAAGTGTAGAGTCCTGTGGCACTTAAAGACAAACAAATTTATATATCACATGAGCTTTCAAGGGAGAAAATCTTACTTTGTTGGACACTTTGAAGATGGGGGAACTTACAGAATGGGAGGAAAATAATGTAAAGAAGTGTAAGTCATGGGATCAGGTCACACTGCAACAACAAATCAAAGCAGTTGTTAAGATTCAAACAATGGGGAACAGCATACAGAGGAAGATGAAGTCAAATCACTTGTACTAATGAGAGAAAAAGTACAAACTCATTATTTAGTCCTGAAGAGAGAGAGACAAATTTTCAAATGAATTCCAGTTCTGCAGATTCTTTTTTGAAGCCTTGAGCTGTTATTGATTTATCTGAGCACAGAAATTAGCAAATTGTCAGTGGAGTGATCAGGAAGACTGAAGTGCTCATCTACTGGTTTTTGAGTGTTATGATTTCTGATATCAGATTTGTGCCCAATTATTCTTTTGGGCAGAGACTGTCCTGTTTGTCCAATAAATAAGGCAGAGGGGCATTTCTGGCACATGATGGCATAAATCACAGTGGTGGATAAATTCTTCCAAACAGCGAGAATGTTTAGGTTTTTTTTTTCTAAATTAGTTTCCCCATCCTTACTTTCACAATTTACGATTTTATCTAATCTAGCAAAAGTGCACGTGCCTGATTTCAGAGATGTTGACTGTACTGTACAGCAAAGCATCCAAGAATGAAGAGAAAGGGGTTTTAAGCTGCTCACTCATCTTCATCATATGTTTTTCAGTCTCTTGTATAATAAATACCTGATGTTTATTAGTCTCCGTCTCTGAGCATAAGCTTTCTTCCAATACAGAGACACGCTGGGTAAGGCAATTTCTTTTAGCGGACCAATAGAAAGATTTTGAGGAAATAGAAAGCTTTTGAGCTATGCTATCAGATGCATCTGTATGAGAAACACACTTTTTATTTTTAATCCTTTTTTATTAGCTCTTATTAGTCACTATCTTTAAGAAACATCTTTTCACATGGCCACTTTTTCTGGGTAGCTTCACTTTTTCCATCATACCACAAATGAAACTCTTTTTTTCTATGTAAATCTATAGCCTGCAAGAAATTGCTGAATGTATTCATGAAAGGGTCTTTATATGTCTTTTTCTGAGTAGCTTTTTTCATTAGAATGCTGTATAAGCTATTTGGGTTTCTAGATTGCTGAAATAAACAGTTTGCTTCTCTCTGATCTGGGAGATATTCCTAAAGAAACAAAGTTCTGCATCAAATACAGATAGATTATGTAAATACAGATTTTCTGTCAGCACAGTAGGTAATTAATGAAGTAACACCATGCAAATATTTGCAGAAGACAATAGACAACATAAAAGATTTGCAAGAATTAGGTGTTTATATAGCAGAAAATATTTTCAGACCTATATGGGATCAAATATTTGGGTAAAAACAGCTACTATAGCTAACATATATCAAGTGAGAGCCATCAGAATTTGTTTGTCATATTGGGGGTGAGTGTCTGCAAAAGACTTGTATTTCTCCTTTTATTTGTGATGTATTATTTGTAAAGGGGAGCATGTTGCAACCATGAAGAGACGTAATTCGGAAACAAAGTATCCAGGCTATAATGTCTATGCTCCATTCTACCATCTGGAATATTCCAGATCTGTTTCTTGCTTAACAAATAAATGTCATGGATCTGCACTGCCATCCATCTTCTTTCTTCATTAATGCCTGTGCAAAGTGTGTCATTCTGTGTATTCTAACTGGATCGCATTTCATACGCACTTTGCATTTACTTTACACACCTGCAAATAACTTAAAATGGTTATCAGTGGAAAATTGGTCCTATTGAACTTAAGCTTTCTAGTTTCCACTTGATCTGTAGACCATAATTAGATGTTCAAGAATGGGCAGTGTAATATAACTTGTTTGCTGTTCATATAAAAGTTATCTACCCTGTACTTTTTCTAGCCATCAAGGACTAGCATGGCTGGAAGCATTTCCTGGAAATCTCAGTATCATTCTTCTTGTTTGTGAATGTCTCTGAGGAATGACCTGTACCTTTGGTGAAAGAGAATTATGTCAGGAGAGAGAATTATTGACATGTGGTAGCGATTAACCTTACTGGTCATAAAAAATCTTCACCAGCATCATTTTAAATATCTGTTGCAGGTAGACACATCTCAGTGAATGGAATTAAATGTGCAATTTCTTATCGCTAGATTAGTGCTATCTTTTTGTAATAAGCTTAACAATGGCCAAAAAGTGACCATCTTTGTTGCTGGAATCCACACCAAATTAAGGAGAAGGATTACTTCTTTTCCAAGCCAGGCCTTTGTTCCTTGCAAAGAAGCTGTTTACCTAAGTTTTGCAAGGAGATCAGCATTTGAACCTTGGTAAGCAATCGAAGACACTTTGTACAGCTGTTTTGACACTTAACTAGAGCTGTAAGAATCATGTTAAAATATAATAATGAATTACTCAACCAGCGCAACATCTATAGATTAGCCTGTATGGAAATTAAAGGCTGTATCTTGTTAGGGCCAAATTCTCGTACAGCATAAACTGGCATTGTGCTTTTCTATTGGAGCTGCCCTAGTTAAGATCAGCTGAGGTAGTGGGCCTTCATTTTGTAATTAAAACCCTGTTGCAGTTAGGTCTTACCTGGATAAATTTAACAAGAATTTTTACTGTGTATAACTAAAGTTCTGACTGTTTTGTTAGAAATCCCACCTTTCATATGCCTGAATTGCTCCTTTATTTTTAGTTTTATATATATATATGCCATATGTGAAATGTTATTAATGACAGTAAGGAATTTAGAAGATTCAAATTGCTCTAACAAGCCTTAAACTTGGTGACAAATATATTTTCTAAAGTTTGGGTTGGCGCTTATTTTAACCAAACTATTTTGCCCATCCTTCTCTTCAGACTCTTAGGCCCTTGAATTTGTTTTTCTTTTGGAGGAATATTCACTTCTTGATGTGAATTTCATGTATTAATGTACTCCTTTCTTAATGGAAGTTACACATGTGCATCAATAGGAGAATATGTATTTTCTACAAGTTACAACTTGATATGAAATAAGGCAGCTGAGCTATATTACATAACCCTGGAAATTGGAGCTGAGAATGAACAGAGTGAAACTAGTGATTTCCCCTGTAATAATGGTGTAGACAGCTATAGTTTTTAAAGCACAGCTTATCCTCTTTGTTAGTTCATATTTTAGTTGCTTTTGAAAATCCCTTGATTTTATAGATTTGATTATAAGGAAAACTGTAAGTTCGAAGTGGCATGGAACAATGGACTAAATGTTCCTCAGGAGACAATTATTTGTGCAATGGCTGTTCTTGCCAGCAAATCTTGGCCTTCCTTACCATTTTAAACATTTAGCTTACTATGTTAGAGGAATTGTACCATTTCTTTATGATGATCATGAATCAAGCTTTGACATCAAGAGAAGACATGAGTAAAGGTTCTTTTAGAAAGGTAAGCCTAGCAGCAAAAAGGTATGCTCATAACAAAGGATCATCATCCTTAATACACATTTGTTTTAATTTAATGGTTACGGTTTTTAATATTAGTAGATAAATGAAGTTAATCCAAATCCCTTTGCTTTGGAAGATATAAAACGCATCATGTACCTTTAGCCAGATTTAATAAAGTTTAATGCCTGCTCAAGAATGATTGCATCTCATAAACCTGACAGAGGGGGATGAAAGTGGAAATGATGAGTCTGAAGACCCATTGTTGGCAAACAGAGCTAACTGAATAGAAAATATTGAAAAAGAAAAGATTCAGATTCTGATCAAGATGCCTTGTTGAAACACTTAATAACCAGCATCCTTTGACTGTGAATTTTTCCCAGCCTTCTACAGTTTCCTTACTTTTATACTTCTATGTAAGTATGAAATTGTATGGAGCCAGGAAACCTTATTTTTCTGCTAATGAAAATGACTCAGGAATCTTTTGTGTACTGAAATACTCATACCTCAAAAACAACTTCATGATTCTGATTTCTGAAGAGATTTTGCAGTGAAATTATGTATGTATAAATCTGGAACTTCCACACCTTTCCCCAGCCACACAATACCACATAGGTTTGACAAGGATATCTGTAGCTTACACAAGCATTGATTCTGCAGAATGCACCAAGCATATGCTATGCTGCAGACTTCACAAGCAGGGAAACCTCTTATGCCATTAGTAATATTATTTTCTACAGCATCTTCTCTACATGGACGCTTTAAGTGCTGACCTCTCTGCAAAGCCTTACTTTCCAAGCTGAAAGTTCTGTACATATTCAGCCACCTCTGCCACAATTGAAAGATTTGTTGCTCTAATAGAGAATAACATCTCACTGAATTCAGGGATCTGCCTTAAGCTCTTTCCCACATGAGCAGGAAGTCCTGTTTTCTTGTAAGTCTAATGATGGGTAAGCTGTATGTACTTCCTATACTCATTCTGCTGATGACCTTTCTCAGATCATTCTTGCATGTACAGTACCAACATCACATCTGTTGTGTGAAATGGTGCATGGGTTAGTTGCTTCCACAATGTTTTAGTGCTATTAAGCTGTCACATCCGTGAATGATAAATTAAAGCTGCAAAGTAGTATAATACTGAGTAGCAACTCCTATGAATGCCACTGAATTCCTCTACATTCCATTGCGCTGCAGTAGAGAGACTATTGGATGTAGTATGTGTCTAATGGCTACAAATGCTGCATGGAAGCCTGGAGTACAGGTACACCTATGCTGTTGGGTTCAATTAATGTTTGGAAAGCTTCTTTGAGACTCAGATGATAACCGCTATGTAAATGTGGGGAGTTGATTCAAGAAGATTTAGATAATGCAAATATGAACAAAGAAATGAAGTCAGCCAGTCTGTCTGTAACCATAGTATCTGCATGTTTGTATTAATCCTATTTACTATAGAATTATTCAACATTCCAGCACTTACATAAATAACGTAACTCTCTTTCTGTCATCTTGATTCCTCATTCAAAATGCCAAACTTTTTTATTTTCCTTTTACAACTTCACTTTCACATGTACATTAATGGTCTGGAAAGTAGGTAAATGTTACCTGTCATTGACAACCAAGCAGCGTAGTGTATGTTTCTTAGTTTTTATGTTACCATTTCTAATAGGGAGCTTTAAGTGAGATATATGAAGGCATGTTTATACTTCTCAAATTCAGAACTCAAGTTGCCCTGAGAGGACGATGGCTTTGTGGTTCATGCACTGAACTGGAATTTAGAAGAGCTTGGTTCTATCCCAAATTCCAACAAAGACTTTCTATATGATCTTGATCTTTCTGTGCCTCAGTTCCCCACCTGAAAAACTGAGATAACTATACTTCCTGTCTAATCTATTTAGATTGTTAGAGTAGAAACTATCTTATTTTGTGTATATAATAGTGTCTTGCACAATGAGGCTCTGATTTTAGCTGGAGCATCTAATTTTTGCTATAATCTTAAATTAAAAAAATCAAGCATATTTGATCCCCCCCCCCAGAGGACGTATATGTCTCTGTCTCTTACATACATTCCTTCTTTTTATGTGTCTTCTGTTCTCTCCCTCTTCTCTTAGCTTTCACTCATGATTCTCGAGCTTTATCTAATTTTATTTGGTTTACAGAGTTCCAACCTTTCTCTCAGACATGACCAAAGTACAAAGGTCTCTGTGTTGTTATGATGCTTTGTTTTCTTTTTCTTATTGACATGCGCAATGCTGCTACAACACTGAACATTTTCTATCTTTAAAAGACGCTAACCAAATTTTTGAAATCCTCAGATTGATCTGGTAAGGTTAATTCAAATGTCGGGAAAAAATGCAGGTTGCATCTTACTTTTCCTGAACGAATTCACCTGTTACTAGTTTTGTTATTCATTCTTCAATTTTTTTTAAATCAATTTTATTAATTGGTGAACTGCAGTCATTTCTAACTATGTGTGAAGTTATAAGAGTGCAAAAAGTGGTGCAGCGTGATATGTATTTGAGCGCTGCCTAAATTTTTGTGCAGTGTCTCATTTAAGTCTGTCAGACAAATATATTCTGTTATCTGTGATCCATTAAAAAAGGTTCTGAAGATGATGGCATTCAAATAGTTGTGTCTTGTTACACCATATGAGGACCAACTTCTATTGACTTTACTTAGGCAGAATTCCAAATGATGTCAACTCCTGAAGTCAATAGGATTTCTTTTTGAGGAAGGACTGTAAGATTTGGCCCAACATCTTTATTTATGACTGATAAATGGAGTCCACCTGGTCTCCAGGCAAACTAGAGCAGCTGATAGGGGAAAAACTTGGTTCCAAGAGTTTCTCTTTCATTCTTAGTCTATGCAATATTTTTCTGGTTCATGTTGAGCTGTCTCCCGAGGTTATAGGATTCTATGAAGTTCTGAGTGATGGCTGTTAGAAATATATTATTCATGATGTTTAACCACTCCAAAGGAGGAGAGAAATTGCCACTGAGTTATTATGAGCATGAACCATTTCACAATATTTTATCATGTAATATTGTGTCTTCTGATAAAGAATTTAAAATTGTAAATGTTTCTAAACAACGGCCTGATTTGCAGAAATATAATTACTCTTTGAATATGAGTTAAACTGATCTTTTTTCACTGCTATTTGTTTTTCTCCACAAAACTTTCTACATTCAGGTTGCATTATTGTTTCATAAAGCTTTTAAGTGCCACCTTGTGGGCAAAAATGTTAAATAAAGTTGATAGGATAAAAATCAGTGTGGTAAGGTAGTGTAATTCATTTAAAAATGTGTGTGCAAGGGAATGTTTTGATACAGTTTGCTGTGTTTGCTACAGTACCTTCATTTATAATAAAACAAGCAAGGAATCCTGTGGCACTTAATGACTAACAAATTTATTTATCACATGAGCTTTCATAGGAGAAAATTCCAGTTCATCAAATACTTTGAAGATGGGGAACTTTCAGAATGGGAGGAAAATAAATGCAGGGAAGTGTAAGTCATGGGATCAGGTCACACTGTAACAGCAAATTTATTGTCTATTCCAGTATTGTTAATTGCTACATGCAAAACACATAGGGGCTTGATCTAAACACTATTGAACAGGGAGCCTTTCCACTGACTTTGGGTGAAACCCTGAATGAATAGCACCATCTCATCTGTAAAATCTACCCAAAGTACATGACAGTTAACATCTGGAAGACATGGTCGAATGACCACAGTAGATATTATAAAGTCATATTTTCCAAACAGCAGAGATTTTTGCCATCAAGGAAGTAAATATTTTATTTTATTTTATGTATATAAAGGCTCTTGCGTGGTAAAAGGTCAAAACTTTCTTGACAATTTTTGCGCCTTCCTCTAGAGCATGTGGTGCTAGCCATTGTTAGAGACAGGATGCTGGTTAGACAAGCCACAAGTCTGCTCCAGTTGAGCAATTCCAGTGTTCCTGTGTAGCACATAGGACTCTACTGTAATGGGGAAAGCTCCAAGAGCCAGAGTCTTTTCTTTAAGAACTTTGTTTTGTTTAAAACAGAGTTTTCCAGCCCTTTTATCTTTTTTTCTGTCTCATATTTTTATCTTTTCTTTTCCCATAGGATGTGTCTATATGGCAGCTAGAAGGTGGAACGCCCAATTGAGGTAGACATATGCATTGCCTCTACTGACTAGTGTGCTAAAAATGAGGCTGTTGTGGCATGACTGGCAGTTCAGGCTAACAGCCTGAGCTTGGAGCTAGGATCTTGGGCATGATTGTACTCAGATTGCTAGCCCTAGGTGCCACCCATGATGCTGCAGCCACATTGTTATTTATAGAGTTCTGACTTGAGCAGGGCTAGAGTGAGCATGTCTCCCTGACCTCAGAACTACATTTCCCAGCTTCTGTGTAGACATCTCCATTGCCAGCTACCTCTGGCAGTGGTTTTCTTTGGATCGCCTGAAAAATTCATCAGTTATCAATTATAGTCATTAGCAGTCTCTTAAGGGCTCATTTATGCAACCCTTACTCATGATGGCGAGCACTTATGCAAGCTATTTAGCAAGTAGATAGTTGGCCTGTTCAAATGAGAAAGTGCTACCCAATCAGGCCCTATATGCGTAATAAGTTATAATAACAGTACATCTGAGATAACTACATTCAATCAACTGGCATCTGAGGATGAGTAGCAAATAATGGGTAAGACGAAGGGGAAAAATGAGAGGCTTAGAAGCAACTGAGCTGCACAGAACACACCAATATTGCATGTTGATTCTTAGAAACTCATACCTAGAAGAAAGGATTTATCCCAAGCTTTGGCTTTGCATTTTGCAAGGCTCCCATAATAGGAGCCATGGATGAACATTTTGGGGTAGAGCACTGGGCAAGATTTGCATATTTTTTCATGTACTCTCCTTGACCTGGCAATGATGTTAAGGGACGGCTCCCTGTTCCTAGCAGGAATAATCTTTTCGGATGAGGCAGAGGAAGGCTGCTGCTGACCAAATACTGACCACATAAATGTTTTTGCGGCATATACATGTGCCTATCTGGGACAATTTCCTTGGGACCCGGTATTCGTTTCCGGTAAAGTTAAACAAGATAAAGCCTTTTTTTAAAATAATAAAGAACAAAGTATTTTTGCACTTTGTATTAGGCCTGAATCTTTGCACATTTCCAAATGGAGAGGAATGGAAAAATGCATTCGCAGCCTTTAAAAAGATGCAGGATCAACTGACGAGGGTTCAGTTTACTTATCCCAGTAAGTCCTATAATATTCTCTCTGATGTGCATGATTACTACAGTAAGTAAGATTCACTGTATGTGACAGTAATTACAGTGCTGTTGCAGCACTGAAACTCTGGTACTAGAATCCTGAAATTATTGTCTTCCCTAATCATTATGGTGTTGCAAATTTCAGGTAGAAAAAGCTGAGTATAAATTTATTTTCCCTCTGTTTTAAGAGCTTCAGCTACACTGTCCAGCAACTGAATCACCCCTTCTGGTTGCTGTTCTGTAATAAAATATGCTAGGATGCTGAAAACTTCCTGAAACCACTAGCTCACAGATTTTCACAGGATTAAAACCAGAGTTGTGTTTTTTTCCATTTATCTCAATTCAAAAAGACAATATGGTTGTCCTATGGCCAAAGAATTATCAATTTTTCTTTTATGCTGTTATTTTCCATTAAGGATGGCATACTGTAAGAAACATTGTATTGATCAAGACAACAGCTGGCTATTTTGTTTGACTGAAATGCAGTTCTCTAAGCAATAGAGCAATTTAGCAACTAAATAAACTTTAATTACTATACTGATCCAGAACAGACCAGTGGTCCATCTTGTCTGGTGTCCAGTCTCCAGATCTCAAAGTCTTGATCCGGAAAGAAATGTAAGCATTTGTCTACCTTCACCTTCATTTAGCTGCTTATGTGCTTTGCAGAATCAGGGTTCATCATTAGCCAGGCCTTGATAAAAAATGAAAGGCATAAAACGTCCATGATTAACATTAGTAGCCATCTTTACTAATCTCGTAGAATTGAGCCATGCTGAGGAGCAATGGCTCATCTCATTGTCCCATTTATTTTGTTTTCTGTTGGCTTCCAAGATTGGTTTTTTTTTTCTTTTAATCTTCATTGGCTGACCTTGAGGTTTAGTTTGTGGTGTTATACACTTGTGTGCTTGTTGAATCTACATGAGATCAGTACAGGAGGAATGTTCCCAGGGGGGGGGGGGGACTTTGATTAAATGACTGTCACATGGGTTTATCTGAGAAGAAGTTAAACTAATGCACAAGTATTTTCAGTATTTCCTTTGGTTAGTGCATTGAGATCCAAATGGATTTTCCCAAGACATATTAATAATGACACACAAGTTAACAAGACTAATATGCAGATCTTTCCTCTTGTCAACGGCAAATACAGTAGCAGATGAGTGAATGCCAACCTGTCAGTTTATTTAAAATCCCCCAAACAACCCAGATTTGCTGATGTTTATTGATCCAGACAAGTAGGAGAAAATTTCATGGTGAAAATAAGAAAAAATTGGTCCATTAAAGGATTTATTGGCTTCAAAAATATGTGTACAGATTCCTGTCTCAAACACTGCAGATATATTCCAGAATGACTAACAAGTAGGAGAACAAAGAGCCCAGGTGTCACTACTAGAAGTGTTCTCACAAAACTCGAAAATTTTATTGAAAAAGGCCATTTCTAATTCACCAAGCCAAAACCCTGGTTCAATGCCTAACACGTTGCAAGACAGCATCTTAAGCAGTGGGCTCAAAACATTTTAAAAATAAATTTACAACTCTAACTTGAATCAAAGACAAAAAAAATGTTTCTCAGTGTATGCCAAGCTGTCCTTATATATGCTAAAATGTTGCTGAAAAACATCAGCCATGACTGTAATAAGGAACTGAATAAAGACCCGAGGCAAATTGTGATTGAGTCCTACAGTCTCTGTTAATGAGAGGTCAATATTAATTCCAATGGCAATAGTAAGCAATTAATTAATTAATTCCAATGGCAACAATTAATTCCAATGGCAATATTAAACAAGGTGACTAACTAAGTAGGAACAAAATAGAAAATGTGATTAATGTTCAATTGATTAATGTTAAAATGCTTTCAATTTATTAGATTTCAGTGGTTATGGTGGTAGTTGAAACTTGGTTAGTGCAAGTTGAAATTTGCTTAAAAGAAGACTATGATGAACCATACAAGATAATGAATGATTCTAAACTCCATTCAAAGCCCAAAATCTAGTGAAAACAAAATCCAGAGCATGGATGGCCATCTGAGAGACTTGGTAAGCCACTTAAGCATCCAGTGTAGGCATACCTAATGGCACTCCACTAAAAAATAGGTCTATGGTGACCTGGTCCAACTTCCAGTGCTTTCAGTGAGGCTCTTTTCATTGGTTTCAGTGGGAGTTGGATCAGAAGCCATAACCAGCAGGTACTACCAAGAATGAGTTTTCCACAAAGTGATTTTTGTTGAACAGCCATTTGAAAACTTGGCCTGCTACCCAAAAGTCAGGGCTGGATTTCAGGTGAATGAATATTATGCCTGTAAAACGTGGGGAGAGGGGAGAAGTAGAGGTGAGAAAAGTCCATACTAACTTTCTTGCTAAATTTAATTGCCACCATGATCAACCGACAAACTCACAATGAACGTGCTTAGACCAACCTCTCCTAAATCAGACATTTGAAATGAAATGGTGCACCATCAGTTAATCCATGTACAGAGTTAGAAATCTGAAAAACTGAGAGCACGCAAATCCATACTTGCACTAGGGTGGTGGTTCATTATAAACATATTGAGCTAAAATGGAAATCATGATGAAATCAGAGGCAATTGTGAGAGTGACCTGGATGCAGAAAATGTCAGGGGGAAAAAAAATCAAGAGCTGAAATATGATCTGAGCAATGGAGTTCCTTCTTACACTAAGACTGTCTTACCATTTTTGTTTCCATAAAGGTTTGCTGGAAACCTATATTTATCATACTGTGGGCTTGTGTGACCAGTCGCACAACTCCAAAAGGTCCTAATCAAAAGACTCACATTGACTCATTGAGATTCGGGTCAAACCAATAGTGAATTCTAAATAAACACTTCTTGTGAGGCTCAAAAATATGTATAAAAACCATTTGTTGATTGATTATAAATAGTGCATAAATTCAAAGAGATATCTCTTTGACAACAATTCGCAAACAGAAAAAAGTATCACAACATAAGCATATACATTCACCAGCTCTCTCAGTGACCCTGGCCTATATAAAGAGCTTTACAGGTGTAATTAAGTAGCTGATTAAAGTGTTACTCCAGTAGGTAAATTTTCTGTAATTGCAATTTAATAATTTTGTTGATTCATGAGCCAGAAAAAAATTTAATTTCACTTTCCCAAACCTTGTTGGTTCTACAGTGCTCAGATAAAAGTCTGAGCTGACATGGAGAGAAGAGGAAGAATGTGACTTAGATCTGGGTAGTTTATTGGGCTCTGGTACCAGTTTCAATTTCTTGTGACTTTGGGGAAGTCATCTAATTTTACTGTGATCTATTTGTAGACTAGGGATCATTGTACTTGGTGCTGGGGTTGTCTTTTACAACGTATATGTGTGTGCCTCTCACACTGTGGCCCAACCAAGTTAATGCCTCCAGGCATTTTTGTAATACAAATAATAAAACATTCTGAGAAGTGATTTAGATGTGCTTTTTAATCTTAACAGTGTGTCTTGAACATTGGAGCTTCTCCTCTAGTTTACTGAGGTACAAGTGTATGTTGTTGAAGCTGAATATCATAGAGTTTGTTCTCTATGATGTATATATGTGGTAACCTAATGATCAGTTAGACTGTCTATAGATATGTGGTCACAAATCATTTCAGCCTTCAGGCTATACTTGGACCATCCCCAGCATAAAAACTCAAATCTCTTCCCAAGCTTGCTAACATAGTGCTCTGCTTAACTGCCTCTATCTCATTTAGCAGGACAGAAGCTGGCCTTGTCTTTCAAAGAATTTGTTTTTAATGAAACCATTACAAAAATATATAGTAGTTATTGGTTTCATAGAGATTTCTGCTATTGATCCCTGAAGAAGTCTCATTTAGAGTCACAGCTTGTGGTAAGCCACTTCATATACTTTAAAAATTGTTATTTTCACCCAAATGCCCTGGGGCCGACACCAACTTTTTAATTCTAGCCACCATATTACTGGCTGAATTGTTTAAAATAACGTGTCTTTCCATTTCTTTTTTGAAAAGCACAGGAGGTGAAAATATCAGGCTGTGTGAACACAGAAGATATCCATCATGGCTCGAAAGTCAGTTAAACAGTAGGAAGTTGTTTGTTAAAGCAGGAATGAGAAAAGGTCAAAGATGACATTCTAGCAGTCATGCCTCTTGGAACCATGAAAACTATAGAGCAGGGATTATGTAAAAGGAAGAGGCTTTAGCAGTTGATAGAAAGGAGAAAATGATGAGAAATTTACTTTCTCACTTGATGTAATTTCTTTGCCTTTCAACTTTAAACTGCTTAGCTCTATTTCCCTTAATGTGTCTCTGTGTCCAACGTCTCTCTTCCCTGTTAAACAATTGCTATCTTCATCCATTGCTAACACATCAGAGCTGTCTTGACTTTCCACTTTGGCATGAGCTTAATTTGCCTTATATTTTAGCAGACGTTTTCTTACAGGTTTGAGCTGACATTCAGGGAAAGATTCAAAGATTAGGGCAAAACAAACAAAACAACCTACAAAGACACTTCTGATTTTTTTATCTGCCATTTGTGAGAAGATTTCCCCTTGCAATGTGCCTGGGAGACCAGATTTTATTTTATTATTTGCGAGGAGAGCTATGCTATGTGCAGAAATCTCTCCTTCTGTGGCCTTCTGCTAGAGGTGTGTACAGAAAACTACTGAGACTTGAGCTGGAGTCAAACAGAGGCAAGTAGTTTACACAGCTGTTGCTATGATCCACTTGCTCTTCTACTTCTGTAATACCATTCAAATTAAGCTAGAGGGACAAGTGAGCCTTTAAGTACTGGGTGTTACTATGTATCGCTTAAGTGGCCAATAGAAACACCAGGAGACTTGTACAAATACAGTGTCATCAGGACACTGTGGGAGAATTGATGTTGTGCTTAGGAAAATGTAAAAGTCTCTTGAACTCAAGTACTTCTGATGTAATTTAAAAGGCTTGTTGTAGATAAATTAGAAGTTTGACATATGGAAGTACTAAACTTTTCTGTGAATGTTCCTGTCAGATATTAGCCAAAATAATTCTACAAACCATTTCAGAAAACCATTTCAGAAATTGGTAGTAAGCCTGAACTTGAGCAGAGGAGGAGGACAAGGAAAGAGAACTGAAAGTCATAACTTAGGGGTTGAGTTTGTAATGGAACGTGCTGCATGCTAACTGTTCATAAAATATTCTGGCGACTGCTGATTATACAGCAAATGCATAATCTAATAATTGTGTCACTGTATTCTGCTTTCAGTCAACGTCATGTGGCAGTTTTCGAGGGGTAGACATGGGAAGCCAGTTTTCTGAGAGGCAAAGTATAGTGAAAGATGGTCTGTAAATATAATTTAAAATATATTTCAATCCTAACAGTACTTCCCTATGCTTCAGCTACACAGATTAAGGGTTATTTCAGCACAAATCTATGATTTCTGTTTTATAGATTGTTGCTCTTCACAATTCATTAAGTGTGTTTTAACTCTTGCTAGCTAACACTCTGCTTGTCTTGTTCCACACACTCAATATCTCTGGGGTGTGTATCTTCCCAGTAAGATATAAATAATTAAACTTTAATAATAATAATAGAATGGCAAGAATACCATGAGACCTGGAAAAATCAAGACTCCCCTTATCTCGTCACCCAGAGCCTAGCCTACTGTGCTATTCTGTGTTAATATGTCACAAGATAGCAAGGCAGCGGCATCATATTGAGAGCGGATGGATATTCCATGGAGCAAAGATCAGTCCTTCACAGGCCTGAGAAACAGCCATCACAGCAAAACCAACAAATACAGTAAATATTAGCAATGTGCTGAAAAGACTGTGTTTATTTGAAGTATCTCGTGCACAACCTTAACTTTGTTACATACTTGCAAGTCAGCTCTAAAACACTTTTCTCATCTTGTTGTTTTTCCTGCATCATTTAATGACAGGAATCCAAAATAGATGATTTCATCTCTAGTCCATCTTTTTTTTTCCTTCCCCCAAGACAGCTTGATTAGCAGCATGATGTTTAAGTGAAGTGCAACATGTAAAAAGATCTACAGTGTGGATGCAACAAGCACCAGACATCTGCAAGGAGAATCATATTTAATATGAAAATTATCTAGGTAGAACCTGTTCTTCCATATTGTTTGGGTTAATTTCAATATAAAATTAAATATGAATTTTGAAAAATGTAAGAGGAATCCCAGTACATGTATTTGCATTATAAATTACTGTGGTTCATATGTTGTTAATGACCTATTTGGTTTGGCTGAGAAAAAACTTCAGGAAGAGTTCTATAGTATTTGGATAACTGTATTGCTGCTATTGTTAGATATATTTTAATGGGTCACTCCATATAACTTCACATATTTTAAAAACAGAAGGGATTATTATGGTAATCTCATCTGACCTCCTATATAAACAATAGAATTTTATCCGGTAATCCCTACATCAAACCTGTAACTTCTGGTTGAAGTACAGCATATTATTAAAAAAAGACATCCAGTATTGATTTAAAGACTTCGAGAGATAATCCACAACATATATAGGTTAGTTTTTCTTGTGATTAATTACTCACTGTTCAAAATCCATACCATATTTCTACTCTGAATTTGTGTAGCTCCATGTTCTGACCAGTGTTTGGAACACATTTGGTAGATTAAGGAATCTTGTATTGTCACAAATCTTCACCATATATAGGTACTTATAGACCATGATCAAATGACTGCTTAGTCTTCTCTTCAATAACTCAATAGATTGAGCTTCTTAAGACTCTCATTGCAAGGCAGATTTCCAAGGCCATGAGCCTTTCAGAGCCCTTTTCAATTTGTCCCTGGATCTTACATCTTATGTTTGCTGCATGCAGCAGGATTTTCATTTCACATTTCAATTAGTGTGTTTTTTCAGCCAAATTTGCTTTAATATATAACCACTAGTCATAACCAACCAAACTTTAGCAGTAGCATGTGTGGCGAAAAAGAAGTTGTCATATATGTTAACATAGAATTGTTGGGCACTTTTCCTGTTTTTCAAATCAGACTTTGCCTGAAGTCATTTCGGTGTGTGTGTACATCTGTTAAATTGGTAGTAACACTTTATCCCATGCCAGTCTTGGGAGAAATACATCCTAAATTATTTTGTATTTTGATCTGGTTCTATGAGTTTCTTTATGGCATTCCTTAGTGGAGAATGGAATGGCCTTCCTACTTGACACCAGTGCAAAGATACACAAGACAGACATGCTTCAAACAGCATGTGTGGAGTTGGCACATTCATTTTTGTATGATCCTCAGAATGTAACACTCAATTACTCATTAGTATCTTATCTGATTACATTGTGCCTGGATGCCAACAAACTCTTGACATTGAATCGGAGAGCTCTTAAACCTGGACCAATCACTAGAAAGCCAGTGAATGGCTCCACATCAGGGGGCAATCGCTGGCAAATGACCACGACTCAGTGAATTAACTGAATTACTTCTGCAAGCATGGATATGTAGCTTCCCAGTGATAGTCAGGTACTGTTGGGGAGACACGATATGAATGCTGATCCAATGCCAATATGGTACATTTCACTTGATTAAATGGTCATGTGATTACTCACCTAACCTCTGCTGGGTGACATCTCTAGGCAGTCCTCCCTCGTCACCCCCAGCCAGCATTGTATGTGGTATTGGACAACTTTCCATATTGTCAACATAGACCATCACTTATCCATGTCAGTCTTCAGCCTCCTGTTATTAGCAGCTTAAAGAACAGAAGATGGAATTTCAGCAAATCTAACTGGGAGAAATTTAGTGAAATTCTGCAGTGAAGTACAGTTACCATCCCGTCACATCCATCCCAATCAGTGAACGTTACAGCCATTTCAAAGAAGCCATCCTCAAGCCAACATATGTGTGTCCATTCCACTAGGCTATTTCATTTGGTGATCCACATATTGTTGACCACTTAGTGTTCTTAGATACTGTGAGATGAGCAACATGAGAGGCAACAACAGGGAATATAACTTTCATCCATTCCAGCCAGAAATCTTGGAGCTTTCTGTGTCAACTTGGCACAGCACAACAGCCACCAGTATTCCCCTGTCCTGCTGACACTTCAAAACAAATCACTAGACACTTGCTTCAGGTTCCAAAGGAGTAGCCATGTTAGTTAAGTTCAGCAAAGCAAGCAAGGAGTCCTGTGGCACTTTTAAATACTAACAAATGTATTTATCTCATGAGCTTTTGTGCAAGAATAACCCACTTTGTCAGATGCTTCATCAGGTACAGAAGTAAATTCCCCATCTTCAAGCATCTGACAAAGTGGGATTTTCTCCCATGAAAGTTCAGGAGATAAATAAATTTGTTAGTCTTTAAAAGGGCCACAGGCCTCCTTGTTCGTTTTGCTTCAGGTTGCAAAGGTTCCCCTGAATAAGCTTGTAAAATGGCAGATTTGCAATAAATGGCAGCAATTCAGGTGATGTAATCTGCTTTGCCAGTGCATACCACCATTCACAAATGCTGTACTGAGCAACACCAAACCCAGGAGCAGGACTGAATAGTATTTTGCCACAGTTCATGAAACACCTTGAAACCAAAGCCCATCAAATTCCTGACATGGGTTGTTAATGTTAACCTGACAAGAATCTAAAGGATGTCAAGAGTGAATGTCCTTCAAAAGCCAGAAATGGGACATGTAATGCAGCAAACCTCCAACCAATCCCTCTGCTATCTTTTGTATTCAAAGGAGGGAGAGGCTTGTCCTCCAGCATACATCTCCAGAGACAGAAACAATGCTCAGCATCAGCCATGCTTCTGGAAAGGACGAAGCAGAAGAGCTAAGTCCTAGTTTTTGCTACATATAAAAAAATGGGTTTTAAGAGAACTTGAAGACAGGAGCTATTCTCTTGGACCTGAGAGTAGTTTAAAATACTGTATGGCACACTGGTCTTCTGGTAAAACTGTCAAGAGCTCTTCCAGCATGAGTGATAGACATTGTTTAACTTTTATGACAGGCATTTTCTGGTACATATGGGAGATGGATTATCTTCTCCATGCGCTGGTTCTAATGGCTTACCTCAAGGTACCCATTATGTTCAGTCTGTAGACAATGACTTACCACTGACTCAGTCGCACAAGTTTATCTCTGAAGATGATATCTGATGCGGTTCCCAGTCATGGTCTTTCACTGAATTGGAGAACATCTTGAATGTCAACTTGGTCAATATGTAGCAGTTAGCGATTCCAGCCTACTGTGACTAAAACAGTTTCAATGGAAAATGCCTGGAACACAAGGCAAACCTTATTTACCTTGGTGTCACATGGACACTCTTTGACTTTCTATGACTATCTAAAAAAGACTGCTCTCAAAATCAGGGCTAGGAATAATCTAATCAGCAGATTAGCTGATATGATAATAGGGTGCAGGAGCCTAGACACAAACAGCAAGATTCAGATATGACCACTGACCTCATAGAACATTGTGAATTATCTAGAAGTCCCAGCTATCACAAACTGATGATAACATTGTGCATGTTACTAATTTCAGCAGAGCAGAGTCTACATGAGGTACTGCAGACTCTGTTGTTATGCATGAACAACGTAACATCTGGCTTTTCAGACTGGTAGCATCTGCATGGCCAGCCACTCTTCCTCTTGTAATAACAGTGCAAACCTCAGCTGATCTAGTATACCGTGGGTAATATTTGTGTTAACACAGCTCTACCACCTCACATTGCCCTTATCTTTCTGTGTAATTTTAAGGGTGTGCCTCTCTCTATTCTGACAAATGTTCAGTGTGAACCTAGTACGGTTATGCTTTACACCACTATCCCCCTATAATTTAACTGCAAATACTGGCAGTTTTAGGAGTGGACATTAGCAACATATTATGACTCATAATCCTTTATCATCATGAACTGATACAGCTAGAGTGCATAAGGCAAATCCTGTCATTTTGTATTGTGTATACTGTTGTACCAACATAGGTTTTAGTTAGTTATTTAGTACATTCATTTAGCACTGAAATTGTAACATCTGTTTTCCATTTCAAGAATCAGCACTTCATCTCTTTAAATGCCTGGCACTAACCCCATTCTATTGTATATACAGCCCTAAATCCCTGTGAAGTCCACCACTGAATATTTCATCCAGATTGTCCCTTGTTTTTCCCAGCAATTTCATTTAACTTAATTTTGGCACAATTTTGTGTAATTCTTGAACAGCTTCTTTAGTGCTAACCTGTAACTTATAAAGTTTTCTTGAAACATATTGCAAAAATTATTTGAAAATAGTAAAGATGTTTGGCTTATAGTATGGTTTAACAAAGTAGAAAACAGAAATAACTCTTTTGAACTAAAACATTATTTTAGGGGACAGTTGTTCACTACCCCTTTCTATTTAGAACCCAACAAGAGCTGCAAACACAATGTCATAAAAAAAGATAAGCTATGGCAAGTGAAAAAATCATATTGCACAGGCTCGATGTCTTTCTTCATATGTTCCCAGGAATCTGCTTCTAACAATCTAGGCTGATTAAGGAAATGCTTAGATAGGGATATAGTTAGAAATATTATGCAAAGAATGACAGTTGCTCAGATATCTGATAGATTGTCAGAAATGAAATCCTGAAATGTCAGTTACATTAAGGTCCCTTTCCACGGCTCTGACAATGTGAAGAGGCCTTAAAGCGGCTGTCAGTGTAATTTGCACTCTTTCTGAAGCCTAATTAAGCTCTTGGGGTTATGTAAAGCTATGGCCTAAAGGCTTTTCAAACAACTCTTCAGGTGTTTCTCTCTTGTGGCATAGTGATCAGAAGTGCACTGAAATTTAGGGAAAGACATATCATAAATTCCAATTTGTACAAGTTTCTCTTAATTTTTTCAGTGGCTCAGTTCTTGCCAGTGTCTAGCAACAATGTGGTAAAAGGGTTTTTGATGTGTGTGGTTATGGGAAATGCAAACAATTTAATAAGAAAGCTTAGAAGGGTGTTTTGATTTTTTTGTAGACATTTGTATGTATTGAATTGCAAATGAAGTAAGAAACTGGTGCTCAGATGTATGTTCATGGTAATTCTGAAAATCATTAGGAAAAAAACTGACATTTTTATAGTTCAAGATGAGTGCATTAACTGAACACTAATCAGCAAACTGTGTTCACTTCATCCTATTAAACAGCCCTATTAGGTTATTCATTGCTTGTTTTATTTCCTGGGCTGCACAATTTGGCATTAGAAAGGCCACGGTGGGTAGCTTCTGTGGATTTTGTTGCTGTGACTTCCCCAGTTGACTATCTGCCACTGAAACCCATGGCCATTAATTGTGATGCTGGCTACATTGAGAATTGTTTTGGGCTTAAGGTGTTTTTTATTTCCCTTCTTTATTTTTTCTTGTTTGTGCGTGCGTGTGTGCATGTGTGTGTGTTTATAGGGATTGTTACATCCTGATTCAACAAGGCACTTAAGCTTGTGCTCTGGGGCCATACTACATCACACATGTGGTAGAGCAATCCATTGAATATCATGCATCTTTGCCTGCTTCCCCAGCACTCTGCTAATTAATCTAGCTCCTCCAGGACTGTTTCTAACATTCCAAACTGCTGAGCAGCTTCAAACATCTGTCTTTAAAAAAGAAAGTCAAAATCAACTTGCCAGAAAAATGTTTCCTCTGTCATCCCAAAATTACTCTGGCCTAAGGCCCAGGACAGGCAGTATTTAGTCCTGGACCAGTGACAGGGTCAGATCTGATATCTCATGACCCTTCAGCGCAAGAAATATGTGTTTTGTATGGTTAGAAAGTCACATTGATCCATTGGCACAAAAAATAGTTCTACTGTTATGCTTGCCATTTCTGGAAATACATGTTATGCAATCATTTTTTTTAATGCAAGGCTAAAATATTGCAGGTAATTTTAGAGGGTTTCTAAACTGCATTAGTTATAAATTACCTGTCCCTCATATCTTTGTGTGGTTCTCATGTACAAAGGCACCTTCATTCTTAGACAGAAGTTGATGAATAATAGTCCCAATAAGAAGATTTTAAATCCCTTTAAGAAGTTCTGTAATACTTATTCTGTAAAACAGCCTCTTTGGTACTGAGAATGAAGGAAACTGTATGCATCTTTATACAGCAGAATGTTAGTGTGGAAGACCACTGAACATTTATGCACGCAATACATATGGTACAACACATCATGTATACAGGGGATTCCCTCAGATAGTGACATACTGGCAGTAGAATACTTCCTATATCAGTGGATTACATAAGAGGATGATAAGCAGCACCATACTTCTGTCCAGATATACTTACAAAGGAAAATGTGTAAATCCTTTCAGTAAAATAGTCCTTAATAGGGAAAGGGCTACAGCTCAATAGCCATCATCTATAGTTATGGTTCAGAAGTCTTAAATTCAGAGCGCTTAATTTTTTCAGATTGCTCGTGGCATGTCTGAAGTCTTGATGGAGAGAAATACTCGGTGGTGATTTCTGTATGTGGCTGGAGGCATTACATTATTAGCAAGTAAAATAAATTTTAAGGAATAGGCAAAAATGAAATATATACATGATTTCCTTCTAAAGATATGTATATGCTAATAAAAATGTTAAAGCAGATATGTCCAATAAGAAAGCAGCTCTCTTTTGAATGACAAGGCGATTCATTCTTATTAAAAATGGCAGGTTTATGGTTAAAGCAGTTTTTAATTATCAATTTCACCTACCACACACAGTTTGGGAACTTATTTCAGCCTGCTTCATGACCACAAACAGATATGGTTCATCTGTATTCTTTGGATAATCATAAAAAAAAAAAAGGCGCAAGATCTTAAATATTTTCAGTGGAGCTAAGCAGAATTTGGTGTGTGGTTTAGAACAATTTTCACAGCCAGGGACAAGAATTAAGATTGGGAATTTGACAGAACACAACAGTGCCAGTGCTCCAGACTTTGCCCTTTTTTATGGGTTATATGTATCAGAAAAGTCTTCTTTATTCCTTTCATTTAGCTCCTTATTTACAGGAGAGAATATGACATGGGTATTAACCAGATTTTGCACTGGTACTGTGCAGTCTACTTAAAAGCATGGAAGAGTGCTTTTGACTTTAAAAACATATATAAATCAAACTGATAAAGCTCACAAGTCTGATAGGAAGCTGGTTTACTGTAATATATAATCAAGATCATTCATCTCTTTCCATATTTTGACTCTTAATGTAAAGTTTCTTCCTTATTTGTGTCCCTAATGCACTATTTTGAAAGGGAACAGGTAAAGTAGGTGAAATGAGGCCTATCTATCAGTATTCATGACAAGTAATGTTCTATAAAAAAAGTCTATACATTCTATCCATTCCATCCACTTATTATGAATAATACTATAAATACCTGAAAATAAGGAGGAAATATATGCAGTGCATGCATATAAAATACATGACTTGCTGAATTTTCATTTGTTTTGAAGAAAATACTTGAACTTATTTTACATTTATATTGCTTTTGGGAATTATGTTTTTTGTGATCTATAGTATGGATTTATAGTACGTGATTTATAGTATGGATCTTTGAGATTGTGGGCCCAAACCATGAGCGTAGCTGAGCTGTACAGGACGAGGCAAGTGTTGAAGAGGGAGCCAAAGTTGATACTGATGAGAATGAGATTCCATTTTATTCTACCAAGTGTTGAAGAGGGAGCCAAAGCTGACAGTGATGAGAATGAGATTCCATTTGACTCTCCAGGCCTTGCAAGAAAAAGTGCAACACTCCTAAACTCACTTGAAAATTCCAACCACAAAGTATTACAGTTCTATTCTGTGAGCTAGGTGTTTATAGTGATTTGTTGCACTCAGAGTGTGGAAAAGCAAGGAAATTGAACAATCAAAAATTTCAGTTCATTGAATCTCTTAAGTCTTTGTATTCTTGGAAATTTATGTATGGCACTGTTTTATATTGATTAATATTCTAAAGCATTCATGAGACAGTATTTGTAAGCTCTGAAAAAAATATTGGTTTAATTTTTGCAGAGCATTGGTTGTGATGAGTACCTGGGCTCAGACAAGGTGGCTGACCGATGCGGAATATGTGGAGGGGACAACACTGGTTGCAAGGTCGTGTCTGGTGTCTTCAAACACACACTAACAAATCTTGGCTACCACAAAATAGTAGAAATTCCTGAAGGGGCTATTAAAATCAACATTACTGAGATGTCAAAGAGCAACAACTACTTGGGTAAGTTGTATTTAATTCTGGATAAAACATTTGTGTGAGGGTGCAGTTTGCCTGGAGGTTTGTCCCAGTTAGTGCTTCCTTATTAAAGTGAAAGAAATGTTAAAGAATTCATGAAAATTATTGACCAGCCTCTCTGAGAAGAGAATACAACTTCACTGTTTCTAATTCTGCATTACAATGGGAGAACAAACTGCACAATCTGTGTGTATTGCCCTGTCCATGTGATCTTGTGTTGACTTCCCTTATTCATTGGTCCAATCCAAGAATTATAATTAGCATTTTTTGTAGCTTCTCTAAAAGAATAGTGAGGACATTGTCTCTAGCAAGGCAGGCTGCCAGTCTATTAAACTAAGCCATAGAGAACATGATCCTCCTATTTCCTTAAAAAGCATCATCACAACATGCAGATCTTTTTAATTTAAAAGAACTCTGATCACATTCACAGCACTGAGAGTATCTCAGAGGGTGTTCACGTGAGTTGAGAAGGCATCCTCAGAATTACAGTACCATTCAGATGTTAAGAAATACCATGATAATTAAATAGGAATTGAGGATCTGGGAGTATCAACCTAGATAACTGGAGATATGTTTTCAGAGCTGAATGTGTCTGGCATAGGGTGAAAACCTGAAGTGAATGTGTCTGGCATTGGAGCTAGTGTAAAGCTTACTGTTTTGCAAACATAGACCAGCCATGCCCACTGTCTGTGAGTTTTGCCCTATTTGGTCCTCTGTGAGTCACCAGATTTCACACAGCTCATCTGCCAGGCCTCTACCTTGTCCTTAAGTCCCTTGTAAAGACCCACTTCAGCCAAACTGCTTAAAACAAATTCAGTTATCTTGGTGTGCCCATTGCGGGTGCCATAAGTAAACAGTGACAATGATGGAGACCTGCCTGAGAATTCTCATAGATTACAGGTCAGAAGGTACTATTGTTGTATTCTAGTCTGACCTCCTGTATGACATAAACTGTAGAACTTCCCTCAAAATAATTCCTAGAGCAATCTTTTCAAAAAACATCCAATCTTGATTTACAATTTGTCAGTGATGGAGAATCCACCATGACCCTTAGGAAGTTGTTCCCATTGTTCATCACACTCACTGTTAAAAACTTGCATTTGATTTCTAGTCCAAATTAGTCCAGCTTCATTGCATCACAATATACTTTGTCTGCTAGACTGAAGAGTCCATTGTCAAGTATATTGTCTCCATATAGGTAGACTGTAATCTGGTCATCCCTTAAATGTTCTCTTAGTTATGCTAAATAGACTGAGTTGGAGTCTATCACGGTAAGAAGTTTTGAAATCTTTTAATCATTCTCATGGCTCTTCTGTGAATCTTTTTCAATTTTTCAACAACCTTTTTGAATTGCACACCCTGGAATTGGCCACAGTATTTCAGCAGTGAGCATGCCAGTGTCAGATACAGAGGTAAAATAACTTCTCTACTCGTACTTGAGATTCGTCTGTTTATGCAGCGAAGAGTCACATTGGCCTTTTAGTCACAGATTCACTGTGGGAGTTCATGTTCAGCTGATTATCTATCAAACCTCCTAAATCTTTTTCAGATCTTTACTGCTGACCACCTTCGCCCTCATTCCTAGAACTGTCTGAGTGCATTAGAAGCTTGAGGCCTAGTATTCAATTTAACAACTCTCCTCACATCACCCCTCTCTTTCTTATGCCTTAGCCAGCACTAACCAATGGAATGAAGGGGGAACACTTAATAACACTTATGAAGGGAAACGCTGATCTACAATGTCTCTTGCCATTTTCTTTTCCTTTCAACTCTTTTTCTTATGCTTCCTATTTCTTTTTCTTGTAAGCTGATAGCAAGGGAGGGTGGGAGGAATTTGGCTAATTTTACAGAAATCTTCCTGTATAGATAGGAATATTTTGTGGGGTAGGGGACTATATATGGTAATATGCCCCTATCCATTTCTTAGTTTGACTAACAATGTGATTCTGCAGACTAATACAGGAAAGACGAATCTTGAGGTCTGGCTGCAATACTAAACCTTAGAGAGGATAGAGAGCCTGTTCACATCGTATTTCTGATCTTAGCTACTCCCAGTCAAAGAATTTTTTGCTAAATTGTATATAAGCACAAGTTTTTGGTTTCCTATCTGAGTATTTTGAGTTGCATACATCTTTATTAACTAATTTGGTGATGAAGAGAATAAATTAGTCTGTATGAGCAACTTCCATGATTTGGTGTGTTTTGAAAGATGTGGAACTCTTATATCAAATTGGCAAAAATACAGTTTGTTGACCACTGGGAGTTATTGCATAAGGAAAACTGTCAAACCATGAAATTGCAGATAATTTTTCTTTCAGATGTACACACCAATAGCTGAAAACAGCTAGCAGAAAACACACTTAACCCTACTGAAATATACTGAATCACATGAACATTTTTGGAATAGGCAGAGCAGAAAAATAGTAACATTTTTTGCTTGAAAATAATTGGGGCTCTTGGAGTGTATGGGAAAATAGCAAGTTGTGTGTTTCTTCTCATTCCCAGAGCTCTCTATGGTTTCTTTGTGCCACCACCAGTAGTTACATTTTTCTGTACTGTTGCATGTGATTCATTTTAAAGCAGGTAATGTGGATTTTAGACTGCTAAATTCACCAAATTAACCTTTCTGACACTGAAGAGTCTCAGGTAAATGATTCCATCCATGAGACCACTAGCTTCTCTGCTTTTTCTGTAGGAGCACAGCAAACTTTTTTGCTTTCACAAGTTGCAATCAACTTATGATCAAACAAATCAACTTTTAAACAGGGCTCAGTTATAAACCACACAGGCAGAGAAAGTGAAATAGAAGAGCAGGATATGACAGCTAGCAAAATGTTCAATGACAGTTGATTGTGTAAGTGAAATGTGAGACTAAGGGAAGACGTTTTCCAGTATGGAGGCAAACAGAACTCTTGTAACCACCGCTAAGTTCAAAGTCCAGACCCTTGAGCAAATTTTCCTAGAGAAGGATTTGAGCCATTACTTTGGATCTCAGTGTTTGAGCTTTTCAAAACAAGACCGAGATCTGAAATTTGCAAACTTGCTTATATTTAATGGGACAAATTGAAACTTTGAACCTGAGCGTGCAAGAGTTCAGGATTCCCACCAGGTTCCCTTTTTAACCAAGCAGTTAAGCATACTTAACTGCTTTGTTGAACTGGGACTTAGGGGCCCAATTCTGCAACCTTTGCTCACACCGCATAGCTATTTACTACACGAGTAATCCAAATGGAGTCAACAGGACTGCTTGTGGAGTATGGTGATGTAAAGAAGAGAGAATTGGATCCTTAGTTGTTCGTCACGCAGCATGCATGTGTTTTCTTTCAGTGCAGAATCATAAATCAATCCAGGGTCACTAGAAAAGTTCACACACTTCAGCAAACCAGAAGCTTCACTACACAGCTTTTGCACAGCATCAAATTTATCACACTTCTGCACTCCACAATTTTGTCCATGCACTAAGATAAACATGTTCTCACAATGCATTATTTCCAGCGTGGCTGAAACCAAGAAGTACTAAAAATGACAGGAGAGATCATCTGTGAGGTTTTGAGTGGGATTGTTTGACCAAAGAGATTCAAATTCAGCTCAAAATCATATAAACATCTAAACATTTGCAAACTCAATTTGTAAACCTTTTGAAGTTGACCCATCACTAGCAATTATGATGGGGTTTAGTGTAATTGGAAGACAGACCATAGTAACAGTTTGCTAAGCAAAAGAGCTTTGACAGTGCTATTTAATGAGGGGAACTTGTTGGTTCTTGCTAGTTCTAGGGTGTAGTTTTCTCAGCAATTTGTTCAGGCTAACATCTACATGAAAGAGACAGTGATTGGGGATAATGATGTTTAAGTTTCTTATACTTAAAACAATAATAAACATTGTCTGTAGAACAAACCCCCTAGTGTTCTGAACAGAGTTTGTAGTGTTTCCAGAAATCTGATATTATCCAGGTATTCAGAAAACTCAGATTAAAAGATGACAAGCAGTAAATATCATAAGATCAGAACAGACTGGTTCAAAAGTTAAGTATTTAGGTACAGTTTACTTCATGTGTCTTCAGATTTGACATTTTAGAAGAAATCTCCAATTCATAATAATTTTGGACAGTGTTCATGGCTTTTTCAGCTTTGGTCATGTTACTCAAGCGGCCTGAAGTATAACTCTGTTATCTAGTTATCTTTCAGAACACTTCAAAACTTTCCTAATGGTTATATTATACATTTCCAGATCGTCTTGCTTCTGATTTCAGGCATATTCTGTGTTTCATTCTTTATCCAGTTTTAAGTGCAAAGCTTGTAACCTACCGTATCTAGAGATATTTTGTTGTATGAAGAACACTATAAAGCTAGAAAGTGCAAAAAATAGATACTTCCCCTTATCTTACGTTGTGAGTCCTTCAGGAAGTTTGCTGTACTTCCTCAGTGTTTAAAAAGTGAGTAGTGCATCTTTGGTGCTATTATTATAAATAATAAGTAGTAATAGGCATATGTACCAGTTCACTTATTTTAGTTTCTACAGTTCAATTAGGAACTGAGTTAAACCTAACTACCTTAGGTTAACAGTTAGACTGATCTCAATGCACTCTGAACTCCACATGGTAATAAACTGAATTACTTCTTTTGAAAGTGGTTCTCAGTGGTGTGCATTGCTTCTGATGGGCTCTTCGGTTACACATCTTGTGTGACAGAACAGTAGCCCATGCAAAAGTCCTTTATCTGGAAGGGCAGTTCTGTGACATTTCCAGTTGCTCACAGGAGTGGGATGAAGGCCTGTTTTTTTTCATCTCGGTGATACAATTCAGATCTATTGAAATAAATGGAAATTTTCAGCAGACTTAGGTGGAACCAGGGTTTGCACCATTGACCACTGTTGCTCTCACAGTTCTACTTGAGCAGCAAAATATGTTGTTTGGATATAAATATTTTAATATCCTTGGGATTAAGATTTAGCGTAGATAATTTGAAAGCTGCATAATATCAATCTGACATTGTTTTTCTGAAAGTGGCTATTTTACCAGATGTTTTTAAGACCTAATTTGAAGGAGCTGATTGATATTGTTATTCATTGCCTCCCAACAAATAGAGATACTGCAGGAAAAAAAATGCTCAGTATTAAGTATCAAAAGTTGGCTTAATACAAAGATGTAATGGCCAAAAACCCATTAGTGATAAAATATATTAATCATATGTACTGGTCTGATTATATGGACAATAGTATATTTCCAGAAGCAACTCCCATTCTGAACTCAGAAGACCTCAGAATCCAATCCTACAAATACTTAGTACCAAACACAGTGCTTACCAGTATTACCAATAATGAGAAATTTTATAGATAAAAGCTAGTATAAAGACAAAGCCTTAACCTCCCTATTGCCTAGCTGTATATCTACCTAATAGCTGGTCATGACATAATTAACTGAGGACTGTAAGGTGCTTTAAAATTATGAGATAAAATGTGCTAAAAATACTAATACTCAGTAATTCTTTCTGGAATGAGTCATCTTTGCAGCCATTAAAAGGTATGTGGATTGGAAAACTAGAATTAATGTCCATTTTGCTTAGTATGTAGTAGGGTGACCTTTAGACTTCTTAGTGAGGAAATGGGTGGTTTATTTCTTCTAATAAATACCAAATATACAGTATGTGTATTTAAATGAGAACCAGGAAGTTCAAATCAAGATTTTCTTAAACAAACTCTGGGAAATATAACTGGTGTCCCTTTAAAATGGATGTTTTGCATAGTGTGTCTGAATGTTTAGGTAAATTTAAGGAAATTGTGTTGTGAAAATGAAAGTGAGAGAGGATTCTGTGGAAAATATTTTGACTGAATGTCCCCCATTACAGTTCAAGCATAATATCTCCTGAAAACATTGTCAACAGCCCTTGATTTAGAAGTGACATTTTAAAATCAATGTACATCTACAGCAAATTAAACAAATCAGATATTTTTTTTAAACCATTAGCCGAGGTGTTTGGAGATAAACATTGTTAGAGGCACTCATATCACATTTAATCATCTAGATTAAAAATGTCAAAGTAATTTGTGGCTAATTAACCTCTGTGATGTTAGGGTCTGATTTCTTATTCAATTAATTTATTTGAATTCAGAATCTGAAGAGCAGATTTTTTTTTTATTGCTTTTGAGGATTGTAATTGGATTACATAGGCCAAGGTTAAAGGCTTGTTCTGTGTTATACAGAACAAGCACAACACAGCTAATCTGAGGGTGGTGGGTTTGGAATTAGAAAGTGTGAATGATGTAAGGTCACTGAGCCAGAGTAGCTATAAAAATAAAGAAGGAAATCATACAGTGATCTGAGTGCTCAACATAACGGGCGTGACTAAACAGCAGGAGCTTCACCAGTACTGCCTGGAAGGAAGGAGATCTAGGAAAAGATTTTATTATGGTCCTGGATCCATTGTTAAGGTTGAAAGAAGTATTCATTCTAAATTGTATGTTTGACCCTAGTTGCTTTCTAACCACATCAGAAACAACCTTCTTTAGGTCTATACTACTTATGCTTCATGTCATAGCAGAGGAGGTGAATTTATCTGAGCAAGTTTTATGTACACAAAAGGATTGTGGATTCATATGTAAAGGTTGTCTGCTGGTAGTAGAGTTCAATGAGAGTTCCAGATTTCTAGCAAGAACAATGGGCAAAGTACTAATGATCCTTCCAATTCTATTGCAAAACGAATCCATGAAATTTTTTATTTTTTCACGGTGCATAGCACAGTTCGAAGTTCTGTGAATACAGTCGTGGTTTGTGAAATTCTGTAGAAAACACTGACTGCTGCAGATCTGCTACTGTATTTGAGATTCTTATACCGAATACGTGTACAGATCAATGGATGCATGAGAGAAGTTTATATGTATAGGGCGTTCATCATAATGCGCATATTGCATATAACATACTTTGTGATATCCAGGTTAGCCTAAACCATTTTATGCCGTACATTCATTGTAGCCATGAATCCAGCTCCACTAAAATAACCTTTTCTCATCCTCAGAAGGAGGAGATCTTGCTCACATTGTATAGAACATGAAGATGTAAACAAATTTATTCAGATCTGGGCTAAGACTAAACATGGGAATCCACATTAAAAAGAGGATTTCTGAGAAAATTATAAGCATGTGAACAGGCAATTACAATCAGAGCTTCTATGCAAACTTAACTATAGGATTTGTTTTAATATCTAAAATGTGCCTATTTAACACTGTAAAACAGCAGAGTGATGGTCATTTGTATGTTTTATCCTGTTGAGAGCACATGTATAATAATATTTTTAAGGAGAATTCTTAGCAACAGATATAATGTTACTTTCTAGCTTTGGGTTATTTACTTTTTTTCTGGCCGTTGAACTAATTTTTGTGACTGATTCTTACTCTATGCTGTTTGTAATTTTTCTTTTCACTTGGAAATTTTGAGATCTTTTCAACCCTGTTTAGAAAGATTTTTTCCACTACCGCAAACTTTTTGGCTTATACTGCAGCTAAATAAAATATACTGCATTTCATATTTATTTAGAAAACTTTGGAAGCGTTAATGTAATAATATCTTGTTCTCTTTAAGGACACCGTCTAATAGATACCTTGTATGTATGTCTGAATTACACAATAGACATTTGGTTCTAGGAGAATGATTAAAGTAACATAACATGTTTCATATGCTTATGAAAAATACCAAAATATGCATACCTGCTTATATAAAGGATTGAATTTCTAATATTATTATTTTTATTTATTATTTCTAATAAAGGACTGCAGCCAAAACCTTGAAAACAGCTGCTGGACTGGGTGCCTACAGTGTTTTATAGGAGATGCTGGACTTGCATCTACTTTGTATAAAGTGAAAAGCTTCATTTGTTTCAGTGTTGCACAGTCAATGGAAAATCACAAATACCTTCCTCTTCCAGTGAAAGTATTTACTTTCTCCTTTTAATGGATGCATTTAGTTTCAAAAATGATCTGCCAGTTTTAACTGAGACTCAGCCATTGATTAAACTAACATTTTAAAAGTTACAGTGCTGGATTCCTGAAAATGATACCATTCAATATAGTTTTACAAAAGTTCAAAAAGGTTGGAGTTTGGGTTCAGTTTCCAAAAGTTCTGGAGTCAAATTTTGTTCTCAGTTACATGAGTAGGAATCTGGGGTAATTCATCTGACTTTGATAAACATTGAAGATTGTTGAAGAGTTCTTTAGGTTTTCATCTGTTTAAAAGAGTAGAATTCAGCCTTGGATTCCTAAACACAGATTAGCTGAGCTATCCTTACCATCTGAGTCTTCACATTTGTGCTGGTGCTTTATTCATGAGAATAAACTGTCTAAAAGACTTCTGGCATTTCAGATACATGTCCCAACTGAAATACTGTGGAAACCAGTGTTTCTTGTTGTATTTTTTTTCTGGTTCTGGCTAAAACCTGGAGTTGCAAATACAACCTAAAAGTTGAATAAAAAGGTTTAATCAACATTTGACCACCTCAGTAGGTTTGAACCTAGAAGTAATGTTTTGAGTTGCCTTGGATCTTTGGGGTTCCCATAGTGATAATGGGAGGGTTGTTTAAGTGCTAGGAAAATCTGTCTGATTGCTTCTCAGTTCTCTTTCAAGAAAGGTTCCATAGGGAGCACAGTATACTGCTTCTCATCATTATTTGCTTATGATTCACCAAAATACAACACTAGATCTGTTTTGAGACTGTGAAGGTTTAGAGAAATATTTCCTTTTTTTTCAAATCCAGCTCCTCAGTTCCTACTGTATTGGCACCAATTGACTATTCCAGCCATAATTAAATATCTCATGGTAGAAACAGGTACCAACAGTTTACCAAGACTAGAATATAACCAGAAAAATCAATGTACTATACAGGTATTTGATTAAAAGACTTAATAAAGACAAAAACGGTGCAACATCTTTAAACGTTACAAGGTATTAATATAGAGCAGAGGACAAACGAGGCTGGGTTAGTTTTGTCTGAAGATGTGTAAGTGAATACATACAGGCTTCAAAGAATGGTACAAAGTAAATCAATGAATGAATTCTTGTGAAATATTTGGACAAGTTTTCAGTCATAGATAGGGCTGCTAATATATATCTTAAATAATGTTAGAACTGGGCTTTTCTGAGAGGTGTTTAAAGACTCTTATTGAGCTGTATAAAGAAAATATAGGTCAGATGTTTCATCTAATTTTCTATATAACATTTTAAGGTAAAAAAAATTGATCTACTCTAATACGGATTAACAAATGCATGATGGTCAATTGCAATTGTCTTTCTGTTGGGTCGTCTCTAGTATGGAGATAGCATAGGTCCATGTGATGAGTGAAAACTCAAACAATTCCAGGAAATGGAATTTAAAAACACAATTACCCTGGTTCTGTTTTCCCAGAGAAGCTGAGTCTGATCTTTGCTATGTTAACAAATAAATAATCTTAAGGAGTTGTCATCTCTGTGATATGAGAACTGGAGTAATGCTGATTATTGTTGGCTTACTTTGGAACGGATGTTGTTTAAATTATGTGTGTTGCTTTGAGACTTGGAATAGGTTTCCTTTTATCAATCAAAAAGTAAATAAAATGATATACTAATTAATTCCATCAAATCTCTTTGTTTAGATTGATGGTATTCATTCAGTGGTCTTCCTCTGAAGATTCCAATGTTTCACTGGATCTTAGCCTAAATACATGGTCATATTTTGGACCTCTTTGCTCCATAACTCTTTAATAGCTGAATTTTGCCAGTTGAAAAAAATCTGTCTGTTATTTTTGGGATGGCCCTTTTGTGTGCTGGAGTCAGATCTGGCAGACAGTACCCCCACCATCTTTCTAGGTTGGTCTTGCGTGATTTCAAATCACATCATCTTTAATACAGGCAATCAGACTGTCAAGCTGCATTTGGTACATACAAGAGAACAGGGAAAAACAGTGAGATTGCTTAACATGCACTTTGCTGTGACAAATGTTGGCAGCATTATTTGTCAGGAATTGTGGGGTCAGTCTGGACTTTGATTTGTCCTTGTGCAATTGTGTTGCCTTCACTACACACTTGGCTTCTTGTCATCAAAAGAAATAAAGCTAGAATAAGACATTGACAGTGTGTGGTATGTGGACAAGTCCTCATCCATATTTTTATTACAATTAAAGTTGGTTATTGGTATTCCTGTTTACACAGCCCCTCCTTCTGCAGCTTTTATAATACTCTTTTTAAATGGATCCAGAATGTAGTGGCTAGAGCTATGCTGTGTGTAGTAAATCTAGATTCTAGGACTATTCAGATTATAGTTTCTTGTACTGGTGCCCACCTGTCTGGAAAACATTTTTCTAATATAGTCAGTCCCTTCCATGTACAGTTAGTCCAGGCTGGGCCTTGGGGAAGACCTTGTGTAATGACACTAAGCAGCAAATCCTGTGTCACTCTGGGAGCTTAAAATCTTAAGGTCTCCCTATGTCCAGCAGCCTCAGTGAAGGTGCCCCTTTGTATTTATTATCATCACTTTCAGTCTCTTTTCTGCCCCAAGAGACTTGACAAGCTATATATAAGATATTTTCTATATGTAACAGGCTGCGGAGGGCCAGGTGTGGTTGGCATGCCTGAGTTTCAGCCCCTTGTTTCCCTGGTCAAGGAGTCCGAGTCTTTCCGGCACTGGTGGTAGCCATGCATGCGATTCTGGCCCAGAGCCCTGTGTGAGTTGACCCCTGAATGAGGGGTATTCTGAGCAGGGAGTCGAAATCCACTACCCTGGGCTACTTCCTACCAGAGTCCCATCAGTTTGATGCATGGCTCCTCTAGTCCCATTTGCTGGGATGGCTTGCTCCTCTTGGTACTCTCTCATGGATCTTGAGCAGTGTCCTGCTGTGGTCCCAGGCTCCTTCAGGTGGCACGGATGTGCGCTTGGTGCAGCCAACTCTACAGTGGCTCTGGGCTACCTCAGTTACTGGAAGCTCCAAGCCCTTTTCCAGTCTCCCTTGGCTAGGAGTCAGCACATGCTTCCTTGTGGCCGCCTTTTGTGGCAGGCTAGCAGTCCTTCTTTCTAGACAGGGTGGTAACTGACTCCTGTCTCTTCATCAGTCAGCCCTGAACTGGGCCTGGTTCTCTCCTTTTCTCTGCCCTCCAGGCTTGTGTTGGCTGCAGGTATAACGGAGTGAGCCTAGCTGGGCCTACCTTAACTCCTGTCATGCTGATGGGCAGTTTCTCTGTGTTGTCACACCATATAAGACATTTTTGAAGGTGGATGTGCTTTTATTGCCAGTTAAAAATTAAAAACAAACTGGGGTAAACAGCCCAGTCCAGCCTTTTTTATATCATGTACAGAAACAAGGTGGTCCAAAATCCCTGTGCCAGCACTTCTGAACTTGGGGCAGTTCAGAGGTGGAGCATAACTGAAGTCCTGATCGGGGTTGAAGTAAGCCATAATGCCCCAGAATGGCTCACGGGTCTGATGGGCCAGAGTTCTGGGGCCCCAATTCCAGAATCCAGAAAGATCAGGCCCACAAATGCATGAAGGGAGCCCAGACAATGCATGAAGGGGGCCCAGAGTTTCAGATGGTTTCAGGGCCCCTCAAATTATACTTTAACCACTGGTCTGATCAGTGCCCACTAAATTCAATGGCACAACAATTAAGGAGCCTTAATTCAAACTAGTATGAACCCTGTCTACACTAGGCTTTGTCTAGTGCGAACTAAAAAAATTTTTAGTTTGAGTTAAGCAAAGCTTAATGCAAACTAGTTAGTTTGGCAGGTTAGTTTGAACTAACTGTTTAGTTTGAACTAATTTGCATAATAAATACAGGGAAGTGTATTATTTTTCCCCCCATTCAGTAAGTTCCCCCGTCTTCAGAGCATATGAAGAAGTGGGATTTTCTCCCATGAAAGCTCATGCAATAAATAAATTTGTTAGTCTTTAAAAATGCCATAGGACTTCTTGTTTGTTTTGCAGAACTCGACTAACATGGCTATGCCTTTTTAACTCAATAGCATCAGAGTGTGAGCTTCAGAGTCTGCTAGGGAGCCGAGTACATCTTCAGGATCTGTGCCAACCTTGTACTGCCCATGCTGAAGCCTTTTTCACTGCTGTTATCTGGATAATGTATAGACATCATGAAGAGGTTCAGCCCATCGTTGAGGGTAATCTGTTTATAGATAAATGATTGGGGACTGAGTGGTAAAGGAAACACAGAGGCCAGGAGATTCCTAAATTTGTTTCTGGAGCAAAAAAAAATATTTAAGGCCAGGGAAGAGTATTAAGATAAATTAGAAAAGTACTCGTTTAGGGAACAGTTCTGGTGTCTGTAACACTTCTTACCTGAATACGTATTGAGAGCCTGCATTGTTTTTCCCTTTTCCATAAACCTAATGTGTGTGTGTGTGTGTGTGTGTGTGGTTTTCTGGTTTTTTTTTTTTGTTTGTTTGTTTTTGTGATCTTCTGTAGAAAAAGCTTGTTTTACTAAATAAATGGTTTGTCTGTTATGACCAGCTTGTATTTCTTGGCTGGGGCAATTGCTTACTAAACACTTTAAGTTGTTAAGTCATTGGGTCAAATTCAGCCCTGGTGTAACTGAGTACAATTCCATTGAATTGAAAGGAGTCATACAATTTCACTCAGTGATTTCTGCTTCTAGGCTAATAGGAAGTTATTGAACCAAAGCATATGTAGTGTATTAGTCTTTGCTGGCTTAGTATTTTGCTTATATTAATTTTGCCTAAAGACTACATTGCAAGAATTTCTTGGAAGGTCTAAGAGGCTCCCGAGTGTTCTTTCTTCTTATAAAGTCATTAAACAGGCAGTTGTTATCGGACGGCTTGCAGGGTTCTGAATGCATTCTTACAGCTCATGAAAATGACACTTCCTCAGGGATGACTCATTTCCTTTTTCACTTGTCATTGTCAAATGTCTTCCCAGCACCCAGACCAAGTTACTAGCTCTGGAATGAGGAGCACTCCTCAGTCTCCAGGCTACAGAGCAGCAATTGAGCCTAATCACTGGCATAACTTTTTCATGCATCCATCTTCACCACTACCTGTTACCTACATCCTTTCCAAGGAGCAGTGCATTGAGTGCCCTCATGCTAGAACTGGACTCTACGCAGTGGAGGCCTGCAGGTCTGCTGTGTGGCCTCCTTAATTCCAGCTTCTTTTTGCTCAGCAGAACTGTACTGCATCTGCCCATGGAGGGAGGAAATTAGACTGCCAGCATTGCATCAGCATGAATACCAGGAAGAACTTTACCTGTCATTCTTTCTCCAGAACCATAGATAGGCTGGCCTTTCCCTGGAATATATCATCCCTGTGCATTTGTTGAAAGAGGACATTAATCCTCTCATCCAGAGTATTTACTCAGTATCCTCAGAATGATGACAATGACTGGCCTTTGTAGCTCATGCAAATCCTTTTTGCTTCATGTGTTCCCAGTTTTGTCAGCATTTGGCTGCAGTCCTATTATTATTATTGTTATTTAAGATCAGTTCACTGTTTACATGTAGGCAGCACTATTATAAAAACAGTTTTCACTATAGTAATACAATGGCAGTAATGCGCTGGTACTCGAATGTTCTGCCCTGCATATATGTCATCTAACTACAGCCAGAAGCCCTCAGTCTCACTTGTGCGAGGTCTGTATTAACCAAATGGCTTTAAACAACATTAAAAGAAGGAAGAAACAAGAAGAGAAAGAAAGGTTGGTTTGAAGGGGAGTAGAGGGAGAAAGGGAAGGATGTGCCATGGAAAAGAAAAGACAAACAAGCTGATGGTGCAGGTCTGCTTTTAAAGCACCCAGAAGTCTGTCTGTTTATATCTGTCCAAACCCCTCTTAACTCTGTAAAACTGGGCTTGAAAGCTTGTGATAACTGATTCTTTCTTGTAAGAATTTCAGTATTTCCTGCTACTTGTCAGAACCTGCCAGAACTTCTTATCAGAAGTCTGTAATTTCATACTTTTTGCAGTATTTATTTTCCAGTCTTGGATAGAACCAAGGAACCTGAACCCAAAAAATAGTTTAATCCACTGTGCTCTTTTGTTTTAGCGTCTCATATGTTTGTTATTAGATGCAGTTCCCACCTCTTAACCGTTTTTCCTTTCTCTGTGTCACTTATTGCATACTAACAAACTTAGTGCTCCTGAAATTCACTCTTTGTTCCTCATCTTTTGCTGTCAGCCAACTAGATTTTGGTTTCTCCTGGATGTTTGATTAAGTGCTTAGAAATTACTCCCCATAGAAAGGTTTATGACTTATCTTTTTCACACCGCTGAATTGAAATGACATTTCCTTCCCTCCCAATATCCCACACAGTAAAAAAAAAAAAAAAAAAAAAAAGAAAATCGGCTTCTCTCCCCTGGATCTCTGTAGTAAATGCCATACAAAGATCAAGTTAACAAACTGTCTAAATTTAGATATTGCTGCTATCTTTTCATTTACATCAGCTATCCTTTGTTTAGTATCCATAGCAAATTCCTTTAATCAGTTCACAGGTGAAAGTAGGTTTAAGTCAGGCTCTGCCCAGAGTTACATAGAAAATGTTCTTTTTCTGATACTATTGGACAAAGGGGACAAATCAGATGTGGGTCTAAGTGCTTTAGGACAGGGGTCGACAACGCAAAGATGCAGAAGAGCCATTTCCCCCACCTTCCCACAACAACTGCTTGAGCCAGAGCTGGCCCAGAAGCTGTGCCATGGCCCCTAGCGCTGGTGGGGATGTGTACGGGCGGTGTGCACTCCCTCTGCTGGTGGGGTGGAACAGCGCTGCCCCACCTACCCCCAGCCGGCAGCCCCTCCCAAGAGTGCCTGGCAGAGAGCTGCAGCTTGCAGAGGTGGAGCCCTGGAAAGGCCGCTCCAGCCCAGCCACCCCAGGGCTGAATGGGACCAATCCAGGGCCTGGGGTGAGGTGGCCTCTGTTCAGGCCTGGAGTGGCCGGGTCGAAGCGGCCTGAACTCCATGGAGGAGCCATTCCGGGGCCCCACCTCCAGAAGCTGCAACTCTCTGCCAGCCGCTCTTAAGAAGAGTGGCTGCCTGAGGGTAGGTGGGGCAGTGCAGCTCTGCCTTGCAAATGGAGGGAAGGACAGAGGAAGCGCACGCTGCTCATGCACCCCTGCCAGCACCAGGGGCTGGGGCACAGGCACTGGGCTGCTTCCAGCTCATCTGGTAGTGGTGGGAGCGTGGGAGCAACTCTGGCCCTCCTGATCTGGCCGTGATGCTGGGGGCAGCCAGGAGTCCCCAGAGCACACCTGGCTCCCTGGAGGAGATTGCCAGGGAGCCAGAAGGGGATCCTCAGGGAGCCACAGGTGGCTCACTGAGCCTGTGTTGCTGATCCCTGCTTTAGGCAAATGTGGGTATCCAGGAACCTCACAGTCCCCAATTGCCTATAGAAACATGGGTATTTGTAGCATCAGGGTGAAGACACTCCAAGGGGAAAGCAGAAGAGTCAGGTCCTCAAACTAGTGTCAAAAACAACTGATTTCTTACTGTTCTGTTGTTCTGCAGAAATGTATCAGTAAGTTCTTTATTGAAAGGTCTGGAACTTGATGGTCATTATGAGATGTGTAGACTGTGGTTATGAATTTATGTATGTGTTTATATGAAAAATTGTAAATATAACTTGTGTGACTTTAGCATCACTATGGCTATGTCCACACATACATCGTTATTTCAAAATAAGTTATTTTGAAATGAGTTATTTGAAAATAGTCTTTATTTCAAAATAAGTTAATACGAATTAAGAAAATGTTAATTCAAATTAAGGGAAAAGCTCAAAGTGAAAGAGCATGTCCAAACACAGGACTTGCTATTTCATTTTAGGAGAGGGGCTCCATGCGAGCTGTGGCAACATGGCCCACTCCCTGGGCTGTGCCCACGCCCAGTATAGGCTAAAAGGAAGGCACCCTGGGAAGGAGAAGGGCAAAAGTGTTATTTCAAAATAATGGTTATTTCAAAATAACATGTCCAAACGGCGTTATTTCAAAATAACCATTTTGAAATAACAGCTGTTTTGATTTAAAGAAGCTTTAAGCTATTTCGAAATGACTGTTCTTATTTTGAAATGACAGAGCCCATCATTTTGAAATAAGAATATGTTGTGTGGGCCTAATCTCTGTCTCTCCCTTTGAGATACTGTAATAGTATCTGTCTTCAGATATGTGTAGATAAGCAAGAAACTGTGGTTTGTTTGGTATGGTGACCATTTAATCTATGCATTTATATAATAGTTTGTTTATCAATATTTGGATTCCAACTAAACTGGAATTCTTGGTGTATTACGGGTTTGAAAAATTATAGTTTTCTTCTGTATCTTTTGCCGGTAAAAGGAAATAGAAAGCTAATAATCACATCAGGTAAACACATCTCTTATGCTGGATAAGTAGGTAAGATTTAACCCAAAATATGAGAATATTTATATGCAAAGCAACATGAGAGCTTGGGAAAATTATGGTCCATGATATATTTTTACTGGCAAAATAAATGGCCCATCATGTGTCTTATAAATTGCTTGACAGGAACTGAGGGAACAATGTCTAAATCTGTATTCTGTCTGCAGAGGTTGTCATAACTCATATAAGATTTCTTCAATGAATGGCAAGTCTTTAAGGTAACTGTTGAATTTCTGTTGCAATACTTCATCATTCACTCGCAGGTTCATATTCCAAAGCTTTGGGAAGATTGATTTTTCCATCAAGTGAATCTGGCTAATCTAGCACAGGTCATCAGGCTTCTAAATTAATAATTTGCTCTGATCTTTTGTTGATTTTAGCAAACACTTTTTCTTTCCCTATCCAATTTTCACTAATGTAACTCAAGGCCAAGCAAGTGCACACCTCATCCCCTTCTTTTGCAGGATGAGAGTTAGTCACCTCCAGAACACCATCTCACCTGTCAGTCTGCAGCAGCAGGCCTCTACATGAGTTGGAAGCAGGCAGGACACAGGCATTATCTTCCCATGCAGGGCATCAGTTAAGCTCCATTAGTACCTTCTCCAAAGGGAATCTGGAGACAGCAATTAATCGGTGTGTCTGTTTAGTTTAGCTCCGCTGGAGCCAGACAAGGATTCAGGATGCCTCAAAGCAAATGCAGACACATTAGTATTCCCAAACTTACCCAAATACCATATGTGCAGTGATCGTGGGGCATTCCCTTGTCTGTTCGAGAGCCTTTGCCCAAAGGAATAATTCTGGAGAAAACTCTGCAAGGGGGACTGTCTGGAAGTTTGCTCCTCATGGCTCTGTCCCATGTTCTGGTTTGTGGGGAAAGGATGTTTCTCAACTTTAACATATTTATAATTTAATATGACTCAAAGACTGGCCTCTGTAGCTTAACAAAAAATATGAAAAAGTTGCCCCAGCTTGTGGTGATGAACTACTGAGTTGCCTGTAGTGCTGAAGTTCTTTAACGTGATGCATGCACAAAATAACATACTTGCTAGCTTCTTACTGACACACTCCTCATGCCAAGCATTAGGAAAACAACAAAGCCAAGAGGAATATTCTATATAGGCCATACAGCATCCATGACTAGTATTTTCACAAGCCACTCAGGAGGGTGGTGCTTGTATCTATGTCATTTGTCTTTATTTGTCTTTTAGTAACAGATGGTTAAATGAACATAGCAATGAGTGCAAGACAGTGTTATTGTAATAATAAAACCTGAAAATGATTTCAACGGTTTAAACTCTTAAGCAAACAATCATGGGACTGGTTGGAAACTTCTTAAAAGATGAGCATCATTTTAGTTGTCCTGCGTTTGTCGAGAATCTGGTGAAGCTAATGCTTTAGGGTGTCTGACACCATAACCTGAGAGAATCACATTCCTCTGAGATAGATTGTCTTGACTAAAGTTAACACAGATTTAAAAAAAAAAAAAGAAAAAGAAAATTGGAACCAAACAAAGAGGGAATGATAACATTTACTGCTCACTAGCTTGTTTTACAGCTTGGAATGTGTGATCTGTTCTGAGACTCACCCTGTTCACTGTAAACATTTTTGAAGCAGTTATGGGATTGAGCCACAGAGTCTAGCCCCTTATTTGAACTTCCCCGAAGTTCAGGGGAATATAGAGCTTGGGTTTTGGTTCAGACCCATCTCTGATATAAACCATGTGTATCTAATAGTTCGCACTGAAATCATTTCTGGAAGTGAATTGATACTTCCCCCCCCCCCCATTTTGTTAGTACCTTAGCTTTTGTTAAAGAGAGCAAAATGGCAGTGTATTCAGGGTCTCTCGAAATTTCACCCAAAATCAAGCATACTGGAGTTTAGTAGTTTTTGAACTATTGTTAAATACATTTCCATCAGCGCTAGTACTTCTGCTGGGGGTCCTCAACTCCCATTGACACAGTAGGATTTAGGATGTTCAACCTCGTGCAAGATCAAGCCCCAAGGTAGAGCCCTGCATGGATACAAATACGTGGAACCATATCTGAACTGCATCTGTAAGAAATGGTCTACAGATATCTGTGTTGTATCTGCTGATGTGGATATAATGCAGATATCCGTGGATTTGCCGCGCTCTACCCCAAGGGGTGCTGTTTTTTGTAACAAGATTTTAGATACAAAAATGACTGAACAAAGTTGCACCAGCCTACCGATTTTTGCTCTATTACACCCAGCATTTTTACGAATACTGGAAAATACTTGCCAGTTTGATACAAGAAAAAAATGTCATTTGGAATGATAATTTGATTTTTTTTCTTAATGTTTCATCACTAATGCGTTTCTCCAGGTTCTATTGAAATTCTGTTGAAACGCGGTAAATTCTGTTACCCATCAGAATCGTTTTTTAAAATGTGAGGTATCATTTGTTAAGATAATATATGTCAAAGAAATGCATGAAATTTCATAACTAATTGGACTTTTCCATTGCATGTCATCATCACCTAAAGAGTCTGTTCAGTTGGTCTGGTTTGGAAAAAGAATTCTTTTTAATGTTCTGCTTAAACAGTACGTTGTGAACCACATTTTAAAGGGGTCATAATTAGATTCTTTGAAGGTTTTTGTTTTGGGTTGGTTTTTTTAAGAATGCTGTTTGGTTTGGAAAACTATTAATTGTTAATGGTACAGTCTGTGAAATCGGAGTCTAGGACAATAAATACATGTATGTGATCCTTCAGATTCAATTAATTAAGATAACATATTGTGTAAATAAAGTAAATATGGATGTGTGTATGCTAATATTTACCATATATACATATATAGATCCTCTTTATTCACTCAATAATTATATCTGCTGCTGAGCACTGTGTATAGTATTGCAGTCTGTTATTTCTATTGGGAAATTGTTGTGGGTTCAGGATACAGCAATGTTACTTATGTTTTTTAGAACTGTGATTCTGTCCTTTCAAGCTTCCTTTTCTTTCTTTTTTGATGTTGTGAAAGAAAACTAAAGTACTCAGGTTGTCAGAGGTACACATAAATATGGCACCAATCCTGAGTCTTCTCTCATGACCAATGGCAGAGCAATCTTTCAGCCTGCCAGTGATTTACTTTCTTGTACACTGGCCAACAGTGATCTGAAACCTTTGTGAGGATAGAGAATTTAAATCAACTGGCCCTTCATCCACGAAGACAGAGCACAGCAAGTTATTCCAAGGCAATAAGATTGAAAGTGCATTTCTGTTGCCTCACCAACCCTGTGGTTGGCAGTCAGGATGTGACATGTTGCATCCTTCCCCTGCGTACCCTATAATGTAATCTATGTGTCTATATAATGTGTTTTTGGAAAGCTAATGGCATGTTCTACATTATCATTATGGTAACATGTTTCCTGCAACATCATAAGTGTGTTCAGACATGAAAAATATCCCCAGACGTATCTCACATGGATTGAAATAGGGGCAGAAAAACACTGGGTTCACAAACTGAGGTGAAGCATGCATAAAAGAACAAATCAGCTTAGACAGCTTGGCTCGAGAGGAAAGAATCACCTCACAAGAAGAAGGGGTTTGAAAAGCAAAAGACACACTTTACACTGGATAGGGCTCTTCCCATGGAATCCATCTTCCAAGTAACACCAAGGACTGAAAATCTACTCGCAGGAGAGAAAGCAGATTCTGGCCAAAAAGCATCAATGGTGAAGCCAGCATGTAAGCTGGACATGACTGAAACAGTGATCTTAGTTTAGAACACAGTTTTTTATTTTATTTGATTGTAGTCATCACCTTGACTGATTAGGTATTTTATTTTATAATGATTTGACTTATGTTCACTTAAAATCATATTGTATACATATACTGTCATTTGGTTTATCTGAAGCAATGCGTGTTGAGCAAGAGTGTTTAATGCCTCAGTGGGAGCAAAGCTGATATGTATCAATAGCTTTGCTAAATTGATGGATAAATGGAAATGGGTTTGCAAGGCCCTGTGGGTGAGCATTTGACCTTGCAAGACAGAAGTTCCCAGGGTTGCAGCTGGAACTGGGGGTATTTGCTAAAGGACTATCCCATGGGTGGCTGGTGAGAAAGCTCTTCCAGTGGTGAGGGTCTGATTACCTGAAGAAGCTGGGTGAGCTAACCCAGGAGTGGGTGTTCACACAGCAGGGTGGGGTAAATTGAGGCCCTGGAATGAAGTATCAGGATGGCATGGCTGCACACCAGTCCAGATTTCAGGAATGGAATATAACACAGAGTAACAGTGGGGATTTTTTGAAGAGTTCTCAGAAAGCAACAGTGTGTTTTGGCATAAAGATGTCAATTCTTTCTATCCATACACACATGCACAAAACCCAAGGGACTAGACCAGGGGTGGTCAAACTTATGGAACTCAAGAGCCGCACAAGTCGATTATTAAACCTTCGAGAGCCGCACTGAGACATATAACCACATATTTTTACCTACTCCAAAATTATTAAGCTTAACATTCATTGCACACTTTAATTTTATCATAAAAATAGGGAAAATATTGATCCACTAATGTCAGATTCTAATAATTATTTAAGATTACCATGAAACTAGGCCTATACAGTAAAAATTTAGCTGTTGCTAGATGTAGAACACTACAGGCTTGTGGCAAGTTTTTTTTAAAAACCTGGGCAGTAACTTGTCAATGCAGCAGATAAAAGCTCTGAGATGCTGATCTCTTAAGTATTGTACAATGTTTTGAATGTCATTGTGGAATATGATGCTTCACAGCAGTGAGTTGTGCCAAAAATTGCAAGTAATCTACCTTCAGTTTTAAACTTTGCTCCTTTGTATTTTCATTTCTTAGTATTCCACATCATGTTTAGGACTTTTAAAACATGATTTTATTTTAACAATGAGTATGCTGCATTAGGGCCTATGAGAAAATCTAAACATGCTGTGGCTTCTCTGACCATGTCATGCTTCTCTCCCTCAGCCCCTGTTGCCGCTACCCTGCCATCTCTTACCACACTGCTGCTTCTCTGCTCTCCCCAACCATGCTGCACTTCTGCCTCCCACCCTATCCCAGCACCTACCATGTTCCCGCTTCCCTGCTAATATTTCTGCCAGTAAACTTGTTTATTAAAATACTCATGGACAGTGAAGACAAAAGGTCTGAGGACTCAGACACAATTAATTTTAAAATGAGAGTAATGGTGAGGGAAAATACTGCTTTCATCTTAATCCTGTGAAGAGATGTACGCAGGGACACCTTTTCAACTATTCAGAATCACAACAGATCAATGAGAATTTATGGGGACATAAAGTGCAAGATCAGAGCCCGTTTCAGTAAGTGCTTTGGAGTCCATGCACAGAAGATACTATGGAAAAAATCTTATTGAGTTTATTCAGTTTGGGGTCAGGCCCTGTATAAATTCTAAATATCAATATTTGGTTTTTATAATACAAAGTAAAATCGTTATTGGTGAGAGTTTTTTTTTTTCAGAATGTTTACAACACAATTTTCTGTCCTCAGCCCTTCACAACAATCACTCTTGTCTAATGGGCTCTGATACCCATAGAGTCATTTATGAAGACTGCACTGAATTATAAATGGATTTTGACTATACAACAAAAAAAGAATTAATACATATTGAATGCTATTTAATCAGTAGAAGTATAGTGCTGCTATTGAACTTTGCAGTGAATGTAAATTATCTTGGTAATTGAGTTAGTTATATTAATTAAAATTTTCTTATAAAATAAATGTTCTAGCAGTTCCTTCTGCAAACAGATGACATACTGATGTCTCAGGCACACTTGCTCAATGGACTTAAGGAATTTTTTTCCCTAAAGCCAGTTTTCAGTAGTGGTGGTCTATCGTAAGTCTAAATTATTTTGCATGCTGAAAATGAACCATGATCCATAATATGCACTTGTAACATTCTTTAAATAGAGGGGTTTTTTTAAATAACCTTTTTACAGTAGTCAGTGGTTTTGGATGTAACACTTGTGTCAATTTTCAGTCATTTCTGATTATTCTTATTTAATTCTCATAATAGAAACACAAGAGAAATAATTTTGCATTATATTACAATATCTGGAAATGCCAGGTGATTTTTAAAAAAGAAAATTAATTTGCAATTGCTTTTCAGGTTTCAATTGCTAATTATCATCCCTTATCTGTAGTTCATTGCAGACTTGTTCCTGATCAATTTATGTTGCCAGTTTTAAACATATTTACCCAGAAAACAATATCAAAAAAGAAAAGTATTTAAAAAATCATGCACTGATGTAATTAAAGACTGTATCATAATGCGTACAGACAAGGAGAGTAGAATTAATATTGTGGGGGTAAACTGTACAATCTGGCAGTTACTTGCTCGGAGTGCTGCCCCTCCCCTCCTGGCTCTCACCAGGCTGCTTTTTTCTGCCGGTGAGGCTCTCACAATGCCGCCTCTCCCCTGCGGGGTCTCTCAGTGTGGCCTCTCCCCTCCCTTCCCTTCCCTGCTCTCACCAGGCTGCTTTTTCCCTGCGGGCTCTCCCAGGGCTGCCCCTCCCCCAGCCCTGACCAGGCTGCTTTTTCCTGCAGCTCCCCCAAGGCTGCTCCTCCACTGCTGGCCCTCACCCTGCCGCCACCTCTCTGCTGTCCCAGGCGATTGCAAATTTCTTGCCCCTGGCTCCCACCCTGCCGCCCTTCCTTGCTGCATTCTCCCGGGAGCCGCAATTTTTCTTTAAAGAGCCGCATGCAGCTCGCGAGCTGCAGTTTGGCCACGTCTGGACTAGACAAATAATGCTTGGAATGGGCAATGATAGATGTGGATGGAGGTCTATGTCGGAAAAGAGTACCTCTTTTTCTGCACTCATGGTGAAGTCATATTGTCACTCTCTATCTAAGGCAGGAAGCAATTCTAAATTATTAATCTGAATGTTGAAATTCTTCCTTTAATTTAGAAGCTTACTTGCTGGGCAAGGTATTCAGTTTCCTCCTTGTGCTCCAAGTCAAGTGATGATGGTATTAGTCAACATGTCAGAGTGATTGACAGTGGGGTGAATCAACCTAGATGAATTGTTTCAAGTCCTCCTGTCCTGAAATGTTATTAAGTGGAGAAAGGTGTTGGAAATCCCAAGGTGTTTCTGCTCACTGTACGCAAGTGGAAAAGGAAAGAGAGAAATCATGTGCCTTGTGTATTTGAACAGAATCCTGTATTTCTCCCTTGAAAGAGAAGAAAACTCCATTAAACAATTAGCTGAAAAACAATAAGAAGTTTTAGAGACCTTTTGCTGCTTTGTTTGGCTACATAGGATGTGCCACACAAAGCATTATGCATTCTTTTTTAGCCAGCACATTATTTATATTACACCTATGTACAATATAGTTCATGACTCTTTTTCTTTTTTTAAGCAGATGAGGCACTTAGTGCAGATGTATGCTATGATTTTGTTGGCATGAGTGAGAAAATTACGGTTAGATCAGCTGGTTTTGGTTTCTTTAGAAGAATTGGGGAGAGTTTAGATTTTTTGGCATTTAACAGCTGAAAGCAGCATAAAGTGAATAAAGGAGGAAAAAAGTTAACAAATAAAAAAAGGAGATTGAAAAGCAAGGATGAAGCAAGGAAGAAAGAAACACCACACACAAATTCACCCAAAGACTTACTCTTTCAATTTACTCCTCAAATTGCAAAGGGTGGATTTTAATGTATTGGTGTTTTTAAATACCACCATATTGAGTTGTTAAATATTACAGTAATGTTGAATGTGTTTCTATTGGTTTCTGTACATCAAGTGGTCAGTTCTGTCAAAGATCTTTTATCTTCTTGGCTAGTGTGAGTGCATTTAATCAATCTTTCCCACAGTCTGAATCCATAGAGGTGATTGTGGATCCCAGTTACATGCGTATGTCTTAGATTCCATTACTTTTTAAATGACACACAGCTTACAACCCTCTGCTAACTTTGGCAAGCTACAAGCTATGCCATTATTCAGCATATAAACTGTTTAAATACCACCTGCTCTAGGACCCTGCAGGATCCTAACATTATTTTTAGGGTTATATATTTGACTTTCTGGGGCTTCCTTCTCCTTAGTATTTGTTATCACTGGGTCTTTGCCAGCAGCTGGGCCATTTCTGTCTTTTGCTACTCAGTAAAAATAGGTAAATTGAAGATATGCTTCCAATTTAACAGTTGAAATTAAACAGGTAAAAACCAGAAATAACCTGGTGGTTGGCTGGTTGGCCATAAAATGCCAAGTTGTTTCAATTTATTTTTCTCATCTGTTTCCTGGTTTTCGACAAGTTTTCAAGTTCAGCACTAATATTCACATTAAAATAGCAGAGCAGCCCCCAGACAGGCTCACCAAGTTTAATCGTTCAGAATCAACGTCAAAGTGTTCTGATGTGGAAAAAGATCATGATTGGATTAGATTTAGTGGGTGAAATCCTGGCCCCACTGAAGTCACTTAGGAGGCTTGCCTCTGACTGCAAAAGGCCCCAAGATTTTACCTGGTTGGCTTGATTTTCAGCCTCCCCTCCAGGGGAGCTATTAATGCAGTACTCAGGCATAGTGGAGAAGGGGAAGGCAGCCAATTGTGATTCTCAGGCACTTGGGCCTGATGTAACTTACAGCTACCATGGGACAGCTTTCATTCACATCAGCAAAGAACTGAACATAGGCAAGCCTCATACCATCATGCACCCTTTGACACACTGCTCCTCCAGGAGGAAGGTGTTCCTATGCACGATGGGGTTTAGTTAGGCCAAAGAATTTCCATGTATGGAAGGAAAGTTCTCCAAGAGCAATTTCCACTGGCTTTAAGCTCATTTTGTACCACACAGGACCGGAGGATCTGGTCTCGTACATCATATTGGTACCTATATCCTAGCCTAGAATGTCTTTTGATGTCATAAAAATTATGTTCCCCCTTCTAGCACAGGCATCAGACTCAGACTTCTAAGGCTACTACACAGTGCCAAATGGAAATCCTCTGTTTATCCACAGAACTGGCATAGCATGAACATCAAACAGTGCAGGCTTTCCCACACTGCTATGCTCTGGTCTCAATGTGAAAGATTCTTTCCAGGTGAAGAAGTTCTTGCTTTGTGGATGGATTGAGAAGGCTTTTGTCTGTGACTTTCAGCTCTTTATCTTTGAACTGAAACTGCCATCGTTGATGTCAGTCGTGGGGATGTTGATACTTGCACACAAGGAACTGAAACCACCACTTCTGTAGATTCGTACAGACCACATTAAATCACTACCATTTCTGCCTTGGGTCAGATTCTGACCAGTGATGTAGAGGTTAAAGGGTTTATACCAAGCTAATAACCTGTGCCAACTAATAATATTCCCCCAGAGAGACTGTTAGTGAATGAACCATCTCTTAGTTCAATCTTAAGTATGGACAGTGTTCACCCATTTGAGCATTTGAGAAAACATACTTTTAGATACTGCATTAGGCAGAAGGGGCGATAATAAAGAGTGAATCCTCTTAATCAAAGTCAAATGCATCCTATTCACTCATCTGTTGAGAAGAGGCTGAGGATTACTCCACATTTGTTTTAATTTAAAGAGGCCCTAAGTCTATAGTTAATCTTGATAATTATGAAGAAATATTGGCATGAGAGAAATTCCATTAAAGTGGAGGAAGATTGAACTAATCAGACATTCATATGAATTATTTTCAGGGCACAGAGACAAGGATTTCTTATTTTACTAACTATAGCTCTAAAGGACAAATTAAAAAATGACCTCTGAAGTGGTACCTAAAAATTGTACATTTTAATGATTGAAACTCAAAATGGTTACAGTTTGTTGTGTTCCAAAGCTACAAATTTACCTGTATTTATCTGTGGATCCTCAAAACTCATTTATGGTTTAGTTTTTTCCTCTTATGCTTACTTTATCTCTACATCTTGTTTCTGTTCTTATCACTAACACAGTCTCTGTTGGCAGCTTAGAATAAATCACAATGGATGACAAAGTCCATAGTAATGATTAAATAAATGGTAATTAGCTGAATCTTTGTTTAAAAACGTAGACAGTGTTTCAGATGTGGTTTAGTGGAAAGACAATCCACTGTAATTTTAGTTATAGTTGAAAAAGTACCTTTTGCCAGATCAGCTTGTCCTTGCTATGATAATCTGTGACAGAATTTCTCAAAAGTGCTTGAGGGCTGAAGGCATATATTTGTGGTTTTACACTCCTTGAGAGAGAGATGAAATATTCTGTCATTGGATGGGTATGTTTTGTCTGGGGTGTGGTTCTTTTTAGTTACAGGAATTAGGAATATCCTCAGCTATTTTGTCTTCATCTTACTTGGTGATCTCCTCCTCATTCCTCTCTAAAAACAAATATATGTTATAATTTATGGCCAGAGGAAGTGAATCGTCAACTGCATAGTTTTGTCTTGTAATACATGGATATCTCAGTGTGATGTTCTTTACTTACTGCCTCTTAAAATCATCTGTTGCAAAACTTCCCTAGACTTCCGTGGAGTCAGAATTTCACCCCTGCATGTGGTCAGAGAAGAGCAATTGCAGACATCTCACTGCAATCCCATAAAACTCTGTCATGTCTCTGCTCACACCTGTGGAATCCAACAAGATTAATCTCTTCCTCCTTCCAATTCAACATCTATATAAAGCCACTAGGAGAGCTTGTAAATCCTCATATACTAACATGCCAGAAATATTTCCCTGCCCACCTACTGCCTGTACTCAAGACTACCAGGAAGGAACTTAATATTATTCATTTCATTGGTGTTTATTTTTAAAATTTACAGTTTTCTGTGAATAATTCTGTATTTTGGTGAAATACAAACTGTGTGCTGATAAGATGGCAAATTGCAGCAAGGTAGGGGTGGAACAGAATTCATATAACAATTTGTATAGAAAAGACATCAAGTCACAAGCATTGGAGCTTTTCCTGGTGTATATAATTCTCATTACATTCATCCTCTTTCCTTTGGAAGCCAAAAACCTTTCCCAGTTGTGGGGTTTTTTTTCAATTGTAAAACATGTTAATTATACATGTTGCCTGTAATTCCTTTATATTTCTTCATTCTTACCTTCTTAAAGCTTAACTGATTTCTAGCTGTAAAATTTACAGGCATTTATTGGGGAAAACAGTTCTTTCCTAATTAAAAACTACTTTGGTATTTTTTAAAATGTTAAACTAAACATGAAACTAATCAGTTTGGAAAAGGACTGTCCTGAAGATGTTTTCCCCTCAATCATGTTGACTTTAGTGAAGATCTAAATCCATCATTTCCCTTTGTACAAAAATGACTGTCTTAGCCAAAAGATAACATTCACCAAGAAAATTTCAAGAAGTAATTGTCCAGAAATTTTATAAAAAATAACCCCAAAATGTGCTGTCAACAGCTTTCTGGAGACTGTAGTAGGACCAGAAACATAATGCTGGATTGATGACAGGCATTATCTACCTGGTTAGCATGTTGTTTTCCATTGTGAAAAAATGAAGACCTGTTTGCTAAATTAGAATATTGTCATGACATTGGTACACAGGAATTTGGCAGCTACTCATTTACAACTACAGCCTATCAGGTAATGTAGGGAATTAAAACATCAGCAGGTAGGAAATACGGCAGTGCTTGCAGCTGCTGTTCTAATAAAAAGTGAGAGGGGCAATGGCAGATCAATGCTGAGATGCATTGGCAACTACAGTATTTAGAGCTATTTGCATAGTGTGTGCTTTGTTTAGAAAAAGCAGTACATGATGGTAGATCATATAAAGATGAGTTATATTGGTTGTATCACCCTTGCCACAAATCAGTTTTTATAAAACTTTAAATCCTGAATGCAAAGCAGCCGGGAGGTAATTTGTCCCAGGTACACTTAAATGTAATGAATGTTTTTTTGTTAGCTGTTTGGAACTTGATTCCCAGTGCCTTGTCTATGCTGCAGTCAGTGTTTGCTGTTAATAGGGCAGCCTTTACATTACTATGATATTGGGCCAGACTCATGTCTGTTGACTTCCATGGAACTCTGATGGAGTTTGATTGATGAAGAATTTGGTCCATGAGCTTAGTTTTCTTTACTGATACCAGTAATGAGGCACGGTGAGAGGATGTAATTTTGTAGTGTGATAAACTCAATTCAGTGGTGCCTTTGCATTTGTTGTGATCCTAGGTAGTTTTCTTTTCATGTAATACTGCTGCTGTACAAACTCTTGTCCTGGGACTAGACCCACACAAGCAGTTAACATTAGAATCATAGAAATGTGGGATTGGAAGGAATCTCAAGAAGTCATCAAGTTCAGCCCCCTGCACTGACGAAAGACCAAGTAAACCTAGACCGTCCCTGACAAGTGTTTGTTGAGCTTGTTCTTGAAAGTGTTCAGTGATGGGGACTCCATAACCTCCCTTGGTAGCCTGTTTCATAGCTTCACTATCTTTATAATTAGAAAGCTTTTCCTAATATCAAATGTAAATCTCCTTTCCTGCAGATTAAGTCCGTTACTTCTTGTCCTGCCTTCAGTGGACATGAATAACAATTGATCACTGTTCCCCTTAACACAGCCCTTAATTATATATTGGGAAACTTTTGTTAGGTTGCCCCACAGTCATCTTTTCTCTGGACTAACCACACCCAGGTTTTTCAGCCTTTCTCATAGGTTAGGTTTTCTAAACTTTTAAACATTTTTGTTGCTCTTCTTTGGACTCTCTCCAATTTTCTCCACATCCTTCCTAGATTACGGTGCCCAATACTTGACACAGTACTCCAGCTGGAGCCTCACCAATGTCAAATAGAGTGGGATAGTTGCTTCTGATGCCTTACACACAACGATCTTATTAATGGACCCCAGAATCATATTAGTCTTTTTTTTTTTTAACTGCATCACATTGACAACTCATATCCAGTTTGTGGTCTACCATGACCACCAGATCCTTTTCAGCAGTACTACCACTTAGACAGTTATTTCCCATTTTGTAGTTGTGTGTTTGATTTTTCCTTCATAACTGACATACTAAGTACTTGTCTTTCTTGGATTTCATTTTGTTGGAATCAGATTAGTTCTCCAATTTGTCAAGATCATTTTGAATTTTAAACCTGTTCTCCAACATGCTTGCAACCCCTCCCAGCTTGTTACAGTCTGCAAATTTAATAAACATACTCTCTGCAAATTTTATAAGTACAGTATTGGACCCAGAACTGAACACTGTGGCACTCTATTAGATATACTATACCAATTTGACAATAAACCTTTGATAAGTACTCTGTGAGTAGTCTTTCAATGAATTTTGCACACACGTTATAGTAGTTTCATCTAGACCATATTTCTTTAGTTTGCTTATGAGAATGTCATGCACAATTGTGTCAAAAGCATTAGTAAAATCAAAGTACTGTTTCCCTCAATCACTGGATCAGTAATCCTATCAAAGAAAGAACTTAAGTTGATTTAGCATGACTTATTCTTGACAAATCCTTTCTGATTATTCCTTATAACCCTATTAGTCTATAGGTGCTTACAAATTGATTGTTTAATCATTTTCTCTAGTATCTTTCCTGTCATTGAAATTAGGCTGTCTGATCTATAATTCCTCAGATCTTTCTCTTTTTAAAGATAGATACCATGTTTGCACCTCTCCAATCTTTTGGAATCTTTCCCCTCCTCCAGGAATTTTCAAAGATTTTTGCTAGCAGCTCCAAGCTAGCTCAAGCTAGTTCCTTAAGTGTTCTGGATGAATTTCATCAGGTCCTGTTGACTTGAATACACTAATTTATCTAATTTTTTCTTTCCTTATTTTGACTTTCATTCCTTCCTCTTGTTGTCAAAATTGTCCTGAATATTTGGTCATCATTAACCTGTTTAGTGAAGGCTGAGCAAAATAGGTTAGCACCTCAGTTTTCTTGATTTAGCACCTCAGTTTTCTTGATCTGAGGTCTTCTTCCCCACTAAATAGATGGCCTTCACTTCATCTTTCTCTTGCTCCTGATATATTTACAGAATCTCCCTTGCCATGTGTAACTCATTTTGTGCCCTAGTCTTTCTGATTTTGTTTCCTACATACTTGTGCTGTTGTTTTGTACTCCTTATCAGTTTGACCATGTTTCCACTTTTTCTAGGATTTCTTTCTGATTTTCAGGTCACTAAAGAGCTCCTGGTGGAGTCCTATTTGTCTCTTACTATTCTTCCTCTTTTTCCTTTGCATCAGAATAGCTCTCAATTGTGCCTTTAATATTGTCTGCTGAACTGCCAGCTCTCTTGAACTACTTTTTCCGTTAAATTTTTTTCCCATGGTACCTTATCTACTAGTTCTCTGAGTCTAATATCTGCTTTTTTAAGCCCATTATCCTTACTCTTCTGGTCTTCCTTCCTTTCTTTCCTTGGAATCATGAAATCTGTCATATCATGATCATGGTCACCCTAATTGCCTTTCACTTTCAGATTTGCTACCAATTCTTCCCTGTTGGTCAGAATCAAGTCTAAAGTTGCTGTCCCCCCCCTGCATAGTTCCTCCACTTTCTGGACAAAAAGTTAGCAAAAAAAACCCAAAAACAAACTGCAAGACATTCTCACACTCTCCAGCTTTTGGGTCTCAGGGTATACCTCAACTATATTTACAGGAATTCTCTATTTCAAATCATTTGATAACTTTATTCAAATGAAAAATAAAACCATAATGTTTTCATTCACAGTGGATCTTATTAATTGTCAGTGTGCAGAGTTTGTAGCAATGACATAAATGTAACATTTACAAGATACTGTTCCTTTGAGACTGCTTAGCGAAAAAATAATGTATCAAAAAACAGATATCAGTAATGAGTCTACTCAGTATGTTTCCAACTATTTCTGACCACCCAGATTACAATGCTAGGAATTCTTTTCCTTGCAAAGAGTTTTAGGTAAATGGAGACACCCCCTCACTAGAGTATACGTATTATTTTTCTTTTCTGGCAGCCAAATGCTAGGGAGGATCCTTAATAAATTAATGTTGTTTTAAGCTAAAGACCAAAATTTACTTCTGAGTTGTCAGCTTTTATTGGACTGAAGAACAAGTTAAGAATGAAACATTTCTGTAATGAAAAAAAACCCACTGAGGTAGTTGGATTTATCCTTTTTACATGCAGGATTCAAAAGGATACAGCTCTAAATTATCCATCACACTTGCGCTATTGTGTAATGAAATATATATATATATATATATATATAATATATATAAAAAATTCCCCTCTCACCCCTATGGGTGGTATGTGTCATCCTCAACCTCGGGTCCTCTACCAGAGGCCTGGGAGTTTGAGGGTTCTGCGCAGTATCTTAGCTGTTCCTAGCACTGCACTCTTCTGGACAGAGAGCTCTGATGTTGTTCCTGGGATCTGTTGGAGCCACTCTCCCAGCTTAGGAGTCACAGCCCCGAGTGCTCCTACCACCACTGGGACCACTTTGGCCTTCACTTTCCACATTCGTTCTAGTTCCTCTTTCAGGCCCTGGTACTTCTCCAGCTTCTCATACTCCTTCTTCCTGATGTTGCTGTCACTTGGCACTGCTACATCTATCACCACCGCTGTCTTCTGGTCCTTGTCTATTACCACGATGTCTGGTTGATTGGCCAGTACCTGCCTGTCTGTCTGGATCTGGAAGTCCCACAGGATCTTAGCCCTGTTATTCTCCACGACCTTCTGTGGAATTTCCCAGCTGGACTTGGGAGGGTCTAGCCCATACACTGTGCAGATGTTCCTGTACACAATGCCAGCTACTTGGTTGTGCTGTTCAGTGTATGCTGTTCCTGCCTGCATCTTACATCCTGCCACTATGTGTTGGACTGTCTCTGAGGCCTCTCTGCACAGTCTGCACCTTGGGTCCTGTCTAGTGTGGTAGACCCCTGCTTCAATGGATCTGGTGCTCAGTGCCTGTTCTTGTGCTGCTATGATCAGTGCCTCAGTGCTGTCTTTTAGTCCAGCCTTTTCCAGCCACTGGTAGGATTTCCCAATGTCAGCCACCTCAGCTATCTGTCGATGGTACATTCCATGCAGGGTCTTGTCTTGCCATGGCACTTCTTCTGCTTGATCTTCCTCCCATGTCTGCTGCTGCTGCCTCAGGCATTCTCTCAGCAGCTCATCTTTGGGTGCCATCTTACTGATGTACTCCTGGATGCTCTGGGTTTCATCCAGGACCGTGACTTTGACACTCACCAAACCCCGCCCGCTTTCTTTCTGGCTGGCGTACAGTCTCTGGGTGTTGGACTTGGGGTGGAAACCTCCGTACATTGTGAGGAGCTTCTGGGTCTTCACATCGGCAGCCTCCATGTCCTCCTTTGGCCAGCTCACTATACCGGCAGGGTATCTGATGACTGGCAGGGCGTACCTGTTGATGGCATGGATCTTGTTCTTCCCATTGAGCTGACTCTTCAGGACCTGTCTTATCCTCTGGTGGTACTTGGATGTTGCTGTCTTCCTTGCCTCCTCATCGTGGGTCCCATGTGACTGTGGGATGCCAAGGTACTTGTAGCTGGTCTGTATGTCTGCTATGTGGCCTGCTGGTAGTTCCACCCCATCAGTCTTCACTACTTTTCCTCTCTTTATTACCATCCGGCCACACTTCTCCAGTCCGAATGACATCCCAATATCCTCATTGTAGATCCGTGTCAGGTGGATTAGCGAGTCGATGTCTCATTCATTCTTAGCATACAGCTTGATGTCATCCATGTAGAGGAGGTGGCTGATGGTAGTTCCACTCTTGAACTTGTATCCATATCCAGTCCTTGTGATTATCTGGCTGAGGGGGTTCAAGCCAATGCAGAACAGCAGCGGGGCAGCGCATCACCTTGGTATATGCCGCACTTGAAGGCCACTTGTGCAAGCTGTCTTGAGCTGACTTCCAGTGTTGTCTTCCACAGTCCCATTGAGTTCTTAAGGAAGGTCCTTAGTGTCCTGTTGACTTTGTATAGCGCCAGATATTCACAGATCCATGTGTGTGGCATTGAGTCGTAGGCTTTCCTGTAGTCAATCCAGGCTGTGCACAGATTGGTCTGTCTAGACCTTGAGTCTTGGGCGATTGCTCTATCTATGAGCAGCTGGTGTTTTGAACCTCTGGTGGTGTTCCCAATGCCCTTCTGAGCTGTGCTCATGTACTGGCCCATGTGGTCCTGTAGCTTGGCAGCTAGGATGCCTGATAGGACTTTCCATGTTGTGGGGAGGCAGGTTATTGGCCGGTAGTTGGATGGTGCCGTTCCCTTGTGGGGGTCTTTCATGATCAGCACTGTCCTTCCTTGTGTTAGCCAGTCTGGGTGGGAGCCTGCTGCTAGCAGCTGGTCCATCTGTGCTGCTAGACGTTCATGCACTGCTGTTAGTTTCTTTAGCCAGTAGGTGTGGATCATGTCCGGGCCAGGTGCTGTCCAGCTCTTCATGTTCTTGACCCGCTGTTGGATGTCGGCTACTGTGATGGTGACTGATTCCTGTTCCGGGAGATTGCTGAGGTCTGTTCTCAGGTCCTGAAGCCACTTTGCACTGGTGTTATGAGTCTTCTCTTTCTCCCAGATGTTCTTCCAGTACTGTTCAGTTTCTGCTGTTGGTGGCTCTGCTGTTGTGTTGTTGCACTGCAGTTGGGAGTACACCTTGGATGGTTCTTTAGAGAACAGGGCATTTATCTTTTTGGCCTCTGCTTCTCTAGTGTATCTCCTTAAGCCTGGTGGCCAGTGCTGTGAGCCTTTGCTTAGCAGTCTCTAGGGCTTCAGATGGAGTCAGGCCCTTGTATTTTCTCAGTAGCCGAGTCTTATCCTTAATCTCTATACCCTTCTGTAGTTCCACCAGCTGGCTAACTTCTTTCCGGGTTGCCTTGCTCTTATCCTCCAACCTCATTTTCCGGGGGGGGGGGGTATGTGCTGGTGTTCTTCTTGATTGTGTAGCCAAGCATCTCCAGGATTACAGAGGCTGTAGCATATACCAGTTCATTGGTTTCAGTGATGGTGGTAGTAGGAATTGTCATTAGGGCTCTATTGGCATCTTCTAGCGTACTATCTGATGGTACTTCTCCAACGAGCCTTGGTAATCGGTCTCAAGGGTTGACTGTAGCTAGTTTATCCATGATCTTATGCCTCATGTCAGCTGCTGTGCTCTGTAATGGAGGGGGTGGCAGTGAAGTTCCAGCTTCAAGTGTTGGCTGTACATCTAGTTGTTCTTCTGTGGCTTCTTCTTGAGTCCGGGAGGTAACGTGGAGTTGGTCTATCTCCCGTTGTGAGAGCAGCTGCCTCTTTACTGTGTTGAAGCGCTGGGTAACAAGCTGTTTCTCAGTTAGTGTGGATGTAGGTCTTTTGTCCATCCATAGTCCCCTCATACATCCCCTCTCATTAGGTCTGCTGTTGTAGTAGCATTCCATCAATTCCAGGTTCTCTTGTCTCGTCCATGCATGGTTTGTTCCAGTAGCCCACTTATTATCAGATTGTCCTGGTTCCCCAATATCTGGCGCGGACCTTGTTAATCCGGGCACCATCCGAGCCGGCATGACTCTCCTAGTTCGTGTCACTCTCATATTCGAGGTAGGTAAGTGAGGCATTAGGGGGTCTTTTGCCCAAGGACCCCTACTGGGAAGGTAGATAGGTACCCACCGGGATTTGAATCCCGGTCTCCCGTATCAAAGGGTGTCGCTCTTAACCACTACACTATCCAGTCACCTGTAGATAGATATATAGATATATAAAAAGAGTAACTAGTCTCAGCATGTGGTCTGTCAATACTTAACTAGTTATTTTTCATATAAGCCAAGAAATACAGTACAAATGCTTTAAATTTGCCATCCCTTAGTGTATAGGAAAGGTTAAAACTAAGTCATTCTCCTTCACAGAGAAATTAGAGAAGCAAGTGAGTATCTCCTGGATAGTTCTGGTAAACTCACTCAAGATGAATATTTCCCTGATGGAAATATTTGTTCCACATCCACCCAGTAAATGAACCAAACACCTTGTAGATTTTCTCACAAATACTATTTTACAGTAAAAGTAGGAAATTTGATGGAGGATTAGTACTCTCTTTTATATTGTTAATGTAATTGTCCTTTCACCCACAATAAAGTCAGTGAAATTCTGCTGGCATAACACTGATATGAGAGGAGGGACATTCCTCTTTCCTTATTTCTTCACAGCCAGATGATGTGCAGATTTTGAGTGGGAATATAAAAACTACTTATGGGACTATAACTAAGCCAAACTGTATGGAGTGATTTTAGGAGATAAACTATTGAAATGTACAATGTTCTGTTTGTAATTACTTGTGCACATAGTTTTGATCATTATTACCTGTACACATAATTATACAATTTACATGGGGTAAACCCTGACTTTTTGTGCACCAGAAGCACAAATCAAGACGAAATTTGGCTTCAGTGTATAACTGTGGCATTTGCCCATCCAAATATTAGTGCTCTGAAACTGTATATTCAAGTAATTTGATACATTAATAAATGGTAGTTAGGTTGAAGCTACTTTAAAAAATTGGCTCTATATCCTGTAAGCTTACGTACTAAGACAGAGTTTATGTAGAAACAGAGGTTGGTCATGATGGACCAAATAATTGGTCCATCTACTCCAGCATCCTGTCTTTAACCCTCTCAAGAGAAGGTAGAAGAAACCCTGAGATAGCAGTTATGAAATAACCTGATTAACCTCTTCCTTTTTTCCTGTTAGTTAGTAGGTGACACAAGTCCTATTTTTCATCTTCTTTAAAGAAACTGATTTCTTTGTATCCACATAAATGATATATGCTTTTTATAAAACTTTTGGCCTCACTTTCATCATATGTCAATGATTTCCACAGGCTGCCTGTGTGTTTTGTAAAATGTTTTGTATTTCAATTTTATTGAATGCCCCTTTGTTCTTGTACTATTGTAACCTGCTAGGGTGGGCTCAAATGCATTCACCTGCCCCTCTCCAATGCCCCACAGAGAAACCTCTGCAGAAAGCAGCTGGAGAGCCAGGATCCAGTCTATTCAGGACTCACAGTGAAGACTGCTCAGAGTTCCCATCCCACATTAAACTACAACTCAGCATAAACAATGAACTTTATTAACTAACTAAACAAACCTTATCCTAAGGAACCATAATACATTTAAACAAAACAGTACGAAACCCAGGAGTCCCAATGTTCAGGTGGAGTCACCCTTATCTCAAGTGCAGTCTTTTAAGTCCTTGAGGCTTAAATGAAGAAGGAAAGCAATCCTCATCCTCTCTAGCTGCAGGAATCTTCAGGCAGATGCCATGCAGTCCTTTCTTCCTCCTGTGTAGCCAGCACCATGCAATCAGGTCACTGGCCATCCAGCTCTCAGTTCTGCTACAGACAACTCCCCTGCAAAGCAGTCCAAAGCAGAGAGAAAACATCCTGCAGTCCACTCCTGCTCAGCTCCTTTCACTGAGTCCCTTAGCCGATGTACTCTGCAGCTCTCTGCTCCTCTCCAGGCTGCTCCTGTCAGGCTTCTCCCTGGGCATGTAACTCCAACACAACAATAAAACTTGTGGAGCATGCTCAATGTGCTGCCACACCCTGTTACCAGAAGGTTCTGGTTTCTGGGATGCAAAATCTGCCCAGCAACATAACCCAGCCATTAAGGATCCCTGAAAGAGATAGCACCTTTTCCTGCACATGGGTTATACTATGACAACCTGTGAACAGGTATACAAATATATATTCTCCAAATCATTCAGTTTTATATTTCTCATGTTCTCTTTGTCATCTCATGTCTATTCTGAAATCCAAGCTTTATTTATCTCTTTTATCTAAACCAAAAATCTCTCTTCCTATAGAAATCTTATATTAACTTTATTAATGTAAAAATCAAGCTTGCTTGCAAAGAATTCTCCACCTGTCTAAAGAAGACATGTAATCTTTGCTTGAGATTCAATACTGAGAAGATTTGAAGGAACATTCTGAAAAAAATCAACAACAAACAAGTCAGAACTGCCTTCTTGGAGCCAAGACATGAGTTATTACTCTAAGATGTGGCAGCCTTCTGAAGTTGATGTGCAATGATCCTTTGGTGATGGTTCATATTGGCATGATGACACTGAATCACAGAATATCTCACAGATAGTAGATGACATCGGGGAGCTCAGAAGTATGCTGAAGAAGAAGGTCCAAGTGATATTCGCTGAGATCCTTCCTATCTCATAAGTGAAGGAAGACAAAGGTCTGAAGATTCTGTATGTGGCTTGCTGGCTCGGTAGGTGGTGAAGGATGAAGGGTTTTGGTTTTGTAGAACATTGGTCCACCTTTTATATAGAGAGGGCTGTACAGTTTGGATGGCCTTTACCTCAGTAGAAAGGTGACCAGTCTCCTCTTGGACTGACTGGCTAGGCTTGGAGAAGGTTAAACTGTTAGCAAAAGGAGAAGGTAAAAAGAAAGAAGTTATTGTTAGAAGGCTGGGTAACAAACAAGAGAAGTTACTCATTTATGAGCATAACTCCTATCTACTTGGTATTACTGAAACCTGGTGCAATGATTCATAGAATTGGGATATTACAACTAATAAAAGGGGCAAAAGGGAAGGGATCTCTGTGAAAAATGGCATTGCCTATTTCCAAGTCATAGATAACTTAGAAGAAATTATCTTGAATGCTTATGTGGCTATGCCCTAACAGATAAAGCACAATATGGATTACTGGTTAGCATCTACTATAGACTGCCAAATCACACTGTGGAACACAAGGTGACCACCTCCTTATGCATCTATATGCAATGTATAGGGGGAAAAACTTGAATTATCTTTGCTGATTTCAATTTGAGTGACATATGCTGGAAGTTTCATGCTGCCAGTACTAAAACCTCTTTGGAGTTTCTAGGCATTATAGATGACAAACTGGTAAGTCAAAAATTATTGCAACCAGTATGGGGGAATTTGTTATTAGACCTTCTTCTAACAGACAAAAATGGATCTGATCACAGAACTAAAAATTAACAATACTTTATATACAAATGATCATGACTCAATCACACTTATAATATGCGAGTAGACTAATGTCCAAACCAGTAAAATATAGATATAGATGTGCAAGCACGCACGCACGCAGATGCACACACACGATACTTTGATATGTCCTGTTTCATTAAGCTGAAAACAGTTAGGAGTGAAAGAAGCTGGGAGGAAGAATCTAATCAGAAAAATGTGAATGATAATTGGAAATCTTTTAAGAACACCTTACTAGATGTCCAGAAAGCCACAATCAAAGAGCTGAAGCTGAAGCATAAAAAGGATGCTTACAGGAAGTGGAAGCTAGGACA
>ML681967.1:871518-1152610 GCA_007922195.1 Podocnemis expansa | reverse complement strand
AAGATGAAAACATAAAATTATCACTGATAAATAAATGTTGCAAATAAAGCACAAATTAAGAGAGTGGTAAGAAATGAAAAGGAAAGGTGAGTAGTTCAGCGTGATCTGGATCTCTTGATAAACTAGGTGGAAGCAAACAATATTCATTTTAATATAGCTAAATGTAAAGATACAAATTATCAAACAAAGAATGTAGACAATACTTACAGGATGGGAGACTCTCTTCCATGAATCATTGACATGGAAAAGGATTTGGGTGGTCATGCTGGAGAATCAGCTGAACAAGAGCTTAAAGTACAACATAATGGCCAAAAGACCCAATGAAATCCTGCGATGCATAAACAAGAGACTTTGAAGCAGGTGGAGGAGGATATTTACAGTATTTGGCACAGCCAGGTTACTCTCTCCAATTCTGGTGACCACAATTCATGAAGGAAGTTGATAAATTAGAGAATGACTAAAGGTTAGAAAGTGTTCCTAATAGTTACAGACTCAAGTTGCTCCATCAGTTTAACTTAAAGAAGAGAAGGTTAAGGAGTCCAAGAGAGTTGGTTATATTTTAAAGAAACCCTGCTAAGGGCACAGGAAGTTGCTATTCCAATTAGGAGAAAGAACAAACATGTGAGGCAGCCAGAATGGCTTAGCAGAGAACTCTGCTCTGAGCTTAAACATAAAAAGGAAGCTTATAGGAAGTGGAAGCTTGGTCAGATGACCAAGGAGGCATATAAAGATATTGCTAGGGACTGCAGGGATAAAATCAGAAAGTCCAAAGGACAAATGGAGTTGCAGCTAGCGAGGGATGTAAAAGATAACAAGAAGGGGTTCTACAAGTATGTTAATAACAAGAAGAGGATCAGGGATGGTGTAGGCCCCTTGCTGAATAGAGCAGGCATCCTTGTGACAGAGGATGAGGAAAAAGCTGAGGTGCTCAATGCTTTTTTTGCTTCAGTTTTCACAGGCAGGGTCAGCTCCCAGCCCACTACCATGGGTGTGGCAGATGGGACAGAAGAAGAGAAGCCCTTGGTGATGGAAGGTCAGGTTAGGGACTGCTTAAAGAAGCTGGATGTGCACAAGTCCATGGGGCCGGACGAACTGCATCCAAGAGTGCTAAGGGAATTGGCCGATGAGATAGCAGCACCGCTGGCCGTTATCTTTCAAAACTCATGGAGAATGGGGGAGGTGCCAGAGGATTGGAAAAAAGCAAATATAGTGCCTATTTTCAAGAAAGGGAAAAAGGAGGATCAGTGGAATTACAGACCAGTCAGCCTCACCTCAATCCCTGGAAAAAATTATGGAGCAGATTCTCAAAGAATCCATCCTCAAACACTTAGAGGAAAATAAAGTGATCAGGAACAGTTAGCATGGATTTACCAAGGTTAAATCATGCCTGACCAATCTCATCTCCTTCTATGATCAGATGACTGGTTTTCTAGATGCAGGAAGAACCGTTGATGTGATATACCTTGATTTTAGCAAGGCTTTTGATACAGTTTCCCACAGCATTCTCATTGGCAAATTAAGGAAGTATGGGTTGGATAGGTGGACTGTAAGGTGGATAGAAAACTGGCTAGATCAACGGTTTCAGCATGTAGGAATCAATGGATCCATGTCTAGCTGGAAACCAGTCACGAGTGGTGTGCCCCAGGGGGTCAGTCCTGGGGCCGGTTCTGTTCAACATTTTCATCAATGATCTGGATGATGGAATAGACTGCATTCTCAGTAAGTTTGCGGATGACACCAAGCTGGGGGGACCAGTAGACACGTTGGAGGACAAGGACAGGATTCAGGGAGACCTAGATAAATTGGAACAGTGGGCCAATAAAAATCTTATGAGCTTCAATAAGGACAAGTGTAAAATCCTGCATGTGGGACGAAAAAACCCCATGCACTGCTACAGGCTGGGAAACATTCAGCTAAGTAGCAGCAGTGTAGAAAAGGACCTGGGGGTCATGGTGGATGGGAAGCTAGATATGAGTCAGCAGTGTGCTCTTGCTGCCAAAAAGGCCAATGGCATACTGGGCTGCATCAAAAGAACTATTACCAGCAGATCAAGGGATGTGAACATTCCCCTCTATTCTGCACTGGTGAGGCCACATCTAGAATACTGTGTTCAGTTTTGGGTTCCCCACTACAAAAAGGACAGGGACATGCTAGAGAGAGTTCAGAGGAGGGCAACCAAAATAATTAAAGGGCTGGAGCACAAGCCCTAGGAGGAAAGACTGAAAGCATTAGGCTTATTTAGTCTGCAGAAGAGAAGATTGAGGGGGGATTTGATAGCAACCTTCAGCTACTTGAAGGGATGCTCTAAGGAAGATGGAGCTCGACTGTTCTCGGTAGTGACAGAAGACAGAACGAGGAGCAATGGTCTCAAGTTGCGGTTAGGGAGGTCGAGGCTGGATATTAGAAAAAACTTTTTTTACTAGGAGAGTGGTGAAGCCTTGGAATGCGCTGCTGAGGGAGGTGGTGAAATCTCCATCTTTGGAGGTGTTTAAGGCCCGGCTGAACAAAACCATGACTGGGATGGTTTAGTGGGAGTGGTCCTGCCTCTGGCAGGGGGTTGGACTAGATGACCTCGTGGGGTCCCTTCCAACCCTATGATTCTATGATTCTATGAGTGATCTGATTAGGATATACAAGTATCTAGGGAACAGATATTTGATAATGGGCTTTTCAGTATACAAGAGAAATCTATAACTTGATCCAGTGGCTGGAAGTTAAATGGATACAGATGCAGACTGGAAATAAAGCATGCATTTTTAATGGAGAGAATAATGATCTATTGAAGCAACTTATCGAAGGTCATGGTGGATTCTCCATCACTGACCATTTTTAAGTCAAAATTGGATATTCTTCTAAAAGATCTGTTCTGGGAATGATTTTAGGGTTGTTTTGTGACCTGTGTTACACAGGAGAGCAGAAGAGATGATCGCGATCATCCCTTCTGGCCTTGGAATCTACTAATTTTTATCAGGCATCTTTAGATTACTGTCTTTGCAAAACCTTTTATGAGATTGGATAACCTGAACTAACCACAGCATTCCAGGTGAGGACATGTCATTGATTTATATAATAGTAGCATAATATTTTCATTATTTTCCATCATGTTTTTTTCACACACTAACACTTTGATTCTTTGGTTACCAGTGCACATAGATCAGAGATTATCACCAAGCTGTCTGCAGCAATTCCCCATTTTTTGTTTTGTTTTGTTTTTCTTTGTTTTTCCCTGGTGTGTGGTTACCGGTCATTTAGAATCCAGCAGTGTATTTCGACACTTCAGATTATTCCTTCTGATGTGCATTACCTTGCAATCGTCAACTATGAATTTCCACTGTTAGTTCCCTCTAAAGTTCTTCAGTGTTCTCTGTTCTCTGGTCAACTAAGAAAAATACATTTAAACTCCATCTTTCATAACCTGACATACTGAACACCATCAGTCCTTTGGGAACCTTTGGCAACACACTGTTAAACTTATCACACTAGAAATTGACCTTTCTTCATGTTTTATATTTTTTTTCATGAGCCACACAAAGATTAATTAATTCACTATATGGGGGCAGGATAGATTTATTTTAAAAGGGATAGCCGTGTTAGTCTAGTCCAGTGAAAAAACAACAAGGAGATGTGTGGCACTTTAAGACTAACAGGATAGATTTAGCCAATCAATTTATGATTTTAAAAAGGCTTCCATTCCAGAATTTAGTGTGTCAGATTGGGTACTTTTTTAGATCGTCTTTCATTGGAGGTTATAAGACTGGGAAGTACCACTTCTTCCGTGCTATCTCAAGGACTTGATGGCATCAAGAATCTAGAATCCACACTCTGAGAAGATATTACAGTATTGCCAGGAGTACTTTGGGATGTATCCACATCTACATTTTTCAAATTGTTTGATCAAAACATCTCTATCCATCATCTTATCTCTTATCTTTAAGAAGGGTCAGGGTGTCCTGGTTATCTTTGGGAGTGAACTTGTACAACTCATGGTACTGAGATGTTCAGGTATTACCTTTCTGGAATGTGCTTGCATGAGTATTATGTGCCTAGTGCTTCTCTTGGAATGTGTATTTTTACGATACCAACTCCATTCTTGCCAGTTTCTGTGAACATGTCTGCAGGTTTGCAGCCTGACTACTGCTAACTTTGCTTCATAACAGCAGAGTTCACCTGCTGTGTCAGGTTAAGCCTCATACCTGGCCTCACACACTAGGCTTCATGTCTCAGTCTCTCACTTTCTACTGCAAAGTCATATCATGACTTTCTGAGGAATATGACCACTGCCTTGGGTATCTAGAGGGAATTCTGTCCGGAGAGTATGGATAAGCTCCTCGATAGTCTCCACCCATCAACTCCAGGTAAAGTAGACCTCCTGGTAAATGAGGCTCTCCTGGAGATGACAAAGCCTCTGAAATAGCCCCACATCACTGCCCCCTATCATGAAGCATTTGGAGAAATGATACTTTGTTCCCACACAAGGGCTTAAGGGTTTCTATTGTCACCGGACCCCTAAATCTCTGGTGATGACTGCAGCAAACAGAGTTCAGCAGGGAGGATATAAATCTAAAACCAGAGACAAAGAATCCAAGAGGATGCACTTGACGGAAGGAAAAATTTGTATCTCCCCTTCTCTGCAATGCACATCATAAACCAACAGGTGTTGCTTTCTAAATGTGACTTTGTTTATTTGTCAGCCATGTCTAAATTCATGCATAAGTTGCCAAGCCTCCAGAGAAGAGTTCCAGTCACTCATTTTGGAGGGCTGTTTGATGGCCAAAAGTCTACATTTTAAGTATTCAATATAAAACAGCAAACTATTGAAATAAATACATTAACTGAATATTACCGTATGACTAGATCACATGAAAAACTGTTCAACAGTGGCCTTGACCCTTTCATTTACTAGTAATACCAGAAGGAAAATCAGAAAAGTTCATCGGTTTCATCATCCTTTTTAATGGCAACAAATCATGAGTCTAACATTTTCAAAAATGAATCTGTAAAGAAAAAAATGAACAACTAGTACAAAATCCAGAAAATCATTGGGCTAGGGTTTTTAAAAAAGGTGACTTAATTTTATTTTGATGAAATGGAACATTTCATGTTGTGTTGTCCAAGATGGTAGCAGAGACATTTATAAACCTAGTAGTTTGTGATTCAAATCATACTTAATTTTACTTGTTGAGTAGTTTCATAGACTCATAGGGTATGTCTACATCTACTTATTTAGTTCGGACTTACTGTTCAAACTAACTAGTTCGAACTAAGCTTTGCCTAGTTTGAACTAAGCAATTGCTTAGTTCGGACTTGGCAAAGCCTAGTGTAGACCTGGTCCAAATTAGTCCAGACTAAGTTTGCTTAGTCTGGACTAACTGGCCAGTGTAGACATAGCCATAGACTCTAAGATCAGGAGTGAACAGGATGATCATCTGCTCTGACCTCACGCACAATGCAGGCCTCAAAACCTCACCCACCCACTCCAGTGATAAGCCTATAATCTGTGACTGAGTTATTCAAGTTCCCGGATCATGATTTAAGGACTCTAAGATATAGGGAATTCACCAGTAGGTGAGCCATGACACATGCTACAAAGGAAGGTGAAAAACCCCCAAAACCATAACCAATCTGCCCTGGGAGGAAATTCCTTCCCAATCCCGAATATGGCAATCAGTTAAACCCTGAGCACATAAGCAAGTCTCTCTCACCAGCCAGTCACCTAAGCAAGAATTCTCTGTAATAACTCAGAACCCACACCATCTGCCCTCTCTTCTTAGGCCACTTGCATATCCATCACAAGTAGCCAAAGATCAGTCCATTTCCAAAGTAGGCCATCTCATCATACCATCCCTTCCGGAAATTTATCAAGCTCAGTTTTGAGAGCAGTTATGTTTTTTGCCCCCACAGATCCCCTTGGAAGGCTATTCTAGAACTTTACTTCTCTGATGGTTAGAAACGTGTTTTATTTCAAGTTTAAATTTCCTGATGGACAGTTTATGTCCATTTGTTCTTGTTCCCACATTGTTGCTGGACTCAGATAGTTCCTTTCCCTCTATGATATTTATCCCTCTGATGTATTTATAGAGAGCAATGATATCACTCCTAAACCTTCCTTTGGTTAGTCTAAACAAGCCTAGCTCCTTGAGTCTCCTCTCATAAGGCAGGCTTTCCACTCCACAGACTGTCCTTGTAGCCCTTCTCTGCACCTGTTCCAATTTGAATTCATCCTTTTTAAACATGGGGGACCAGAACCACATGCATTATTTCAGATGGGGGTCGCACCAGTGCCTTGTACAGTGGCACTAACACCTTCCTGTCGCTACTTGAAATACCTCTTCTGATACATCCTAGAATCACATTAGCTTTTGTCACAGCCACATCACATTGGCGGCTCATAGTCATGCTGTGATCAACCATTACTCTCAGGTCCTTCTCTTCCTCAGTCTCTTCTAACTGGCAAGTCCAGACTGATTTATGTAAATTGTTGCTTCTTACTTAGTTACTATATAATCAGTATTCTGGATTTTAAATTAATTCTATTTAGCATAATTATCTAGCTACCAACACAATTAATTTTTGAGTACTTGATAAGTCCTATTAAAATTAATCTGAAAGTTAAGATAGCTGTCTTTCAAACTGGTGTAAACATCATAGGACACATCTTGTTAAAAAAAAAAATCTGTACCTTATTCCTTGGTAACTGTATCAGTCCATGATATGCATGTGCCCTTGCTCTTGAAAAGCATGTAGAATGTACCTCATATAGCAGAGCATAAATCAATGTATAAGCCCTTCTGGATTGCTTTAACTGGGAAGGGAAAAATCTGCTAAAGCAGATTCTCTGGGCAAACTTGAGAAAATGTATTTCATGCCACTCACTCTATCTGATTCTTACTAACGGAAAGCAGAGGTCTCTGATTTATCACTTTGCTATCATTTACTTACCTGGTTCCCGCTTTCCTGCCTTTTTGGTGACAGCTTTATTGATGAACATTTTGAATAAAAATATATATTTCAAAAAGGTTACTTGGTATCCTTAGCTGATAGAGACAAAATGATATAATGGGAAAAGAGAGGCCTGAAGATAATGACAAAGAGGAACCTGCTTTTATAAACATCTTCTGTCACCTTCAGTTAAGAGCACAGTAATTTCCATTCATTTTTAACTTTCTGCAGAATTTAATAGACTCACATCACAAGAAAATGCAAAATAATAGCTCTTGACTGTCAATTAGAAAAGGCTTTTCCTTGAAGAAATGTCCAATAAATTGTCAATGTATTTTAGTATTGCATTTTAATTCTTTATCTAATAAAGAGCTTCATTTAAATGAATCCAGAAGTGATTAGAGTATAACTTGAAGCATGTGATTTAAAAATGTATTAAATGTTTTACTTGGCTCCTCTTAATGCTTAATAAGTATTAGATACAGCACACTGAGATACTGCTGTTAGGATAATTTTTCTAATTGACTGTATCGTTACTCATTGGTGAAACAAGACAAAGCAGTATTCTTTGAGAAAATGATGTAATCAAAACATAATTTCTCTCAGTTAAGGGGTACCTAGCTTTAGAGTTTCATGGTGTCATCACTAAGATGCAGCAACTTGCAATTCTGTATCACTGGTTCTAACATCCACCGCATACTGCTAGTAACCCTAGTCAGTAGTAGAATCTAATGCCATAGAGTTGCATAAGGGAAATGAGGTGGTGATGGTGCCAGTTCTGTTCATTAAAGAGCATTTGAGGTCATATTAACTGACTTTTCAGTTACAGGTCTCAGTAGAAAGGCAAGGAATAAACAAACATAGGGATCAAATTATCCTCCCTCTTCAAGAGATAGTCCACTTGGATCAGAGGTGAGGCATGTTATTTAGAGTAACATATGAAGTGCTGAAGAAGCTTTAGCTGCATTTGTTCTATGGGGAAACAGAAGAATGAAGTCTCCAGGTGGCCCTAGGCTTTTACCTTTCTTTGTTAAAAGTAAGAATGATGGGGTTCTGTCCAGATCCCCTGGGTTGTTTCGGCTGATCAGTATTCCTATTAACTGTGCAGTAGCTGGTGGTGAGTCGATTGTGTTTTGGAGGTCCCGTGCACTTTAGAAATTAATATGCTTTGCTGCTACTATCTCAACAGCTGCTAATCCAGCATCTTTCATCAACACTAAATTCGTTTCCCAACAAAAGACTTATTCATTTTATTACATGCTGACAAAGAGATAGCAGAGCCATCAAGAGCTGACATTCAGATAACAAAGGGAGCCTGCTTTAGCAACACATCCATTTCACATCCACAAATTGTTGGTTCACCTCTGCTACTGCATTTTTCATCAAATGAGAGGAACTATTATATACTTGTCATGGTGGTTTTCTTATGGTACATGTTGAGATCTCTTCTTTTTTCTTTAATTTGCATAAGAGGTAAAGAAACATTTTAAAAAATTAATCTGATGTATACAATTAACTAAAGTACCTCACCAATGAAAGTGAAATAGGGAACATTTAAAATTCATTATAATATGATAACATAAGCCAGAGACGGTGTTATTAGAGGAAAAAATATGATTCTCCAGTGCATCAGGAACACACAAAAATTTATTCTTATCGTTTAAGAAACCCAAAAACCATGCATGCAATATGGTCCTTTGGATTATTTCAACGGACTATGCCCTCCAGTTCCTGACCATTCTACTCAACATCCTCCCCCACACCCGTTCCTCTTCAAGGACTCCTCTCACAAGCGACTCTTTACTCACGCAGTAGAGTCCTGCCTCAGTTTAAGAGCAGCAGAAGGGGCCCCAAAGGACATGAAGAGAAAAGGTTGCTACTTGAGGTACTTCCTCATTGCCGAGGCCATGGAAGCAGGGTGCTCAGGCCCATTCTGGACCTGCGTCACCTCAACAAATATATGAGGAGGTTGAAATTCCACGTCATCTCCCTTGCCACTATTATTCCCTCCCTGAATGTGGGAGACTGGTTTGCTGCCCTTGGTTTAGAAGGCATTTACTTTCATATCTCCATCGTACCCAGTCACAGGCATTTCCTCTGTTTTGTGGTGGTGGGCTCCCGTTACCAGTTTACAGCCTTGCTCTTTGGCCTGTCCTCAAGTCCCAATGTTGTTTACAAAATGTATGGTTGTGCTGGCAGCACACTTAAGGCACAGAGAGGTACACATTTTCCCTTACCTGGATGATTGGCTAATCAAAGATTAATCCCATAACCATATCCAGAGCAGTGTACATCTGGTATATGCCACTTGAAACCGGTTGGGGTTGCTGATAAGCAAGGAGAAGTCCAAGTTAGCCCTGGAGCAATGGATAGAATTGATAGAAGTGATCCTGTACTCTGCTGAGACCACAGCATTCTTCTCATTCCCATTTTGAGACATTGTTGGCCATCATAGCTCACCTACAGTGCTGCCCAACCACTACAGCCAGGTTCTGTCTTTAGCTGCTGGTCCACATGGCAGCCTGCACCTTTGTGGTGAGGTAGACTGGACCGAAGCTTAGTCACTTTGGGATTGGCTCACCTCAGTTTACATCTTGGCCAAGCACCCCTGACAAGGGTTGTTACCAGATCCTTGCTCATCTTGAAGAACAACAGTTACGAGGTGTTTAACCATTTTTTTAATGTTACCAGCATTAAAAATGAAGCTATAATCCAAGGAAGAGAATTTACAAGTTACTGTCATGATTGTTATAGTGAATCGGTTCCTGTAAGAAGAAAACAAAACAAAACAAACAAAAGAGGCCATGGGAAAATCTTGACGTCCAGGATAGAGACTCTTTATATGAATCTTAAAGGACATATTGTTAGGTTCTCAACAGACAGGAAGATCATGAACGTTTCTCAGAATGGGAACTATTGGATACTGTTTGGGGAAATATGTGATAAGACAGAAATTTCAGAAGGTTCAGTGGCTCAAGTCTGAAAAAGTTTCTGACATTTTGGATGTTTATATGCAGGGATCTAAACTCTAGCCTTTGGAAAATGAGCTGGAAATTTTGCAAAATAAGGTTCACTCTTGGTTTTGGTCTAGCTGTGAATGCCACAATAAAAGTTGTTTGAGGTTTGTTTTGTGTGTCTGCTTCTGGTACTTGCTGAAACCAGAAAGTGCTAAGTTGTAAGTGTGTTTTGGGGGCTTTTTTAAGTTTATAAATATATTAGGGTAAAGTTTTTTGACGCACCACCTGTGTAACACTGAGCAAAACAGCATTTATCCTAATCTGAGTGTTTTGGACCCTACTTTAATATAAATAATCATAATAATAGTATCTTAGAAAATGCTAAAGAAAATTGAAAATTCAGCAACAGTTTGTCTCAGTCTAGGATTTCCAAAGAAACCTAATAGTTGGGGACCTAACTGCCATTTTGCCTTTGAAAACTCCCTCCCCCATTTTTGGTCTATTATTATTATTATTATTATTATTTATTATTATTATTTGTGTTACCATAGCACCTAGTCATGGACCAGGACTTCATAATGCTAATGTGCAGGAGGAAATAAAGGCATAGGATCTGACTGGATGTTGTGTTCATATACAACATATGCAGTAGAATCATGATTTTGGGTCCAGTCCTGTGGGCTGCCGAACATCTTATGAAAGGTGCTGACAGACCTCTGCTACCTTTGGGATCAATGCTTTGTAGGATCAGCCTTTTAAGGATAGGTTGATCCTTATTAATGAGAAGAGTCTTTATTTTGTGCATAACTTGAGCTGGGGAGAAAGATGTTTCCATCTAATTCAGAGGATTGTTTGACATTGATGTCAATAGTAGTAGGTTTGATCCCTGAAACTTTTATTTCCAAGGGCTAAAAATAATGAATTCAATTCATTAGAGGATTGTATATTAAATTTTCCTCACCAAATTTTAACAAGTGAAATTTCACCCATTTCTCTAACAGTAACACTGAACAATTGGTTCTAGTAAAAAACCAAATTTCGAACATAGATCAGTATTGTTTCATGATAATCCATTGGTGATATCGCCACATATACACGCATTGTATTACAGCAGAACCTCCTGGTTTGCCTATATGTTGGGAATTGAGTTTGGTCATATCTCTGAATAAAACTTTATGGTCGTTCTTTCAAAACTTTACAACTGAACAATGACTAAACACAGCTGTGTGACTTTACTGTGCAGAAGAAGAATGCTGTTTTTAACCATCTTAATTTAAATGAAAAAAGCCCAGAAACAGTTTCCTTCCCTTGTCAGATCTTTTTAAAATTTTTTCCTTTATTTTTCAGTAGTTTGTGTTTAATAGAGTACTGTACTGTATTTGATTTCTTTTTTGCTTACTCTTTTCCAAAAAAAAAAAAAAAAAAAAAGTGTGTGTCTCTGCTGTGGTCTGATTGCATACATCCTGTTCCCAATTAAGTGTGTTGTTGACTTATCAATTTGTAATTTTGGTGTTCCTGATGCCTGAGGTTCTAACTGCTTTTGTAGAGGCACTTGACATTTGGCTGCTTGCCACTTTATGCACCTGAAATATTTGGGTTTATTTTTCTCTCAGTTATGAAGTACTATATCATATGTTGGTTTTAGATGGTACCCACCTTGCCATATTGTTTAATGATCTGTAATGAACTATTCATCACACACTGTAAGTGTGTGTTTAGTTCTGCAGACCAGGAGGCTTGCTACATTTTGTAAATTTAAATATTAAAAACATTGTTGTCTTAAAAGCTTATAATGCACTTTTCTCTTTTATGGAGAGTGTTTTTATAGCCTATAGACATTAAGTTACCACAGGCTTAAAAAGTTGTACTGCATATTTGTGGTGTGGTGACTAGTTAACATGTAAGCTGTTAACCTCCCTTATTCAAATTAGCAGACAGACTGATGCACACAAAACTAGAATGTTAAACGTCCCTAGTACAACTCTAATAAGTTACACTTAATTTTTCCAATGACATATTATGAATGGCACTTATTGTCAGACTGGTTTTGTTGTCATATAAGGTACCATTATATCAGACGCTTATTATATTGTACACTATTTTCTCATCATTAAATTTAGTAGCTTTACCTCTAAAAATTCTACTAATAATCTGTTTTCTTGTATGACAATGAATGGTAGAAAGAAAACTCTGTTTCTTATCTCTCTCATTCCAGAATTTATGCAGCAGTAATTGCATTAAATGCTGAAATTATTCTCTGGACACTTTTCTCGAAAATACTAGAAGTGCTTTTTGAGAGCAAAACAAAATAATTTTTGACAAAATGATTTTTAAATGACAGAAGAAAATGCCTTTTAAACTTCACTTTTATTAAATATAAATACCAAAAATATATTATTATGAATATGAAGAGTTAATAAGTGATGCCAATTAAACAGTGGAAGTAAGTAATTGAAGTTAGGAAAATTCTAAATTTACACCACAGGTGCTATACTGTGAGTGACTGGGGTGTTGCAGCTTGCTGCATAACGACAAACTGGTTACGCATGTCAGCATTGTACAGTGTACAATGGCAGGCCTAACATGATGACTGGTCAGTGTTCTGATAATGTGCTATGTGCTTATTTAAAACGCTTGAAAAAATTCATGACTGCTATGTTCAATATTGATAACACCATTTTAATTTAACACACTGCTATGTCAATCAGCAGCCTTGTTCGCTTGTCCATGAAAAATACCTTGATTTTGTCTATTGACTGGGTCACACTAAATATGCTTGCTGTCTGCCACCACGAATGAGTGCTTTGCAGCTTGTTGCTCTCCCTTACAGTAGATGACTTTACTTCAAATTTGCTTCCTGGTATTCTTAACAAGTTCTGAAACCAGCTCTAACTGTGCCCCAGATGGCCTTGCTCCAACTAAGTTCTCTTTTCTTGAGGGCAGTTCTTTTAAGCATGCACACACCTACCTTCTCCTTTTGTATCCACCCATGAATTTAGCCTGTGATGCATTCGTCTTGTGATAAATGTCAGATTCCTAGAGTGAAATCATGACCACACTGAAGTCAGTGAGGCGTTCCCCCTTATTCCTCACTCCTGTCAAATGTAAGCCCCAGTTTTCTGCCCAAAGAAAGGAAGTATTCCTTCATTTTATTGTTGTAGATGCATATTCAGAAAGCTACAGGATGATAAAGATCCCAGTCAAGCTGGAATATCCCTCTTGAGAAGCCAAATTGAAGGTGATTTTTTTTTTTTTTTGTTTTCCCTTAGTCTTCTTGTGTTCTTTCCCTACAATTCTCTCTATGGAACAGGACCAAATAAAATGTTCAATGATTCTCATATTTTATATCCATTTTAATATAAGGGAAATCAAATTGTGTCCATCTGGTAAAGATATTACGTGGGTTTTGAAGCAATTAATTGGGACTTAGGACATTGTTCCCTCAGTCCATAAGGCCCTTAGGACATGAAATAAATAAGCCACGTTATTCTATCCATGTTATTGCCACATATTGAGAGACTCATGAAAAAGGGAAAAATATTTTTGTATGTATCTTATTATTAGTACAGAGCTTATATATTATAGCAGTGGATTAGTGGTTTAAGGTAGATAACCAGCTACTATATAATTTTTTCTTTTCCTTTCCCATTCAGTAATTCTTATACATACTCACCTTTCTCTCCAACTTTTCAAATGTAAACTAGTTGGTAAAAAATTTCATATAGGTAGTATTGGAAAAGAATCCCAAATCGATCACTCTGTAGGTCTGAAGATTATCAGAGTCCTCTGATATGCCAGAGGATCTCTGGTTGTGCTGTTCCCTGTCAGCGGGGTTAGAGTGTTGACATTCTTTCTCCATCATCCAAAAATTTAAGAAGCTCTTTTGTACATTTGCATTACTGATCTATAGTACAGTGTATGCTTGACTTTATATAAGCTAGTTCTACAAATGCACATGCATGCCATACAGATATCTTTTATGTAAGATCTGTAAGGATGAAGAAAATGAAAACCCTGCTTTTTTCCTGCATGAATGTACAGATTCTCACAGGTGTTCCTCACTACCTGTTCCATTGACCACAATTAGATTTGCTCGGCACTCTTCCAAATCATACCCTATAGATGTAGTGAACATGTGCGACTCTTCCAGGATACCCAGATGTTGTGGTTACATCATGAAGCCAAGAAGGGCAGGTTTATAATTGCTTTTATTGTTTTGATTATACTTATTTTTTTAAGAGTTGGCAAATGACTCCTATTTCCATGCTTTTCCTGAGCACCAACATAATCAAAACCTTTGCCATGCCAGTCAGATACTGTACCTCTTTGCTTCTATCTATCTGTTTATCTATCTAACTATCGAGGTCTGTAGCCTGAAGTCCTTAGTCTGTCCTCACTCAGTCAAAAATCCCAGTAATTTCAGTAAAGACTACTGGACTAGTTTCTAGATAAATAAAATGCTTCATATGAATTTTAGAACCCTTTCTGTCTTTAGATGTGGCAAACTGCCTGCAATGTGTTCCAAGTCCTGCAGCACATGGATTTTCAATGTAAAACATTAACGAGTAATTAATCTTACCTCTTTTTCTCCACAGAATAAAACATATCAAGGATTTTAATTTTTTTTAAAAGTTACATTACCCAGGCAGGCTTTATGAGACTCTGCACTAACTGCTTTACAAACTTAATTGGTTACAATTGGCAGCTGAAGAGGAAAGGAACCTGGCATTGTTATATGCTTAGAAGTAGCAGAATTTGATTTCGATTTTCTATAATTTTGATAAATATCATTTTAAGCACTTTTCAATTTTTATTCATTTAATTTTCTCATAGTTGTAGGGAACTTATCTGGGGGAAAAAGGAGTTGAACAATAATTATTTAATTATAGTAGATAGTGAGATTCCAAAAGTTAAAGCTTTATCACTGTAAAAAAAATTGTCATATGTCAGAGTCAAACTCATGCTGCATTTTTCTTACTTTGCTTATCTGTATATTTTGACTGCTATCAATGGAAACATTTTTTCATCAGGTTGTGTTTGTACCGCAAAACAAATGTTTATTAACATTTACGAGTAAACATTTAATCCTTCCAATCCTAGATATGTTCTATGAGTCTCTTAAAGGGTTGAAATCCATAAATGAAAGAATCTTTTTTCTTCTGTCCATCCACTCCAAGTCCAAATTACACAAGTATGTTATGGTCCTAAACTTCACAATATGCCTCCCTGTGGAAAGTCTGATGCATGGATTTATGTCTCCCTTGGCCAATTGGTTTCTTTGCTATTGACATTTCAATAGATTTACAAGATTTCATCTCTCTCATTTGCTCATTCTATAGACTCATCCCTCTTCAAAAAGCACAGAAAAAGCATTTTTCTCTTCTGATTTGAAGTTTGTCTGCATGATAGTATGTGATGCTAGTGTTCAGTTATTGTTCCTGTGATCCATAGGTTAATATATTCTCTTTCTACTGGTGACCGCATTAATACCTTCTGCTTCAGTGTGATTTTCCTATTTGTGAGTGTTATACTATAATATTTTGTATCATCTTTGTGTTATGCTGTTTGCTGATATGTAATAATTTGGCATATGTATTTTTGTTGATACCTTAGATATAGAAAACTTGGTGTTAGGATTTGGTTTTGATAACTGACATTGAGAAAAGTTGTCTCATCAGTTTATTAAACATAGGCAAATCATCACAGAAAGGTTCATATTTCATCAGTTCTTGGAACAGGCTTGCAACAATCACAGCTTATGTATTTTGTCTTTCTCAAAGTATGCCATGTGATTGGATCAGGAAATAAGCGGGCATTCTTTGCCAAAACTTATAGTTCCATTTTTCTATATTTTCAGCAATTCTTGCGATTTTAGTTCGAGATAGTTGGTGTCTTAAAGCACCAGCTCCTGGAGGCCACTGACTATTTGGGATTCTCAGCTGTGATCTTTTTTAAATAAGTTTCTATCCCTTATGATTATGGAGTAAAGCCTGAAAATATGGATTGAATAAATCCTGAAGGTGCAACAGCCAGAAGAAAAATAAAAAGAACTCAACCTATTTATTTTTTTAAAAGAAAACTCATGATTTTTAAGTCAAGAAGTTGCAAATGGTATCGTTGTAATATGTCAGGGGTCACTAATCACTGACTGCAATGACTGTTGTTACAAGTCAGTGGGCATGAATGTGTTGGTTACTGAATTCCTTAGTGCTACATCATTTGTTTTAAATTGTTTCCTGTTTTCGGCATCAGAGGCAGGAGAAGCAGAATAGAATTTGCATGCCACAAGACAAGAGGTATAACACGCAATCAATAAAAAAGTGTTAAAAGCTGAACTGGAAAAAATGATTTTTAAGACACCAAATTTGCAGATTCTATTTTGTTTTACATTGAGCTTTCCCTTTCTTATTCCCAGCCCAAACAAAAAGCATTGATAAGAATTTATAGTCTGAGACATACCATACAACTGGTGCAAAGCATTATTGAATGGTATTATAAACTGCATAGTTTATTTAAGATGCTGACAAGTAGGGTAGATGAAATCAGCAGCAGACCACATCTTGATAAAGAATCTAGCAATGCATTTTATTTTCTTTCATATGTGAACTAAAAATACCAGCACCATAAACATTCTAGAGAGAGGCCAGTAGAGGTGACAAATACAAGGTGATCAGAACACAGTAAGAGGCATATTTTCCTTTTTTACATGGGGGTCACTTTCAGGCTTGTAATCTGATAAATGTCAAAGTTTAATGAACTTGTTATCTTCCAGACAGACATCTTTTTACAGCTTTATTATTAACAATATTATAATCTTTGCCAGCACTTTCTTCATTTCCAAGCCCTTGATGTGCAGATTGTTTTAAAAGTAACTGTATCGGAAAAAATATTTAGATTATAAAGGTAAACCTTTATTGGAAGTATTCCATATTTAAAATGTTGTAAACCCAAGATCAATACATTTTGAAAAACAGCACTGCACAGCAGACATTTGAATTAAAATGCAGCAATCATAAATAGCATGTTGCTAACAGTCATTATTTTCTTTTTGTTGGAATTTTATAATAATCCATATTTGAGTTTGACAGACATATTTTCCTCCCACAAATATGTGGAGAAGGAGATTATAATTGTATGGCAAAAGTGAAAAAAAAAAAGTTACGTGAAATATATTATTTGTGTCAGTCAACATCCATAGGTACTGAAATTCTTTATTTAGTAACAGGTATCATTGAAAATAAGAGATGCAAGGAACAAATGGACTTAAAATACCTCTTGAAATGAAATATGTAGTATGCGCTGCAATCAAATTGTAACATTGAAGTAAAATACACACGCACACATACGTGTATTGTAGGGCCTGATCCTGCATCGTTATAGTCACTGGTTGGGCCAGTGACCTCATTGTGGGCAGGATCTGGACCATAAATAATGAAGGATGTCTTTTGTTGGGTACCAAGTATTGTAAGTTTTTGCTTGTGCCTCTGAGCACACAGTGCTGTGTTGGGAGCATTGCAGAAACACCCCACCCCTGGGGGAGCCCCAGGAGACAGAATGTCTCCAGGAAATCTCAAATGCAGGGTAAGTACATGCCCACTACTACATCCTTTATTGGGGTGAAACATATTAGTGGGATCTGTAAACTTCACTGGACAGTGTGCATAAAAGTGGAGCCCTCATCAATCCCCACTCCTTGTGGAAGACCAGTTTCCTAGAGGAATAACAATATGGCAGTCTTTATGTTCCCTAGAGATCAGAAATGATGGCTGACTTCTACATGGCCTGCACAAAGTGGAGGTTTCTTTACACCATGGGTCTCAAACAAGTGGCCTGTGAGCCGCATATGGCCCCTAAAGCTATTTCCTGTGGACCGCAACAGCACAGTTGTTACTGATATTTGCAATATCATTGTATGAAAAGGTTTCAGTGGTGCAGCCCTTGGGCTAACATACTAGTCCTCTTGTGGCCCTCGTGGTGATTTGAGTTTGAGACCCCTGCTTTACTCCTTCTCTCTCATGCAGGTCTAATCTGTCTTTAGCTAGACACTTCTGTCAGTGTTTTCACATCTGACATCTCACATTATTATACAGTGATATTTTGTTAAATAAATATATAAAATTCACTCCTTACAGTGGAGGGAACCCAGTAAGCTAAAATCTAATATCCACACTGCAGTTTACGTAGTTTGAAACCTGTACCATTTAGTTACTTGTTTCTTTCTAAAGGTAAACAGATTTATTCTTCCATGAGCTAAGTGAATAAATCACAATGAATGATGAGAACATTAATTAGACTCTGCTTGAAGAATATCTTTATGCGGATCACTCATGAATTCCTCAGATCTCTTGTGTTTAAATGTCTTTTGTTAATGTCCAAAGGGATAGCTGTATTAGTCTAGTCCAGCAGAAAAAAACCCAAGTAGTAGTATGGCACTTAAAGACTAAGGGTATGTCCACACAGGCTTCTTATTTCAAAACAACAGAGGTTGTTTCGAAATAAGAAGCGGCATGTCCACACGATGCACCATTATTTCGAAATAAAGGGACCCATTGTTTCAAAATAACAACCGTTATTTCGAAACCGTTAAACCTTGCATCTAATTGAAATAGCCGTTGTTTCAAAATGGTTGTTTCGAAACAACGGCATTCGGACACATTTTTTCGAAACAACATGTCCGAATGGCCTTGTTTCAAAATAACCATTTTGAAACAATGGCTATTTCGAAAGCAGGCTTTCCCTTAGTTCAAATTAACAAACTGTTAATTCGAATTAACTTATTTCAAAATAAGGACTTTATTTCGAAATAAGTTATTTCAAAATAATGATGTATGTGTGGACATAGACTAACAGATTTATTTTTCGTACAAGCTTTTGTGGGAGAATATCCCACTTCGTTAGATGCTTCAAAGATGATTTCCTAAGCCAATAGCATACCTGTTGGTTTGTTACTAACAGGATTACTAAGACCTGTCTAATAAGAATATCCACTTGTCTGTGGTATTTTGAATCCTTGTACATGTACAGTTAATAGCACTGACTGCTGAGAACCAACAATGTAAACTTATTTTATTCTGCTCGTAATTTTATCCCCATCTAGGAATCAGACATATTTCTAGATGAGGGGCAATACAGATACAAGTTAGTTTTGCCTCTCATCTCCAGTGTGTCTCAATGTATGATGCAGACCAGTGCAAACTGACCTGATGTTACCAACTTACCTCAACTTACATTTGATTTAGACTTGAAAACTTCTTCAAGATTATCAATTTCTCAACAGAGCCATTGCTTCTAAATAATAAGTGACTATTATTAATTCATTATATATAGCCATATATCTGACATAGTTTACATAACTCAGTTAAAACAGTAATTTTTTGTGTGTTCCCTGCATGGATACTTCTCCTAGAAATAGGTTTCACCAACAACTTTCTATTCAGTCTACTTCTCCAAAAGCAAATGAGTCAGCAGCAATCACTAGCATGGAAAAAGAAAAGTTCCAAAATGTGGGCCTGACTGTTTAACCTGCCCTGGAAAGTGTCCTGCCTCCTGGGCTCCTTGATGTTCTGCTCAGGTCTCCCCTACTCTAGAGTAAATGTGTTGCTCCAGTGTAATCATAAATGTAATACCATACTGTGTCAGATCATGGATTCATCTAGTCCAGTATCCTGTCTCCAGCAGTGAACAAAACCAGATTCTTCAAACGAAGATCTATGAAACTTTTGCAACTGTGCATTGAACAGACGTTGTCATTGTAGCCTAGCTCTCTATCTGAGCTTTATATAGCAACATTAGAACCTGGTAAAGTACAAAGGTAGTTTAAATTTTTCACTTAAGGATGCAATAGGATCTTATTGTTCTATTTTATGTACCTATCTAAATGGTGGATAACCTCATTCCACACTTAAAACTTAGTAGACTCAGAGTGGACTCTTTGGGGTAGAAATTGTATCTTTCCTATGTTTATGTAGAGTGCCTATCAAGGAAGGCTCAGTCTTGTTTTGGCCTCTAGGCACAAGTCAAAATAATAAAAATATTGTGCTAGGCACTATCCATACATAAGAGGAAGTTTCTGCCCCAAAGAGCTTAGAAGCTGAATAGACTAGGCAAAAAAAAAAGAAAACAGTTGTGTTATCCTCCCTTACAGATAGGGAACAATGGTGTTTGTAGCTAGCATGTCACCCCAAGCAGTTCTGCCAAACAGAACATTGCAGATGTTTTGGCAAAATGTGTGTTCTGTAAAGGAAAATTAAAGATTTGCCAAAGGCTGCATTAAGAATAATTGGAATATTTGGCAAACCATGGTATTTTCTGGTTCATAAATTGTGGGCTTGGTGCTTCTGCATAATGTAGCTGTTGTGATAATCTGTATCCACTTCAGGGTTTTACTGTATCCAAACCACTAAATAAAGATTAACATGAATGTGGAGGAAATTCAGGAAACCACTTCCTTGTTATCCATGTGTATTCAATGTACCCGTCTGGCTGTCTGAGACAAAATCACAACATGATATTCCATGAAAAACAAATTTTCTATCATAGCTTTCTATTTTTCTCTTCCTGAAGAATAAAATTTGCATATTTAAACAAGAGTGTGGGTATTAAGGTTGCTATTTTTCACGCAGGTATTAATATAATGTACAATATTTTTTCTAACAATATGGCCTGATTCCCTGAAATCAGGGAGTAAACAGCAGCATAATCTAGTTATGTGCATTTGTTTATGTACGCATTTAACAGTCCAAGAAGTAGAATGTAAAGGTGATTTCTTGTGTTCAACATCTGTGTGCGCTTTTTTCTCTCCACCTGACAGCACTGCGGAGTCGATCAGGACGGTCTATCATCAATGGAAACTGGGCAATTGATCGACCTGGGAGATATGAAGGAGGAGGAACTATGTTCACATATAAACGCCCAAATGAAATCTCAAGCACTGCAGGAGAGTCTTTTTTAGCAGATGGTCCGACAAATGAGATCTTGGATGTCTATGTAAGTTGGTCATATTCAGATTAACCTTCTGAGGAAAGCATGAGTTCTGGTCTTTGTTTATATATGACACTAAAGACATGAGCAGTAGCAATAAATAAATGCCAATATGCTACTTAATCCTTAGCAGTAACAGAGTTTTAGATACTATAATATCCTCTGAATTGCCCCAGATAATATGAAATCTAAATAGCAACAGATGTCTTTTACCCCTAGAGCTTACTGGATAAGTAAAAACAATTTTACTTGTTGAGTAAAATCAAAGGCAAAGCATGTAGTGTTCTTTATTTCATGAGATCTGAATTTCCTCTAGACACTTTTCTGCTGAAGCTAATTTGGCTTGGTTTGGTTTTATAGCTACCTGAAACAAATGTGTGAAGCAGGACAAGGCCTCTTATGGATTCAAGCCTTCTTGGTCTGTACTTTAAAAAAATATATATAAGTAGCAATATATATGAGGTGAAGCATTCCTAGGCAGACTTTTAAGAGGAGGCATTATTAGGAAATCCTGAACAGCAAACACTCTACAAGCAGTTCTGGATCCAAACTGCAGTGAAATCCTGGTTCCATTAAAGTCAATAGCAAAATTACTGATTTCAGTGGAGCCAGGATGTCACACAGTGTATTTGGTGTTCAACATTGAAATAAAAGTATTTATTCATTATTAAAAGTGGATTGTTATACTACAAAATAAAGTGTGCCAATAGCCATGTTCATACACATCCATAAATATAAAATGAAATATATAATATAAGGTAATATAGATACACAGTCTGAATTGGTTATATTTGTTGTTTTAATTGGTCATGGTTCAGTTGTTAAACTCAACAAGTCATGACACAATGATATAAAAATTAGTTCAGTAAATTGTTATAGAATCTGCACTGTCTCTTCAAAAAGTTACAAACAGCAAAATGATCAAAAAGTAGCAGTAATGATTGTTATTGTAGAGCTTTAACAGGGAATAGCGTGGGACATGATGAATAATTTTTCATTTGTTGTGATGCAACAGATGTGTGATCATCAGATAAATGGGTTCTAAATATCCAAAATGAGTATTAGTAAACAAAGATAGGATGGACACTTGTGTAAAGAATACTGGAGGGTGTGAGCTTGGAGGCTGTGAAGCTTTTATTGCCAAGGAATTGATGTGTAATGTATGATGACTGCATTACCCAGTGCAAAAGGAAAGAAGTGATGAGTGATTTATGGAGGTGTTCCCAAATAAGGGTTATCAAAACCTTTAGGGCAATTTAAATTAATCACAGTAATAAAATGCATTTTGAGTTTTAGTGTTATCTGACAGAGCTTGTTTCTGCCACTATTATTTATTGATTCATCTTTGCTTGTTCTATCTCCCTCCTTTTTTCCCTTTGAAGAATCTTTTTTGCCATGAAAACAACAGGGTTGACATGGATTGGTGCAGAGCTTAGTGACTTGAACTATGGATTATTGCCGTGGATTGACTCCTGGGTTGGTACTCTCCCCTTCATCATGCTGCACATAGACTGTCTTGGCCACTTGTGGATTGTTTAGGCTGGCTGGCAGATTGGCATTCTCTTTTTCGCTGGATGGTTGAGGAGCCACATTTGACTTAAAGTGGGGATGGGAGAGTGCTAAATGAAAGAAAATCATGGGAGCCTTGTTAATACCATAATCTCCCTTGCATAGGTCATGACTTTCAAGTCACACACACATAGCCAATATTAATATAAACCACCATCCAGTTCCTCTGCTCCCTGAACCCTGCAGTTTTTGTTCTACCATTTCTGAATCTTTCACTTCTCCTTAGCACCAAACCGTGGGAGCTTTGTTTGCAGATGAGGGGATATGAAGATGGTAATTGCAACTGTCTATCAGTCTTTTATATCAGTTCCTGCTGTCTTTCTTTCACTGTTCAGTTGTACAGAAAAAGGCTCTCTAATTAAGTTATAGCAAGGTTTAAACAGATAATTAAGTAACAAATTCAGATTAGGTTGGTTATGTATGTAAATTGGTATTGGCATAAATATGAAAGAAGTTAACTTGTTACAAAAGATTACATTGCCACAAACTCAAAGCAAAATTGTTATAAAGGAACCTTGTGAGTTGTTTTGGGAAAAACTACGGAAGACTCATGGGAACCCTAAAAGAGCTTTCCTTGGAACTATCCATAGTATAGGGTCCTGATCTGAGAGAGGTGGAGTACTCAGCTCCCACTGAAGTTAATCAAACTTGAGAATGCTCAGCACCTCTCAGGACTGGGCACCAAAAGTGTGTTTTGAAATTTTAGAGAGGTTGGAAGGGCAGCCCTTATTAAAATCATTACAAGCAGTGCAGTCTCTTATGATTCAGAAAAGTGAGTGCCCTCATTGGGGCAGAGTTTAGAGGAAAAGCTATTGTATTGGCCAGAAGAAACATTTTTCAAAGACATGAGAAGATAAAGGGATGATTCCTAACATGGTACAACTCTGAATAACTGTACTGACTTCAACAGATTCTAGTATACTGCCTGTGACTGTAAAACAACCTAGTGCCATGAGTCTGGTCCTCATGGATCATGGTGGTGTAGTATGGATTTTCTCCTGGTTGTAATCTTTGCTTTGGCAGAGCCAAGAGATTTTTTAGGCTCTAGAGGCAGCATGTGGAGGAGAAGGAAATTCAAGCATAGGGTGCTATCTGCAATCTGTGGTGATGATTTTTTTGAGTTAAAGGTTTTTTTTTAATTAAACTGGCTGAGGCATCTACCAGAAGAGTCCACCACCCTTGTAGCCGATCAAGTTATCTAAAGGCTGAGGTATGATCAGCTGCGTTATTATAGTAGCCAAGGCAGGCTAATAGAATCAACAGCTAATAGTGTCTATAACTGATATGCAAGCTCTCCTATTCCTACACCACCGGCATATTCACACATAATCCTATTAACTCAATGGAGTGCTCATGTAAGGGCTTACAAATGTGTATAATGCACACAGCCGAACTCTAAGTTTTTTACCTTTTGTCTTTTTTAAAGCAAGTGCAGGCAATGTTGGATAAAAATATTCAAGCAAACAACAACAACAACAACACACAAAAAAAACAAAAACCCAAACCAACCCTTTTGTTCACCTGTAGAGACTTCAGGGACTTTCCTACATGTTGCGATGTGTGGACTGTTCAGTCCAATTGGCTGATAAAGTATTTGGTGCTGGATAGAACTGGCAACACAAATCTATATCAGTGATATAGTCACCAGAATGCGTTTGTGTACTTCTTTTTCTGTTTACTTGTGCACTATTAATTTCTTTTATATAAAATGGAATATAAGTATAATCATATTAGTTATTTTTGTTTGCAGCTTTGTAAATGCTGTAGTGGGAGGCATGTGCTGAACTTCAAGACTATAACAGAGCACAACTTGGTACATCAAGTAGCACAGATGGGATAACAAGAGACATAAAAATGGCAGGAGTGGGTCAGAGCAATCCATCTTGCCCAGGAGCCTATCTTCTAACAATGGCCAATGCCAGATGCCAGGGAATGAACAGAACAGGGCAACTACAGACTGATAATACATCAGTCTGTCTATATGTTCTCAATACAAGTAGAGCTGTCAATCATTTGGGGAGAGATCTAGTGTGGTTTGAAGTGTTTGGATTTGGAGTCTTCCCTGTCTCTGTTCTTTTCCTTGTTTACCTTTTCTCAATTATCTGTCAGGTCAGTTATTTCAATCCCAGTCCATCTGTCGTGTGCACCTCTCCCGCCACCTAGTGTCCAATGAAAGACTCTTAGTATAATTGCTGTATTTTCACATTGTGCACCTGTATCAAGCAGACCCATTGATGTAGTTTTTAACAGTGATGATTTTAAGTAACAACCACTCCTTCCTATTACAATTTAGTGCCATTTGCAAGTGTAGAAACTCATCTTTTCCTTATGTTTCTTAAACTGTCCAGAACAAATTGTTTGCTTTAATACTTTGCTGACATGTATTAAACAAACCTTTCCTTTTCTAAAAGTAGCACTCGTTGTACTGTTGATTTAAATGCATATTTCTGTTAAATAGAAGTAACTTAAGTGGGGTTTTAAGTGAAAGGTTGATTGTTTTTAACTGGATAACATTTATCTGGCTATTTTTCCTCTTAGATGATACATCAGCAACCTAACCCAGGTATACATTATGAGTATATCATTCCAGGAGCCAACGTCATTAGCCCTCAGTTGCCTCCTCACAGAAGGCCAGGTAAAACATCATTGCTATAAGCACATTCTATAATATTATAGGCCGCTGGTAAGATTCTGCCTTCAATAAAGTCAATGGAAGTTTTGTCACTCACTTTCTGGTGCCCCCCCCATTAACAGCTGAATATTGATGTCTCTGAAGTTACTCTGATTTGCTTTAGCTGGTGGTCTTGTCCACTTCTGATATTTCCATTTGGAATGGTCATTTTGTTTTAAACATGGCACATTGGATAGGAACACAGTGTGATTTTCCATGATCAGTTACTGTTATGACCTGAATTGTTGTGTCTGTATTTCAGAAATTAAATATATTTTTCTTTCTTTACTGGGGTTTCCTATTTCAAAACTCCTTTTCTCAGCTTCTCTCTCGCAATCCTGTGAACATATGTAGGCCCCCAAAGCTAAAATATCTCTAGACAATGTATTTAAAATTCTATAGCATGGAGATGTATTAAATGTACCAGTAATTCTGGAAGGGAAAGAAAAGAGAATATTGGCAGATAAGTTTGGTACTACTTTTCATGTTTTTGACCCTCCTTGTCAGATTTTTACTGGCTTCTGTAGTCTGTTTCTTAATGAGGAGCAATTGGAATTTGACAATAAGGGGCACAGAATATGGAGAATGCTGAAAAAACAAATCCTGGGACGCTTTAATTAATAAGTAGGAGCAATAACTGTGTTAGAAAATGCCTGGTGAATTTTCACTTTTGCTGGCTGAGATTCGGCTGTCACACTGAAAAGCAGCACAGTCTTAGGTGTAGAACAAGCCAGCAACTCTGTACATAGGGATAAAAGCTACTTGCAAGTTGACAACTCTGTAAACTGTTGTTGCAACTACTGGTTACTGAATGCATTATGTAATAGTTGAGTGAAAGAGAGACAGAGATTCAAAGCATCTGACAAAGTGGGATTTTCTTCCACAAAAGCACATGCAATAAATAAATTTGTTAGTCTTTAAGTGCCACAGGACTCCTCGCTTGTTGTAGAGAAAGAGATGTTTACTACTTTAAATTGCTATTGTTGCCTGTCCCCAGGGGAACCACTCAATGGTCAGTTAGAACTGACAGACAATACTGGTCATGAAGATGAGGATTTGCATATGGAGACAGATACTCACACTGGCCAGTCAGCAGGGATATTTCCCATTATTCAGACAGGAAGATTTCCCTCTCATCAACCAGACAACCAAGTGCCTGCTGTGCAATCAACGCGACGAAACCGAGAACACAACTGGAAACAGGTTGGAACAACTGAGTGCACCACTTCATGTGGGAAAGGTAAGTGTTTGTGATGTCCAACCACAATATTTTTATGTTTACAGCCACTCTTACTGTAGCAGCTGAATACATTTTTCCTATTTGGAAACCAAGAAATTCTATTACAATATTGGGGTGCTCTAGTAAGTACTGGCCTTGTGGTCTGCAATAAAACCCAAGAGTCAATAATAAAACACATCAAAATAAAATATAATCTAAACTAACTGAAAGTGCCTTCCATCATGCTCTGATTCATGCTTTAGCAGACCTCTAAGGGTATATCTACACTTACAATTTAGTTTGAATTAATTCAAACTAAATTAATGCATGGCTACACTGGCTTTCATTATTTTGAACTAAGAAATTCCTTAGTTTGAAGTAATCAATGCTTACTTTGAAGTTATAAAACGCTACTTAACTTTGAAGTATCGGTTAATTCGAACTTATTAGTTCGAATTAACCCAATGGAGCCACATTAATTTGAACTAGCCATTAGCTCAGATTAGCACTGTTTGACCTTCTTTGTCCCAGGGTGTCTTCCTCTTTTGTGTATTGGGTGGAGGCATGGCTGTTCTCGGGGGCCATGTTACCACACTTCCAATGGTTTCCCCCACCTAAATCCAATTACTAAATCCTGTCCATGGACATGATAGTTCAATTTGGGTTTCTAGTGATGACATGTCAGTTTGAATTAACTTAGTTTGAGTTAACCATTATTAGTTCAAATTAATTAATTCAAACTAAGTTAATTTGAACTAACTTCTTAAGTGTAGACATAACCTAAGGGAAATAAATTGTAGAGGTGAGGAAGCTTACCTAAAAGGAGCTCCCTGCCCATTTAGCACCAGGAATAGTCAACACATACCTCAGGGCTCTCTCAGAGAACTGGGTGTCAGACAAGTTAGGTGTTTGTCCGGGCAATTGGTAGAGCTAACAAAACTTATCTTTATAATAACAACCCTACAAATTCCACATAACTTGTTAAACTGCTGGAGGTATCTGTTGGGAAACTGGTTCTGTTGAACTAGAATAGAGGAATATTTAACTCTGGACTTAGAGGAAAGGTGATATCTTTGTGGTTGTGAGTATTTTCCTGAGGTGAGGGAAGGCAATTAAAGGTGGCAGTGTAAAGCAGGTGTCTCAAACTGAAATCACCATGAGGGTTGCATGAGGACTAGTACATTAGCCCGAGGGCTGCACCACTGAAATCTTTTCACACAGTGATATTGCAAATGTCAGCAACAATAGTGTCCCTGCAGTCCACAGGGAGTAGCTTTAGGGGCCACATATGGCCCGTGGGCCGCATGTTTGAGACCCCTGGTGTAAAGGGACCCTGATAGCATATTCTGCTGCTGGATGCACTGAGCTGTTAGAGAGAGATGGTTTCTCTGCAAACTTATTTTCTATGGGGAAAATTTTTAGTTTAATTTCTTTAGGGCTCTCTCTTTCTTCCAAGCTAGGAAATGTCTAGTGAATGAAAGCTTAATGCCATGCTGACCGATGTGCCATGCACATCATCATAATAATGAATACGAATTATGTCTCTGACACTCAAGCTGGTAGATAAGCAAACTGTATTGATGTTCCCTTTTTTATTGTTATTTCTGGTTGTTCCAGGACAATGCATTTGGAAATCGGTCCTTCCCAGGAAAAGTACTGCACAAATGTACAGTACTAAAACCATAGCCTATAAAAGTCAGGACTCTGGGAATGGAGGGAAGACAGTGAATGTAAACCAACATTATTTTGCTTGCCCTTGGAAATAGCTTTTAGATTAGGGTAGTGTGAGCAGGATCCTAAGCTATTGTAACTAGTCACATAACTTTGCAATAAGTGAGGATCGCTAGCTGGGCATCAGGGCCATCATATTTTCAGAAGGTAGAAGCTGCAGTTCCTGTGCAGAAGAATTGTATATTTGAGTACTCAGATCAGGACATTTTGCGTGCAAGGGCAGCTGCACACAACTCATCTGCAAGGACATTGGGGAGTTTCAGTCACTTTCTAGGAAGAAAATTGGAAACTTTTCTTTGTTATCCCTATGATCAGAGTTTTGCTGTCAATAAAGATCTTTCAGGCTGTAGGAGTCAGCTATAAGAAATCTGAATCAGCAGAACACTAGAAAACTATAATAGAAGAAAGCTTTCAGCATATTATGGAACTGAGACTTTCTCCCCGAAATTAGATAGAAGAATGTCTGAAATAAATAAACCTCCCCTGAAGTCTAAGGGCAGGTGAACTTTGGATTCCAGACTCTACCACTTTTAAGTTGGAGCAGTCTACTAGCAATACTATGATTTGCTGATTGTATGAATGGTCATTAAAAACCTAGGCCTAAGGTACTTGGTTGACCACTGCTGCCTATATAACCCGCCCAGGCAATTGAGATCCAACACGTTCTTTGTTTTCTGTTCCAAATAGAAATGGCAAAAAGAGCCAAAATAATTCTTTGAAAAAAAGTTGACATTTTGAAGATGTTTGTATTTTTGCTGTTTGAAAAACAGCATTTTAATTTTTAAAAAACATTTTGAGAAATGTGTTTTGAAAATTTTTGAAATTTTGGCATTTTTGTCTTTTTCCACTTTTGCCTTTTTTGCCACTGTAAAAACAAAAAAGTCATTGTTTCCTTCACTTTTTCATTTTTTCTTTTCTTCTTTTGATATGCCATAATTTTTTTTTATAACCTGCTGAATTTTGGAAAATAATTGACTTGTAAAAAGACAAAAAATAATGGCCCTAGAAGTCATTCATTCTGTTTCATTCTGTGGCAGAATGAAATAAAGAAAAAAGAAGAAGAAAAAGGTGATTTTAATTAAAAACTGGACATTTCAGAATCACATTTCACTGATATTTTTATTTTGAAATGGCCACTTATAATTTTTAAAAAATTCAGATGAAATTGTTAACTGGCTTATCCTAAAGTTCCATCTGATCTGACAGAAGGGTTAGTTTTATAGAACCAGGATCATGTGTATGGAAACTTACTGCTTCACCAGAGTAGAGAACAGTGATGGTATTTCCATGGCACCAACACTACATATGAGCCTGACGCAGATGAGTGCTTATACGTTACAGAACCACAGAAATTCAGCCAGAATTCCTGCTGAGAGCAACTCTCCTTCCCTATCCCAGTGTCCTGTAGCACAGTCTGTGGCTTAGAGCTACAGTCTAGGTCTTATCTTAGCTGCAAATGAAAACATATCACAGAGAGACTACTCTGAATATGAAATTTAGTGAGAATGATACCACACTGTGCAGCATGTTCTAGACTGAAAAAGCAAATTGATAAAGAAAGCTAATTAGTAAAGAGCTGCTGATTGCAGAATTACCCACTTTTCATTAGGACTTGGAAAATTAAGATGGCTCTGCATATGATCATAATGTAAATTATCATTTGAGATGCAAAACTTCTCATTTAAATGTATTGCTGAATGGATTCAAAGTTGGCAGCCGTGTAAGCTTTTAATTCCATATATTACAAATGCCATATTTTGCTGCATGTCAGCCAACAGTTAGCATAAATTAGAAGCACACTTGTTTTATTTAAATCATGGGTGTGAGTTAAAGATATTACAAAATTTTAGTGCAAGTTCAGTTAAAACAAATCACCATCTGAATGTACTGTGTGCTCACTCTCTTACAGCTAACTCGCCAATTTGATGAAGAAAAACACTGATTTTTGTATGTATGGGATGAGATGCAGAATTGGCAGAAAATCTGTTAACACTGTTATAAACTTTAAATAATCATCAAAAGTTATCATTAAAATATAGAACACTGGGAGGTTGGAATGTGGGACTAGTTAATAACAGATGCTAGACTTAAACTGCACATTCAATGGTATAATTAGATCTAGAAGGAGCCATAGCAGACTAAGCATTCCAAAAGCAAAAATCTACATTGTCAGCAACCTTGTAACCCAGTTGCAGTATCGATGGACTCTTAGAATAATAGGCTTCTAGCTTTTACCATGTTAGCCAAGATGTTCAAGGTGTTGATACTACAGTTTAACCCTTTTGTTCACTCCTCCCTGCCATATACACCAACAGATAAGACACAGTTGCATTGTCAGCACATTATCCCATTTTAGACTTGTGCAGACTCAGGCCATGTAACTTAGAGCCAGGCTACTTATTTGGACTTTTACTATGAGCCATGCAGCTTTGAACTGTGCAGATGTGCATGTTTCATGTGCTGTGTGCTCGATAACAACAGGATAGGACTTTGTTTTTCTAAAGCTAAACTGGTTCTTTAAACTGAATAGTTTCCAGAGGTGCAGTTAAAATTCTAGCCATTTGCTTTCTGCCTTTGTGATGCCTCCTGCAGCCTGTACTCCTCCTTCTCAGTTAAAGGCAGGTTACTTCACTGTGGGCCCATAGTTTGGTTGTAAAGTGGTGGGAAGTACGTTTTGTGGAAAAAGGGAGGCCTGGAGGGAGGAGGGAAGGAAGAATTAAGTTGGAACACTGACATCTTGTTGCCCTGCTTTCTCATATCCTTTATGTAAAGATTTGCTCTCTATACTCTGAGGATATGTTTACCACAGCTGGGGTGGCAGGCAAGGGTTAAAGTATAATTTGGTGGGCCCTGGAACCCTCCAAAATTGGTGGCCCCCCCTCACATGGGTTCGGGCCCCCCTCACATGGGTTGGGGGCACCCTTACCCACCCTAGATACTGCCCCCCATGCTTACCGCTCACCTCACCTACTGCCCCCAGCCCTCGTCTCACCTCTGGTCCCCCGAACCCTTCCCCAACTCCCTCCCAAACCCAACATGTCACTCATGGTCCCCATGTTCCCCCAACCCTTCCTCAACCACCCACTGTGCTGTCTTCCCCCACTGCCCCGAGCCTACCCTCTCCCCTGCATCCTGTCCGCAGCAGGTCAGCTTGCCTGTCTCCAAAAACCAGCTCCCCAGGGCCCCCTTACCTGGCTGCCATGGAGAGCAGCCCTGGCCCAGACTGAGGCTTCAGCCTAGAGCCTGGTCTCACTGAGCATGCTCAGAGGCTCTGAGCATGCTCAGTGAGAGCAGGCCTTGGCCTAGAGCCTACTCTCACCAAGCAGGCTCAGAGGCTCTGAGCCTGCTCAGTGAGACCAGATTGGGGGGTGGAGTTTTAAAAACTCCCTGCCCTGGCAGAACACAGCAGAATGCCATTCTGGGGCTTGATATTTTTAGGGGCTTGGTGTTCAGGCCCCTAAAAATACAAGGTGGAGCTGGAATGCAAGTGTTCCAGGGCCCACTATTTTTAAATCGTGGTTCCTGGAATGCAGCGTTCTGGCTCTATTTTCTAATTTGTGGGGCCCTGGAATGCGGGTCGCCTAAAAATAGTGGGCCCCAGAATGGTGTTCCACCGTGTTCCGGCTTACTTTAACCCCTTGTGGCACACACCGATTGAGCAGGTCTATGTTAAGCTGCTTAGTTGACTGGAGAGCGCTCTCGAGCTGACTCAATTAGTCCACCTCCCCAAAAGGAGTAAGTCTGAATCACCGTGAAGATGCCACAGTACAATATAATGTTACATAGCTTGTTTATTTCCCATCGACTGCCATCACCAGTGTAGATCAGCCCTGAGGATGTAAATCACACTTGTTAGTGGACTTTGCCTTCAAGAAACCTGGTTCATCAGGAAGAACAGATGGTTGAGTAAGGGTGGGGGACATGAAATGAGATCTCGGGAAAGCTACAACTTAAATCTGCTTGCTATTGCCTATTTAGTTGTTTGTGTGTCTGATAACCAACTGGGCACTCTACAGACATTTGTCTTCTCTTCAGGTTGTATACTGTTCTTTCCTAAAATCTCAAGTGTAGCAGCTGTTCACATGAATTTGAGTCAGTACAGTTTTACCTTAGTTTTATTTCAGAAACAAAGGTATGCCCCAGCTGTCACGGAGGCCAATGGCAAAACTTCCTTTGCTTTCCTGTGGAAACCAGATCTGACCCTAAATTTAGGGAGAAAGCTTAGTCAGACAGAGACAGCATTTCAGGATATGTCTACTGAAAGCAAAGATAAATGATTTTTCTGCATGCCTGTTTGAATCATGTGTTTTGTTTGTGGTGAGTTCATTTTGGGGCATAAACTTTTTAGATCAGAGTTTATTTTCGTTCTCTGTTGTTTCTTTCTTTGCCCATCTATCAGTCTCTGTACTAACTGGATCTCAGTATTCAGAAGGGGCTAGTGATTCAAGGTGTTTTACTTTATGATATTCATCCTGAATTCACTGAGAATGGCCTCATTTTCACAGGGCTGGTAGCTCCAGAAAAAAATTAGAATAAATTGGCTACTGGCAGGGATGGAAAAGTTTGACAGGAACCTACTTGGGAATATAGGAGCAGGAATGAGAAAGAATTGTGTGGGCTTTGTGGGAGGTTGGCCCTGTCATGACCTCAGAACTAGAGCCATGTGACTTGCTGAGCTGGTGGAACTAGTAAAAATTCTGTGTACTACATCGATAGAAAAATCACCCTTGCCCTTTTGGTCTGAATTTTCACTATTGTGAAAGACAGGTTACACAAGCAAAAAAGGGAAATCACCACCTTTCTTGTCTAGTGTAAAACTTAGCTAAAGAGACTGAACAGTTAAAAAAAAAAAAAGTGAGAAGTAATACTAAACATCTATCCAGTATGTCATCCATAAAGCATTAACTCATGAGGACTCACAAGACCCTAGTGAGGCAGGTGGCACTTTTTATATCCTCATTTACCTGATAGTAATCCTGAATTATGAAGGGTCATTTGCCCAAGAGCAAAAAGAAAGGGAGTCCTATTCAGGACAGGTCTACACTTAAAAGCGCTATTGCAGCACAGCTTTTTCACTGCAGTTACACTGCTGTAGCACATCTGGGTAAGATGCTATGCCAAAGAAAGAGCACTCTCCTGTCCATGTAATTATTCCAGTTCTGTGGGAGGCAGAAGCTATGTAGACAAGAGACCAACTCCCACCAACAAAGCCGTGTAGAAAGCACTTTGATTGCTGTAAATTGCATCACTCAGGGTGGGAGAGTGTCTTTTTCATATACCACCGTGACAGACATTAGATTGATTTAAGCAGTGGCTTAGACCTGCCCTCAGATTCTGGATTAGAACATAGGTTCTGGCTCACAGTCCTGTGTTCAGGCTGCTAAATCGCATCTTTTAAATCAACTGCGGGCCCAAAATAAACACAGTTCTTCCCATAAGCATTTAATGGAGCAAAACCACAATTTTTTCAGCCTCTCCTGCAATACTGCATTGTGGTTCGTGTTTGCAGCTCCCATTGACATTGTTGTAACAGTAAAGCATTCAGATTTTAATTGGTTTGTTTGTATTTATGTATATTAGATAAACTCCTAATCCGGACCGTGTTCTATGTGCTTTCTTGTGTTATGTTTTTTGCACCAGATCCTGTTGCTATAGCCGAATTATGTGTATATAGAATGTTTGTTTTCTTTTTATCTACACTGCTTATTATTGGTTTTGGGGTTGTTTTTTTTTTTTTGCCATTTTAGGGTCACGATACCCAATTTTCCACTGTGTAAACAGGATCTCTCATGAGGAGGTGTCTGAAAGCTACTGTGACAGCAGTACCAAGCCCACACCAGAAGAAGAAGCCTGCAATATCTTCCCATGCCCAGCCTTGTAAGATGGTGCTGGAAAATACAGGGGGTGGGGTCACTGAAGCCTTGCATGAAGGAGGGTTACTGTTTTAAATAGGTATCTAGTATGAAAGTCTCAAGAATTTTCCACTTGTGGTATGTGCAGCTGATATATTTCCATGGCAAGAGATTCTGTCATCTGCCACTACTGAGAACAGCCTTGCTCCACTCTCCCGTGAGCCCCCCTTCAGGTAGTTGAAGGCTGCTATCAATTCCCTCCTCACTCTTCTCTTTTACGGACAACATAAGCCTAGTTCTCTTAGTCTTTCCTCATAAGTCATGTGCTACAGCCCTCTCATCATCCTCTGCTGGACTCTCTCCAATCGGTCCACATCTTTAGTTGGGTCCCAAAACTGGACACAGTACTCCAAATGTGGCCCAACCAATGTTGAATAGAGGGGAATAATTACTTGCCTCAGTCTGCTGGCAATGCTTCTACTAGTGTAGCCCAATATGCTGTTGCCTTCTGGACAATCAAGGCACACTGTTGATTCATATCCAGCTTCTTGTCCACGGTATCTCCCAGGTCCTTTTCTGCAGAACTGCTGCCTTAGTCAGTCAGTCCCCAGTCTGTAGCAGTGTATGGGATTCTTCTGTCATCAGTGCAGGACTCTATACTTATCCTTGTTGAGCCTCATCAGATTTCTTTTGGCTCTATCCTTCCTGCTCTCCAGTGCATCAACCACTTCCCCCACCAATTTGATGTCATCTGCCATGATTTTCCACAACAAGGCTCAAGTTAATAGTATAAAGAGCTTTTGTACTAGCAATGCACCAACCTTCCTGAGCATGACACCAGAAATGACATGGACATGAAAATATGTACATTAATCAAAATAAATCAATATATAAAATCCTAATAAAAAGAATAGAGCATAAAAAGGAATCTTAATCTAACTGATATTAAATGCATCTCTTCATTGTTCATCACACACCATTTTGTTTTTATATGTAAGTTAATGCTGATTTAGGTGATCCTCCTTCCAACAATCTAGTTTTACTGCTCTCCTTGTGTCATGTCCTGAATGATGTAAGGTTTTTGGGGCAGACGTTTTGCTTTTATGGGTTTTGGAAAGTGCTGTTAAAGTAATCAGAAATAATATATATTGTTAGGCAATTTCCAACTATACACACAATAGTTCTATAATAAATTATTCCCTGTTTCCAGTGTGTTTCAACGATGATCACGATGGAACCAGTTGTGCAGTTCTTACACATTTAATAGCATAAAACCTTACCCTACAAGTAGGCCTTTTGTAAGCATGCAGTGGTCCCCTACATAAAAGAAAATTATTATTTATTTCAGTGCTCAATAAAAGTCATGAAGAGGTTTAAATGATATTGTAAGATATTTTCCTGTCCAAATGCATCTAATTCAAATTGAAATGCGATCATCTACAGTGGTAGCAATATCTTTATTAACGTTTGACTATTGCTATGTTCTCCTTTTACTTTTCTCCATTAGCTGGGATATAGGGGAATGGTCGGAGTGCAGTAAAACATGTGGCCTTGGTATGCAGCACCGACAAGTCCTCTGCCGACAAGTGTATGCCAACCGTACTCTGACAGTTCAGCAATACCGATGCCATCACCTGGAAAAGCCAGAAACAACCAGCACATGCCAGCTGAAGATTTGCAGTGAATGGCAAATTCAGACAGACTGGACTTCGGTAAATGGGAATGATTGGTTCATTCAGAGCATGAAACCTCGGGGGAGTTATATTGAAGTGGAACATTCTTCAAGATATCTCCAGTCAGATGTGATTGGATGATTTGTGGCTTTGATTAAAAACTGCAGATGGGAATGTGGGAAAGCTTCCAAAATAGATAGTAGTTGAACTCAGAAATTTAAACAAGCCATGTGTCTACAACCAATCAACAGTTGCTGTTCATGGCCAAGAGAATAGAGAAAAGAAAACTTATTTTACAGGCCTTTTCCAGATAGCTTTTAACCTAGCTAGTATGGCTAAAATGGCAGTGAAGACATGATGGCTCAGACCTAGCTATGGGCTAACAATGTAAGTACATGCTCACAGTTCTGAGGGGGTTATACAGCCCACTTCAAGGACTATGCATGAGCACTGTCACTATTATTTTTAGCCTGTTGACGAGATTAGAACTAGCGTGGGTATGTCTAACTGAACTGCAATCATTAGTGAATTAAAACTTCATTCAGGAGCTCAATGTACTTACGTATGTTTTCAGTGAGGGAATGCTCAATTGATAAATTATTTATCTTGGGCTACATACACACTGACAGATTGATTTCTTTTTCCTGGTTCAGTTGAGCAGCAATGAAGACATGCTCAATCGATCTGGAAGTTTGTCTGATAAAACCAAGTCCAAAAAAGCATAGCACTGTGTTGATGGGTAAGCATTTCCTGTCAGCACAGTGCAGTGAAGATGGCATGCTACAGGGAACTTACAAAGTCAACAGAAGTTATGCAAGCTTCTCTGTATAGCTTGCCTAACTCCCACTGATGGCTGCCAAATTTTTCCAGCAGTGTAGACCTGCCCTTATAATTAAGGGGCATATATTATTATCCAGGGCTTGATTTCATGTAAGGTTAATTATTGTCTATGTTGGTGGTAAGAAGCAGTACCAGGTTAAAGGGTTTATGTCTTTATTTTTATTTAGTTGTATTTTGAATAATATTTGAATGCAAGGACATGTAGAGGCTTGGATGAGTGGGGGTTTTTTTAATATGGACTATGAAGCAAAGTGAAGAAATATAAAAAATCAAATATTGTTTTAGTAATGTTAGTTGGTAGTATGAAATGACAACCAAAATGAAAGTCTGTGATTGATTTATTCCTGAAAATAAATAAACCTTTTGGGATCTGGAGGAAAGGACCTAGTATAAAGAGAGAGAGAGGTTCTTGCTGCTAATTTTAAAAGGGATAGCCGTGTTAGTCTAGTCTAGTGAAAAAACAACAAGGAGTTGTGTGGCACTTTAAGACTAACAGATTTAATTTTTGCATGAGCTTTCATGGGAGAAGATCCCACCTCCTCAGATGCTTCGAAGATGGGTGAACTTACAGAAAGGAATGAAACTAAATGCAAGGGGGTGTAAAACTTTATGACCTGATCCTATGTTTTACACCCCGTTGCATTTAGTTTCATTCCTTTCTGTAAGTTCACCCATCTTCGAAGCATCTGAGGAGGTGGGATCTTCTCCCATGAAAGCTCATGCAAAAAACAAATCTGTTAGTCTTATAGTGCCACACAACTCCTTGTTGTTCTTTCTGCTAAATCATTTCATAGCTTTCCCATTTGCTTAGATAGGAAGGTGAGTACCATGCCCCTATGAGGGAAATGAGCATTCCAATTCCTATGTGGTGCAAATGCTGGTGATTTGCAGTAATGTGTATAATTGTTAAATAAAAAATATAAATCCAAACCTTATGTTAAGAGACTGTTAAGACTGCAGAGGCAAGCACCCAGAACTTAGGAAATACCAGAAGTAGGGCAGCCTGTGCTACCTTAATTTGCACCCCTCCGGTGTATGTATTATTATTCAGCCTTTAATTACATGGTCCCATAGTGCTGGATGATAGAGTGATATAAGCACTGGAAGGCAGAGCTCCAGCCAGGTGTTTAGTTTTGAAGACCATGTATTCAAAAGGCAGTGGAGCTCCATAGGTGGGACTCCCTTTCTGTCTCTGCTTGCCCTCTGGCCCGATGAGTTGCATACATTGCCAGGAATAAACATTGTTAGCCACTAAATGCAGCAGCTGTCCAACAGAGAGGCCAAAGAGAAGAGTGGGGAAGTGTTGCCCTCTCCCAACTTTCAGTTGAGGATCAGGAGCAACTGTGCTCTGTCATGAGTGTACTCTTTGCTTTATCTCCTGCCCATTAGTGCAGCTCAAAAGCATGTAGAGTATGTGGAAACCTGAGACAACCTTTCTGGAGTTCAGAGGGATACTTTCTGTGCAGTGTAGCAAAGCTTCTCAATGCAGTAGAGCCAAACCAGTCCTGAGGGGTTAGGTCCTTTCCATGTTATGATCATGGAAGTGTTTGGCCCTGTATTTTTAACAATTAACTTTCCAGATTCATCTATTTGATGCACTGGAATGAGAACCACATCTTTAGAACTACTGAAATATTTCCTCTTTACCAACCCAGAATATTTCTTTGGGCTCATGTAGATTTTTTTTTCACACGTAGTTTGAAAAGTAAATGGACACATGATCTCCAGCTAGACCTTGTTTGTAGTTACTAGGTCTTGAATGTAGAGTTGAGATGAAGTCTGTTTCATTACAGTGTTCAGTGCCATGTGGAGTGGGGCAGAGGACCCGAGATGTAAAGTGTGTCAGCAATCTTGGAGACGTTGTTGATGATGAGGAATGCAATATGAAGCTACGGCCAAATGACATTGAAAACTGTGACATGGGGCCCTGTGCTAAGAGCTGGTTCCTGACAGAATGGAGTGACAGGGTAAGATTTTCCACAGTTTTCTTGTGATGGTCTGACTAACTCATTCTTTTGAGACATGAGAAGTGAGCAGTTTGGCATAAGTGCAACTGAATATAAAATATCAGTCATAAAAGGGGCAAATATGATATCTATTCTTACACTGAATTACTTTAATCTGTAACACAGGCATGTGCAGAAAAAGAAAAGATAGATCTGGTTCCTGAGCTTGTTTTAGGTTCAGAACTCATAAAAAGAACAACAATGTGGGTTGAAGCCCCAGTGTCTGGATTTGGCATCTGATCTAAATCTAGACTTTCCTTAAGACTGGGTGTATTGAAATTTATTGTTCTGCTTTAGATAAGCATGAGTCACAAGTTTGGACCCAGGTACTGCTCAAAGGTTCTCCTGCGTAGGGAAATTTCAGATCTGGTGTTCTGGTTTGAGTTCATTCAATAAAAATATTACCTCCCACTACAAAGATATAGAAACTACTCCTTTGATCCCCAGAAAGATTTTCTCAAAGTTTTTTTCCAGTGATACTGATGTCAACAGAGATATGATGATTTGCACCATCCAATGATCTAGTGCAGAGAATTTATTTAGTATTGTAATAGACATAATGTTTCATTAAAAGACTTAGAGGATAGGCACAAACAGATAGTCATAGTCAATTGAATTGCCTGTAAGATTTGATCTTAGCTGAATACTACACAGAGTTTCATATACAGTAGTGATGCTGTACGTGATTCACTCCGATGCTTAGGGTCTAAGAGTTCTAGTTCTGAGGTTACGCTGAGTGCTCAGCACCAGCCTGATTGGCCTGAGGCATCGTGGAGGTGTACCGAGTGAACTTACCAGAGCCACCAGGATCTCGTTTCTCTGCCACTGGAAAAGAAGAAGAGGAACATGCAGCAAAGGAAAGGGAAAGAGAATACTGACATTCCCTCTTTCCAGTATGGAGAGGCAGAAAAAAGGAGAGAAACATAAAAATGACTATATTAGGTCAGACCAATGGTTCATTTAGCTCAATATCAATCTCCCGATAGCAGACAATGCTAGATGTTTCAAGAGTTATGAACAGAACAGAGCAATGATGCCCTGTCATCCAGTTCCAAAATCTGGCAGTCAAAGACCAACGGACACCTGGAGCATGGGTTGACATCCCTGATCATCTTGGCTAATAGCCCATAGATTGTTTCAAAGGGGGGAGTCACAAGATTATCTCAGTGCAAAGTCTTGTCATTGCATTGTAATATTTTATTTGCAATGATGTGTTCTGGCAGTGCAGTTATAGGAAAGAAAACATTGTGGTGTCTAGTCTGTCATGCTGTGAATTTTAATGCCATGCCATGATTGGTCTATGATTCTTCATGACTCAGTTTGTTGACACAGAGGCTTTCCAGCTCTACAAAACTCAGAACTCCTTACATTTTAGAGATTATTTAGCAGAGAGCAGGAAAAGGTACACTAAAACTGACTCCTCGGTAACCTTTTCAAACCATAATTGGAAAAACTTATCCGAATCTTACTAGGATCTAAAATGATGAAACTCCAGGCCAAGCTCTCCTTTTCAGATAGATTTGTTTAGGGGGAATCTTAGTGCTGCAATGGAATGTTATAGACTATAATATCGTATGAAAGCAATATTATTTACTAGTCCATCCATGAACGGCATGTCATGGAATAAAAGAGACCCCATGCAACTAACTTTTAAATCAGTTTTTTTAAGGAGAATATCTTGTGGCATTTTAGAATATTTAAACTCTTAGAGGAAACTGCTAGTTACTCAGGATAATTTTAATGTACATTCTTATGTGGAATAACCCAGAAATGCCATTTGTTGTTTATTCTTCTATGGTATAGAGCTGTTATTAAGTGTTATTTTATGTGTGGGAAAGAAAAAAAAACATTTTATCTTCAAAAATGGACAAACTTATGTAATTCTTCAAGAACATGTTGGACCAGATCTTCAGCTACTTTAACTTGCTATAGCCACATTATCTTCTGTGAAGTGCATCTAGAGCAGAAGGGGCTCTAACCCTCTATTTTTAATTCTCCAAACTTGACACTTTCATTTCTGTAGGAAGAAATATGTTGCTTTTTTAATAGCTGAGAATGTTTTATTTTAAAAATTGAATAACTAGGTACAGTTTGCATGCTGGGAGGAAGCTTTTGAATCTTCAATTGTGTTTTTAATTTTACTGTATTTATTTATATATGTTAAATGAGAGCCTAGAGATGAAATATCCTATGTGGAAAAATTTATTTTTTTCCTACTGTGAATGTTTGAAAGTTGAATAATAAATAATGGGCTTGTTACTTTTTCAGCTTATGGAAGTAAGTGAACAAATTAATGATTTCCAAATGTTTGCTACTGTTTCTGGCATAGGTCAGCAGCACCTCTGCCAGAAATGCATTTAGTTTGATTTGTGAAAAGAATAAAAGGAACGGGATTCTTCTCTACATGAATCAAAAGGGGGGAGGCAAAAATTTCAAACTTGTATCCTTGTGTTAGACACCTACATAAGATACTCAGAGTGCTGAGCAGTAGCAACTTCTACCGAAATCAGGGTGAGCTCTGAGTGCACACAAATCTGCCCTTTTGCCACCAATTTTATTTTTGCACATCAAATCCTACTCTAGTGATTTAGCAGCCTCTATTCTCTTTATAGTGGGCATGTTTCTGTTTAAGGACATTTAGGCAGAGTCTTAAATTATATGGAAATGGGCGTTTCCAGATTTCAGAATCTTTCCTAGGTTCTCTAGTTTTCTAAAGCAACTCTTAAAAAATCTTTTAAGCCAAGCCCCAATTCAGCAATAAGTATGAATCGGTGATGGGTGACCCACAAATAGTTCAGATAAGCAGCCAAAAGTTCAGATGCTAAAATAAAGTGTATTCAAACCTCCTGAGTCTGCAGAACTGTGATGGAAATCTCATAAGAACAGACCTTCTTTGTGAGATTTATTACATGTCTACTTCCACTCCCAGCTGGAAATACCACAGAACAATCTTTCTCATTGTATTGTGGCCTGTGTGGTTGGAAACCATACGTGAAAGAACTTTTACGTTTTCAGAACCTTGGAATCTTAAAATAGCTCAGTTCAAATGTGTTTACAACAGAAGGTAAAGATTTGGTACTTGTTTTTCTGAACAAGCTTTCCAATTACTTAGACTCGTTATATACATAGATGTTACGACATATCTCCAGACGCTTGTCATAGATCTGACAAATTGTGGGTGAGGTTATATCTTTTATTAGACCAACTTCAGCTGGTGAAAGAGACAAGTTCTCAAGCTAGACAAATCTTTTCTTCTGGTCTAAAATCTGGCAGGGAGAATGAGCTGTTCTGAGATGGAGTGCTCTCTCCAGCTTATCATAGTTTGTATGTATATATTGGAGTGTTACGTCTGGATCTATGTCACATTATGCTACAAGGAGAATATGTTCTTATTTTAGCTTCTGCTACTCACTGAAGTACAAGGAAAAAATATGCAGTAACATCAAAAACTGTCTCACCAGTTCAAAGTGTTGTTGGGATGTTAAATCCCAGAACCTGTTCCGTATCCATGAGATGGATTTGTGCAAATTGTAACAAGAATGTTCATAATTGTCAGGGAGAGAGGGAAAATTAGCCCCCAGTTCATTGCAGGCCTATATACACAAGGAATATGATGACTACTAAATAATGAACAAGAAAAATTAATCTGAAGGCAAAAAAAGTATTTGAATAGATGTCTGTGTGTTTTACATCAGTTTAAACTGAGTCTAATTCCCTTTGTTTTCATTTCCAGTGTCTGTAGTTAACAAAACATGACAACTCCAGGTGGAGGGCTAAAAGTACCTTTTTTAAAATATGGAAGTTCATATTTTACACACTGTCATAACTGTAATTTTTTAAACATCATATAGATGAATATTAAATATCTTAAACTATGCATCACTTTTGCAGAGGCCATCCTCTTTCAAAACTGTACTGTTTTTATCTTTCCTCCACAAGACACTTGGCTATCTCACATCATTCCTTTACAATCCTGTTTTGCTTTTCCACAATGCAACTTCTTCCTTTAAATAAGTATTGCAGGTTCCACCTCCCTATACGCTAGCTTTTGACATCTTTGCATTCAACTCTGTATGCATTGGTGCACAATACAGCTCAGTCATTATTGCCTGCTACAGTGGGAGTAGTTCAATACCACAGTTAAACAGATATTAAATTTATAAGGAGCTAGAAGCCTGGGGGAGAGTAATCAAGGTCTTTGGGAACAAGGAATTAGCTCTCCAACCAGGGAGAGCAGGAGGCCACCTAAAAAGAGAGAAGGAGTCTGACAAATTAAGGAAATGTAGCTGAGACAAACCTCACAGATTGTGAGTGCACAGCTGATTACAAAACTCTGCTTGAAGAGTAGTTATCAATGGTTCACAATCAAGCTGGAAGAGTGTATCAAGTGAGGTCCCACAGGAGTCCAGTGCTGTTCAATAACTATATAAATTATTTGGATAACAGCATTATGAATTTATCAGTTCTGTGAACAATACCAAGCTGGGGAGGGTTGCAAGCAGTTTGGAAGAAAGGGTTAGAATTCAAAACGATTGACAAATTGGAGAAATGGGCTGAAATAAATAGGATGGAATTCAATAAGGACAAATTCAAAGTAATACACTTAAGAAGAAGTAATCATCTACACAAAAAAAATAAGATGGGAAATGAATTCTGAAAAAAAAAGATCTGAGGCTTATAGTGGAGAAGGACCATAATATCAGTCAACAATGTAATACTGCTACCAAAAAAATCAAACATCATTCTGGGATGGATTAGCAGGAGCATTGTAAATGAGACATGAAAAGTAATTCTTCTACTGTACTCAGCACTGATAAAACCTTAGCTGGAATATTGTGTCTAGTTCTGGGCACCACATCTTGAGAACAATGTGGACAAGTTGGAGAAAGTCCAAAGGAGAGCAGCAAAAATTATTAAAGGTCTAGAAAACTAGAGCTATGAAGAAAGACTGAAAAAAATGGGTTTGTTTAATCTGAATTTAGTCTGAAGAATAGAGGACTGTGAAGAGATGTTAAAGTGTCCAGGAACGTACAATGTTGTTATAAAGAGAAGGATGATACATTCCTCATAACCACTAAGGACAAGACAAGAAGCAATGGACTTCAGTTGCAGCATGAGAGTTTAGGTCAGGAAATGCATCCTAAATGTAAGGGTAGTTAAATACTGGGTCCTGGAATCTCTGCCAGTGGAGATTTTCAGGAACAGGTTAGACAAACACTGTCAGGAATGGTTAAAATAATACTTTATCTGCATCTGATGGCCAGACTTTCCCCACTCATCTTCTCAACAAACCAACCAACCCCATGGCTAAAGAGGGATGAGATACAGTAAATACTTAAAGAATTTAAAGTTAGGTATCAAATACCAGACTCTAACATCCACTAAGATTGAACTGAAACACATGGAGAGAAACTGCATGTATTTTGGTATGAAATAAGGAGAGCAGTAATAGGTTAAATGGCAAATATTGTTCTCATTGAAGTCAGCAAGAGCAGGATTGGGCCCAGAGCATTTAACAAGAACTCTAATCTACTTCTGTTTATCATACTACATTCACTGTTTCTTTTTTCTATGAAAAAAAAAAGACAGACTAATTAACTCCAAATTTCAAAGACTGTGCCTTTAAATTATCTGTGACTTTTTTTTACTTGCAGAAAAGGTGAGTAAATTTGGTGAATTTATGTACATGCATTTGAGCAAACAAATTTGCATAGGTTTCCACCTCAGAAGTTTCTCTTACAATGAACCTCACAGCTCAGAATAATACCATGTTAAAACAGCAAATTTGCATCACATTGGGATTCAAGTCCGTAAATCAACCCAAGCCACTGGGTGAGATTGGTGACCCTTACCCCACGTATTAAAAAATAAAACCAAAAAACCCCAAGTTGACAGAAATTAGATGAGATTCATATGGCCTGGATGCTTGTTGCTGATGTTTCGTATGACTCTGATGTATAGTTCTGTTTACTGGAAAATGAGAAGCAGGAAACGTGCACTCCCCCATTTTACTAAAATGGGAAAATTACCTGTGTTCTCTTCCAACTGACTGGAGTGCTCTGCTGTTGTTCCTCATTACAATATTTTTGTTTGCTCATTTGTTTCTCATTTTATATTTAGTACCTATTTACAAGAGAGCTTTTAAAATGTTAATGATATTCTGAAGCCAAAATAAAAGCTGGGAAGAAAACACCATTGCACATTAGAGAAAAACAATAACAAAGCAAGACTAGCTTTAAATCTCAAATATATTACACTAAAATGAAATAATAATACTTACATTGGGTGTTCTATTACAGTGCTTCACATACACTAATGATGTAATCCCCATTTCACAGAAGAGGAAATGGAGACTCATAAGAACAGTCATATGCTTCAGACCAGTGGTCTGTCTAGCCTATTATCCTGTTTCTGACAATGGCCAGTACCAGATACATCTGACAGAATGAACAGGACAGGACTATTATTGAGTGATCCATTGCCCATTGGCCAGTCCCAACTTCTGGCAGTCCATCACTGGCTATTATATCTCTGACCATCTTGGCTAATAGCCAGTGATGGACCTGTCCTTTATGAATTTATCTGATTTTTTTTAACCAAGTTATACTTTTAGCCTTCACAGCATCCTTTGACAGTGAGTTCCACAAGTTAATTGTGCACTGTGCAGGGCAGTATTTCCACAGAAAACAGAAGTGTTGAGCATCTGACTTCCATGGCTCTGCAGGTACCCAGCACAACTGAAGTTCAGGAGATAAGTTTTATGCACAGGTTCACAAAGCTGGAAAAAGATCTCAGAACACTTCAGTCTCAGTTCTGTGCCTTATATTCAAAAGACCATACTTTCACCTGTGAAAGTTAAATAGTATATCATGAAAAGTTACAAACTGGGTTGAGAAAGTGCAATGACATAACCTCAAGTCTGAGTGGCAGCACTGAAATAAGGAAATGTATGCAGTGTTGTGGTAGCTGTGTTGGGTCCAGGAAATTAGATATGCGAGGTGGACGAGGTAATATCTTTTACTGGACCAATTTCTACTGGTGAAAGGTGCAAGATTTCAAGTTTACACAGAGGTCTTCTTCACATCTGGGTAATGTATTGATAGTGTCACTGCTAAATACAAAATGCAACAGATAGTTTAGTATAAATAGCTAACACATAGTTCAAGGGACCACGCAACATGAGGTAACCAGAGAATACCTTTCCTTGACAGGAAGAAAAGGGAAAAATATCTCTCTAAATGAAAGCATCACTGTCTGCCTTAAATATCTATAATATTATGGACAACACTCAAATATCCACTCCAAACACTTTGTCAAACTTTATACATTTCATTTTCACACATAAATATTTTACATTCAACAGCAAATGCTGTTTTCAAACCCTAGGAAGAGCCTTGGCTACTAGGATGGCTCTCCAATACGCCAATCGCTTCATGGGTCTTCGGAGGAAAACTTTATAAACAAATGCACCAAAAAAAAAAAAAAACTAAACAAACGAGGTACCTCAGTGATACTTTCCATCCTCTGGACAGACACCGAAAACTCCATCATAGATTTCTACTTCAACTTCAACAGCCATCACTCCTCTGTTGATTCTATGTAGAAAGCTCCCACACTAGCATCAACTTCCTTGACACTACAATCAGCTTCAGCAGTGGAACCCTGCAGACAAGTGTATACAAGAAACTCACAAATTGCCCATGCGTACCTTTACAGATCCAGTAACCACTTCAAAGACACCAAGAAATCTGTTACCTACAGCCAGGAACTCAGATACCATGGAGAACATCTTGAACATACACTTCCAAAGTCTTAAAATGACCCTCACCAAAGAAGGACACTCCATCAGAAAAGTAAATTGCATCATGGAATAGTCCACCCAAATATCCTGCCTAGGGAATCTGTTTCAAGTTAGAAATAAAACTTCCTTCCAACTGTGCACCAGAGTTTTCGCCTGCCACTTAACACAGGAACAAAGCATAGCTAACCAGGTTTAACCCATAATCGTTGGCGACCACATCCTGAAATAAATCTCTCTGGAATCCCTTCTTCTGGCACTCAGCTTCTCCAAGCTCATCTTCAGAAGCAAGTTTCCCATAGAATAGGCTATATCACCTGAAAGCTACAACAGTCCCTACCATAACAACAGATGCAAAATTTGTAGGCATATCTTCACTGCTGTGATGATCAACACTCCCCACAACACACTGTTTAAGATCCCTGCTACTACACATGCTAATAACTACATCTTGTCTATCTCATCTAATGCGCTAAGCGCCCAAATAACAATTGTGTAGGTGAACCAAGATAATCATTATGTTGTCAAATGAACTCATACACAAAATGATAGAAGACAAAAACCACCATATCACGGTGGGTAAATATTTTTTACAAGGCAATCACTCTCAGTTCTTATCTTCAGATGAAACTTAAACAATACTTTCAACAGAGGGGCCTGGGAGCTTAAATTCATAACTTAAATTCAAGTTGGTCTACTAAAAGGTATTACCTTGTCAAACTGCATTTATGGTTTATTGCAACAATTGATAACTCACTAACACATATGCTGTTTCCTCATACCTGCATGACTGGAAAGGGATTAACTGGCCACTTCACCCACCCTGCTTCACAAATAAGAAAAATATAATAGTTAAAATTTCAAAGATTACTGAACTCTCATTTTCAAAAGCAAACAAATCACTTCAGAGCCTAAGTTCCACTTAGATTCTTTTGAAAACCTTACCCATTGAGCGTTTGTTTTTATATTCCAGAGGGGTAGACGTGTTAGTCTCTATACAGCAAAAATGACAAACGTCCTGTGGCACCTGAAAGACTAATACATTTCTTCAGGCATAAGCTTTTGTGGGCTGAAACACGCTTGGTCAGATGCAACTGACCAAGAGGTTTGCACCCCGTGAGAGCTTATGCCTGAAGAAATGTATTAGTCTTTCAGGTGCCACAAGACGTTTGTTGGGTTTGGGTTTATACTGGTTGAAAGACAATTTTAGCTCTATCTGTTGCTTTCAAATTATATGCCAATGTCAAATGATTTGTGTCTTTATCAGGATTATTGCTGTTAATACTGATTTCTTCCTGGTCTTGAGCATGACTCCTTGAGGTGGCTTGCTGGAGTTCCTCTATGAAACTTGGCCTATTCACTGCTCTGTAAACTGACACAAATTTAATCATCAACAGGCTAGCCAATTTGTATTTCAGTGAACCTCTTTCCCTTTGTTTATTGTCATATATTTTGACAGTACGTTCTCTGTCACTTGAGAAATTCCCCCTAGGAATTACAGGTGTTTTTTTAGAAATCAGTATACGTTATAACCTTCCAAATTGTTAAATTATTCTGAAATGCCTCAAGTTCTAATATTGGAGGCTGCCAAATTATCATACCTACAAAGGGAGTAGAACAGGTTGTCGCCTTAGGTAGCAAAACTTCAGGAGTTGTTTGTATGGGTGACTGGATTGGTACACTGGATTAGCTGTTTGCTAGAAGTAATGGAAACCCTAATTAACCCTATATCACATGGTCTACTATACTTTACAACAATTGTTTCCTACAAAGCCACATAAAATAGAGTCCTCCTGGTGCTGCTGGAGTAATGGGTGAGGTGGGCCTGCAGAGAGCCCTGAAAATTGCAGAGGTTCCACCTCACAGGAGGTCATACAAATGTCATCGCCATTGTCATCTGCTGCTGCTGCTGCTGCTGAATTTCAAGTAAAACTCAGAGTCTAGTTTCCCCTCATTCTGTGTTAAAACTCTTTAAAAGCACCAGTTTTGCATTGCTTCACTTCAAAGCCGTCCTCTGTGCAGTTTGTGGTGAAACACAAAACCAGTCTAGTTTTGAAGGACATGTTGACAGAAGGGTGGCCAATGCCTCCTCTTACCCTCCCCCCACTTTATTTCTCTTTGGCATGAGGCAGCTGCTTCAGATTTCCTAAAAATCAAATGCATGCCAAAAACAAATTGCTTGGTTTATAAGCAATCAGGTGCCCATTAGTCAATACAAAATGCTATTATATTTTCAGATGTTAATATAAAACCAGGCATTTTAGTACTAGAAATGATACATAGAGATTAGAATAACTGTACAACAGGCTCATGTTTCATCACACAAAGCTAAAGTTAATTACAGTAGCACATCAGATTTCACAAGCAACACTAAAAATATTTGCCCCCTTAGGATTTATGTACATCTTCAGGAGTCCAGTTCTCACCATGACTCATAGGGGAAAGGGGCTAGGTCTAGTCTTCCCAAGTCACATCAGGAACAAGGGGTGCTGCAATTTACTGTGTGTAACATGGGACAGGCACTGGTCATAGCTAATTCCAGTTCCTATTATTGCTCTGACACTTGTATATTTGTAGCCATCACTGTACTACTGAATGTCTCTCAAACTTTCCTCTCAGTTTAGGAAACTTTCAGTGTAGTAGCCCCAGTCTTCTGGTAGAGTAATGTTTGTGGAGAAAAATCTTCCTTGACATTCCTGTGGAGAAGTCCTGTGCGAGCTATTTCTCTGATTCTGTTGGATCAGGACAAGAGAAAGGTTAAGCAATCACTTTACATAAAAAATATTCCCTAATGTTAGGAGCAGGGACGAAGCTTTTGGTGTGTAATCTGTTAAGAAAAAAAAAAAAACACACCACACACACAGGGAAAGCATAGCTTTATCCAAACACTCCTTCTCTTTACCTTTGGGTAAACTTCTCTGCAGGACTGTTTTTTAGCCCTGCTCCTGCAATTATGGATCCCAGTCTCACTGCTGGGCTCTATGCTCCACTCCACTTCACTCCCATGTGGTATTTTCTTTGTTATTTGAGACATTAGTCCAGCTGATACATAATCATTTAAAACAGAAGATTATTCAGAATTTCTAGAAGATTTCAGAGACTGAGCTTGCTTCCAGCTCTGTTTTGTTGGAGAAGCAGCAAAGTAAATTAGATTGTCAAATGTAAATTACCTAGAAATGAGGCAGTTCTTTTCAAGATACTGCATACCTGCTCCCAACCTGTCCTCTATAATGTATAATTAAGTACATCTTGCTAAGGTGTAATATGATGAGTGGGCGCGAGACATATTCCTACATAGAAAGACAAGGTGGATAAGGTTATCTCCTCTGAAGAAACATGTCTCTCTCACCAACAGAAGGTGGTCCAGTAAAAGATATTATCTCACCTACCTTATCTCATTAATATAATGGGGCATGGCTACAACAACACTGCACATTCCTATATAGTTGGTTTGAAATACAATTATTTATGGGCTCAGTAAGATATGTATTAAGAGCTCCATGGGTCATAGTGTTAAATAGGGGACCAGCATATATTTTAATCCTTAAAACACCTTTGTATGTTACGTCCAGAATTAGCTATCAGAGTCATTTGCAAACCATGATTCGTGCAGAGTGCATGTCAATAAAGTGTCAATTCATAACACTAGAAAAAGGGATACACTAGGGAGATGAGTGTGAGAGCTGTGTACAGCCACAGACCATTTTAATCAGTTTTACTAGCTGGAGTCTGGTTGTATGTTGTCCCACAAAGGAACTGAGATTTTATCTGTTACTTTCAGGCATCATTTAGGAGAAGCTGAGTTATTTTTATTTTTTCAGTTCAGAAGGAAATTTTGGACACGTCAGTCTTGATACAGAAAAACACTTAAGAGTGTGTTTAAATTCTGGATTTTCAATCGCTTCAAAATTACATTTTGTTAGTAATTAGCGTTAACAGTGATAGTAGTCAATTAGTATGATCTGTGATACTTAACTTACTATACTTTCATCAGTGTCCCATTTTAGTAAAGCCCTTCCACTGGAGTACTTGTGTGCATTTGCTTGAGAGCTCTGTGAAAGGTACTAATGCAGGGGTCTCAAACTCAAATCACCAAGAGGGCCGCATGAGGACTGGTACAGGGCCGTATGAGGACAAGTGCGTTAGGGCTGCACCACTGAAACCTTTCCATACAACAATATTGCAAATATCAGTAATAATAGTGCCATTGTGGGCCGCAGGAAGTAACTTTAGGGGCCACATGCGGCCCATGGGACACATGTTTGAGACCCCTGTACTAATGGGATGGCAATCGACTGAATTACTGTTGTTAAACCATGGAACTGATACTAAAGGAGTACTTGTTTCCTCTAACATTACCTTTTTGATATGCATTAGTCTGGAACACGAAAGGGTAGTGTGTTTTGCATTGCTCATTCAATCCTTGGCCATTCTTGAGAAGACCAGCAGGGAAGCCACATAATGCCAATTGTGATTATGCATTTTGTAACATAGAACAGCTGAAACTAGATGGAGATCATCAGCTCAGTAAAGTATTAGCCCCACAGGTCACCAGTGCTGTAAATCAGATGCTGCAGACTTTTTTTCACTACTGACTAGAGTTTGATTCAAACTAGGAGAGACCAGATCTGTGTCCCATTCCCAGTACCTCAAGTCATCTCTTTTAAAAATGAACTAAGGAAATGCTAACCAGCACAGAGGCATCCCTTTGTTCACAAGGAATGTTATATAGAGTCTAACAGCAATGTATAGCTTCTCTGTCCTAGCTAATGAAATTATATCAAAAATAAAATTGCAAATACTAATCATATGTTTTCTACCTTATAACAAATGCTCTGTAATATAATATAATTGCTTATATCTGTTTACATTCAGTCATGCACACATCATTCAGCAAGCTGCACTTTTTTTATAATAATCCAGACACAAAATAATAAATGCAGTTAAGAAGAAAGATGGAAAGAATAAGAAAGTAAATGCACAAAGAATTGGTTATGTGCAAAGTACCAAATTAAACACTGAAATGCTGTTTGTTTGTTTGTTTGTTTGTTTGTTTCTTTCTTTCTTTCTTTCTTTGTTTGTTTGTTTGTTTGTTTGTTTGTTTGTTTGTTTGTTTGTTTGTTTGTTTGTTTTAATGGAATCAGTATAAAGCTACACAGGATGTTGAATTAGTAAAAGTTTTCCTAGTGGAGAAAGATTAATGAGCAGAGTACAAGAGGAATAGTTAAAGATGTATGCTGAATGGCATCTTAACTCAACATGAGCAATGAATAACTAACAGCATAGCATCTTCAGATTTGTGGCAAATATGTAGCTACATATAGAAATAAACTTATTGGATGCAATGTTAAGGTTTCACAGTTTACAAAGTTTAACAATTAAGTCATCAGGGCCGTAATGAGGGATATGGGCGCCGCAGGAGATGCAGCCCCAAAGGCACCATCCTCCACCTTGTCTCCGATCTGGGGCCCATCCATCCCTCCCCCCAGCTGCGAGAGCCGGTGTGGGGGGGCCCCTACCCTGCCACGGCCAGAGCAGGAGTCTCTTCCACACCGCAGCCGTAGCAAGGGGTTCCCTTCCCTGCTGGCAGCCAGACCCAGGCGGTGGCTGCCTTGGCCGCTCTGAGCCGAGTGGCAGGGAAAGCACCCCCCACTGCCCGGCTCAGCGCGGCTAGAGTCAGGCAGGAAGCGCCTTCCCTGGCTCCGAGAAGAATGTGCCTTTAAGGCATATTTCTCTTTGGGGCCAGGAAGGGTCTGGCATGGAGCCCTTTTTAACTCACATCTGGGGCTTTGTCCCACTTGCCCCATCGTAGTTACGGCCCTGTAAGTCATGAATTGTGAAAAGGAATTCTAGATGTACGCATTATGGTACAATGCAATACATTGTAATGTAGTTACAGTTTTTAATTTCAACTTTGGCAGTACCTATTCATATTAGTGACTTGCATGTTGACAAGTCCCAAAGGGGTAGCCATGTTAGTCTAGTTCAGCAAAACAAGCAAGGAGTCCTGTGGCACTTAAAGACTAACAAACTTAATTTTAAAATTTAATTTAAATTTGTTAGTGTGTAAGTGCCACAGGACTCCTTGCCTGTTTTATTCGTATTAGGTAACGAGAGGTTGAAGGAAAACCTCAAATCTGAGCATCCCTGACCTTTTGTGAAATTTGAATCTGGATTCATGAATTGCCTGTAATTTTGGTAAATCCTATCACAGACTATTTAATCCTAGCAAAACTCCACATTGGGACCTTCATTCATGCTTTAAAACTTTCTATATCAGTTGGTTTCACAGTAGGCTTATGTTGTGGGAATAATAATAACATGTCCAGGCCTTTTTCTTTTTTTAGTGGGAAAGGTGGATTAAAATTGACTAAATGGAGTTAGATCAAATTTAGAAACAACATTTTAAAAAAGTCCAGTCTCCTTTCAGCCATGACCCCAGATGGGATATAGAGCTCAAACGGCAATTTAAAAAACAAAGAAAGTGTAAGTTGGAGGGTGGGTTACTCAAACTACCACTAAAATAGTTAGGTGCCTACTTCCTCCTTTAACAGTCATTGGAAGTTGAGTATCTTAATTTCTTTGGCTCCTTTGAAATTCCCAGCTCTTAGCAACTGAAAAGAGGAGGCTTTGCAATGTTCTCTGGGAGTAAGTGAGATTGAGTGCTCATTATAATATGGTTAATGAGGTGCTTTTGGATCTTTCTGAACAAATGTTGCACAAAAATGCACACAGGTGTAAAATGTCTATTAAGCAGTGGTCAATGGGGGGTATAGAAAACATGGGCTGGGTTTTGTGAGGAAGTGTACAGTTAAGTAGTAACATTGAAAAAAAAAACCATGAATGTTAACATACCACAGAATTAAGATCTTCTGGAAAATTACAACCAATAGTTTTACACTGAAATGATTTGTTTAATAATTAGTGGTCAATAATGATTGGGTTAGGGTTTGCCTGACCCTTTTGGGTAACTGTTTTTTGTCACAATACAACACAAATAATAAGAGCATCAAGGAGTAGCAGTACCACTTCAAGAGTTGTTTCCCCGCTTCATTTCATTGTATAAGAGCAGTTCAAAGAACGGGACTAAGAAATGTCAATTTTGTCTCTCATCGTACAGTGTTCTGCAGAATGTGGAGCAGGAGTCCGAACACGGTCAGTAGTTTGTATGACCAACCATGTGAGCAGCTTGCCACTGGAAGGCTGTGGGACTAACAGACCCACTGAAACAACCCCATGTGACAATGGGCCCTGTGTGGGTAAAGTGGAGTGGTTTGCCGGAAGCTGGAGTCAGGTGAGTTTTACATCTAAATGATACATTTAGACTTCTGTCGACTCTTTTTAAATCCATAAAGCAATTATTTAAAGTGAGAAAGATTTTTGGTTGCACACCTGAAGGATCAATGGTCTTCTCATGGGGCATATTATAAATCATTTGTGTGTTTAGTTTTTGTTCACCTGATGTGGCATATGTTTGCAGTCATTTTCTCCCCTGTTTCCTTTTATTACCGGGACACTTGCACGAAAATAAGAGCTTTGCTTCTCTGCTCCTTTGCTTTTACACTTGTATCTCTCAGCTGGAGATATTGGTACAGACCTTGTCTCCTTTGTGCTGCTGCCACAATGCAGCTGTGGATTCCCCTGCAGAGGAGCCTTCACATGACATAAACCCAGCATAACCAGCTTTATGCCACCTATTCCCTTTGCCAAGGTGTAGGTGATATTTTCATGGGTATACCAGAGGTGGGAAGGGGTGTGACTGGAGAACACTGCAAAGTGGTCAATAGAGGACTGTCCAAGCCAGCATAATTTGGAGCATTCCTAGACTGAGGTAAGTTACACCATGGCTGTACTTGGTACCGCAATCAGAGGAGTGGAAAGCAGATTTAGAGCTATCCACTACCTCAAATCCAGCTACGCCTGGCTCATTTTATAACAACATAGTCCTCCCCACAGTCTCTAAAATGATACTACAGATCTCTAACTGTGAGTAGTAAGCAAGAAGAGTTAATGAAACACAGGGTTTTGTTTTGTTTTGTTTTTAATTCAATGTGCTTACCCTTTAAAATAGAAATAGAGAGGGATAGGATCCAACCGCAGATGGGGAGCACCACTGGCAGGGTCCAGCCATGTGTGGGTGTCTGGCCCCAGTCAGGGCGTGGCGCTGTGGGTTGGGGTGGGGTCTGGCCGCAGGCAGCAGAGAAGAGTGGGATAGACTTGCTACCCCCGCTCCCAGCCCAGCCCTTGGCACCCCCTAATTGTTGGCCTCCTAGGCAACCAACCACCTAGGTTGCCTCTAGAGATGGACTGGCCCTGGTGATCAACCGAAAGAATGCATTTAATTGAAAAGAAGAGTATATAAATTCTTGTATTGCTTTACCACAGTTAAATGTATTCAGTGATATTCCATAAGCTGGATATAATAACCCAGCTTTTACTGTAGAACCAGTTGATGAAGATCAGCAAGATGAATGATCGAAGGAATCACAAAAGACTCCTTCCTATCTTCAGGCCGAGTTCATGGGATAATCTCACTGCTTAGATCCAGTCAACACTTTAAAAGTTTTACTAGAAGAGCTATGTTTGTTAGTTGCAATAAATAAATGTTCATCTTTAAAAATGCCACAAGACTCCTTGTTTGTTTTGTTTGTTAAGGAACCTTTTTTGCTAACCTAATTATTCTGCTAAAACTCCAGTGTAGATGCAATCATACTGGTAGAAACCGCCAAATCAAAACAAGCTATGCTGATCTAAGCACTTTTATACTGGTATAACTATAGCTACATTAGTAGGATCTTGCTGCTCTAATTGTGCTGTCATATGTAAACTTCTAACTGTAGACAAAACTGTACTCTCCTTTTTTAGCATTCAAATGAATTTGATTTAATCTCATTAGAGTAGTATATTTTTTTAACTACAGTACATATTGACCAAGTTTCTTCAGGAAATGAAAATGTCAGAAATCTGTGGACATTGCTTTTGGCATTTAAGGGAACTCAAAAACTCAAAACCAGCATTCTTCTCTTCTGTCCCTTCATTGTACAGAGGCATTGGAAATCCTGAACAACTACAGGGAGGCATATAGGTCACAGTCAGAACATTAAGCATGAAAAGACAAAAGCAAATGCAAAAAATAAATGTTGTTTTCGGTTTGCTCCCCTGAGTTCTGAAGTGGCAATGAAGAGAAAATTGAGCCAGTAGCCAGCTCCCGGTGTTCTTGTACTAAGATAAATTCTTCCCTTGTCCCCACATCTGAATGTTTCTTTTCATTCTAATTGAAAAATATTGCTCCCAGTGGTAGAGGAGTTTCAAAAGCTGCCACCTGGAGCCCAAACAATTAAATCTCCTTTGTGGGACTTTTACGTAACCTCTCTAGGTTTTCAGATTGCTGCTACCTATCCATCAAATTATTAAAGGAATTCCTCATGGCTGGGCCTGTAGTTTCAGTGTATGAAAAATTCCAAGATCCTCCCAAGTGATAAAGGATACCTAGATGGAGATTAAAGGGCACTTATTCTGAAAATGCTTTGAAATTGCGATGCACAATATAGGTGCCTATTACTGATATTTTAAAAGTTGCAATACATTTCATTTTTAAAAATGTTTAAAAGCAATTTTAACCCCATTTGAAGTCTGTGTCTTATTACACAGAGTACTCCATACACATGAATAGGTGCTTTGCATTTGGTCCTGTCCCCATAGAGGAAAAGTGAGCTGATGTTGCATACAAGCCTTACATGGTAGCTTTCCTGCAGCATGCAAATACCAGCTTCCTTCTGTTTAACTCAGAGTCTTCAAAGTCAACTGATGTAACCTGAATGGGTCAAAATGTAGCCAGCACAGTGACAGTATTCATTCTGGGTCCTGTACCTCATTATAGCAACAGGCACCCGGCTGTTAGCAATCAAATGATAAATCATGAGACTCTTTCCAAATTTGCATCATGACCTCAGAGGAATGAGGAGGTGCCTTTAACCAGACCTGACATGTCCTGTGTACAGTTCGTTTAAGCCACAAAAAGCAATGGCTCTAGAGTTGAGCCCAAGGAGGAGTAATGGGAATGGAGGAACCTATGTTCTGGTGCACAAAACCTGCAAAAGTGGAGGGGCCTGTACTTTCCCTTCAAAATGTGTTAATCTTTAAAAGTGCCACTGTTTGTTTGTTTGCACTTTTCCTGTAAGGTATTGATGCATAATTTGGAAGGAACAGGAGGAGGAAAAGGAACGGGGCAGTTATTGGCTGATCACAGGATGGATATGAGCGACCAGTGTGATATGGCCATGAAAAAAGCTGATGCATGGATACATCAGACTAAGTATTTTAAACAGAGATAGGGAGATGTTAGTGCCATTATACAAAGCACTGGTGAGTCTGGAATACTGTGTGCAATTCAAGTCCCCCGTGTTTAAGAAAGATGAATTCAAACTGGAACAGGTGAAGAGAAGAGCTGCCAGGATGATCCAAGGAATGGAAAACCTCCTTATGGGTATGTCTACGCCATTGTCTTAAGTCAGCTTAAGGAGGCTTAAGTTGACTTAAGCAAAGCCCTGGCCACATTTGGAGTTCATTAAGTTGACTTAATAACTCCTGCCATTAAAACCGACTTTAACGGTTAACTTTATTAAGCTGACTTAACACAATGTGGGCATTAAAGTTGACTTAATAAAGTCAACTTAATGCAATGTGGCCTCACTAAGTTGACTTAATAAGGTCTATTTAAAGTTGACTTTGAGTAGATCTTAGTCAACTTAACTGAGCCCTGTAGTGTAGACATAACCTATGAGAGGAGACTCAAACAGCTTGGCTTATTTATCCTGAGCAAAAGAAAGTTGAGGGGAGATAATGCTCTGTATAAATGTGTCCAGAAGGATAAAGGGAGAGGGATTATTAAGTTCAGTGCCAATATGGACACAAGAGCTAATAGATATAAACTGACCATCAGGTTTCTATCTGTCAGAGGAATGAAGTTCTGGAATAGCCTCCCAAAAAGGAGCAATGGGGGCAAAAAAATCCTAGCTGGTTTCAAAACTGAGCTTAATAAATTCATGGAGGGGATGGCATAATGGGGCAGTCTAGTTTGGCAATGGGCCCATCTTTGGCTCCTGGTGATGGATATGATGATGGGATGATTGGTGGGATGGGTTCTGAGTTATTATAAAAAATTATTTCTTGGGTATCTGACTGATGAATTTTGCCCATATCCTTAGAGTTTAGCTGATCAAAATATTGGGGGTGGGAAGGAATTTTCCCATAGGGAGATTGGCAAAGACCCTCGGTTTTTTTGTTTGTTTGTTTGTTTTGTTTTTTTGGTTTTTTCCCCCTCCCTCTGTAGCATGGGGCATGATTCAACTGTTGGTGGATTCTCTAAATCATGATTTGAGGGCTGTAATAACTTAGTCATATGTTAGAAGTTTATTGCAGGTGTGGGTGGTTGGGTGCGTTCTGTGGCCTATGCTGTACAAGGTCAGACTAGATGATCATATTGGTCCCTTCTGACCTTAGAGTATATGAGTCCTTAACAAACTCACCAGTCTGATGTCACCACTGAGTTTAAGAAGGTTAAAACAGTGAGAAAATGCATCCATTCAGAGGGTGAAATCCTGACCCTACTGTAGTTAATTGCAGAACTCCTGTTGCCTTCCAGAGAACCAGATTACAGCCAAAGATTCCAGGTATAACTGCATTTCTCTGAAACAGAAAGAGTATTATTATAAAAGGATAGTAGCTCTCTTCCATCCAGCGAAGGGGTGTAGTCAGGGGAGCTTCTGGTGCTTTGCCTAACAATTAAACTTTCCGGGTAGAACCACTGGACATAGGGAGTGTCAGTGATGTTCTATGTTGCAGTAAAAGAAAACACATCTACATTGCTCCTCCTGGAGTTAATTCTGTGCAATATCTGATCTGCTCCTGTTCTTCCTAATCAGAGTTACCACTGTGCCATTAAGAGTAGTTTGCAGCCTCTCTACTGCAGGAATTGTAAGGTTCTAAGCCTTTGCTATTTCAAAACTACTCCACTATTTGTGCATGTTAGAATATCCTAGGTAAACTGTATGCTGATTTTCTCAAAACACCATGTACTTCATTGGTGCCAAGGTTTTTGGGGGTATCTGGTCAAGGGATCACTAAATTCTACCAAAACATAAACAAAATCCCCATTTTTAATAACGCTCAATTGTTTTAGGCCAGAATAAGCCTTTGAAAATCATACCCTTTTATGCAACATAGAAACTAATATGCTTCTGGAATAATCTTCTAAAGGCCTTTCAAACAATGCCAGGAACAGTATCATGTGTATTTAACCTTTAAACAAGCAATAGGAGCCCATGTGAGCCAAATTTCCATTTCAGAACTGGAACCAACACCACCTCATATAGATATGTGCAAACATTAAAGGAAAATCCTGGCAGATTCAGGCATTTTCTAGAAGCCACACAGAATATGAGAATTTGTAAATCTACAGAAACGAATGCTAACCTTCAATAGGTTAGTGATCATAATCCTACTTGAATGAGGAACAGTATCAGTGATCACATCCCTCCTTTTAAAAACAAACAAAGAAGTTTCTTTTTATACTGTGCTGGTAGAAACACAGTTTGGATTTCTCCAGCAGTGCTGATTGTACCCCTATCAAATAGGAGCATAGGAATTGCCATATTAGATCAGATCCAAAATCCATCTAGTCCAGTGCCCTATCTCTGTCAGTGGTCAACAGCAGATGCTTCAAAGGAGGGTGAAACCCTGCCAGAAAGCAGATGTGGAAGAGTCTGGCCCCATAGATTACACCCTGATCTCTGATAATTAAAGACTGTTGTGCTCACTGTAACCGTATGTGGTGCATTCTTTCTGGCTGGCCAGAAGAAAATAGATTGTTGCCTCTACACCTGGTAGTAGAGGAAGAGGAAGGGAAAAGTTTACTGGGTAGAGTGAGGAGGAGCAGGAAGTGGCTCAACCAGGTTGGAGGTGGGAAAGATGAGCGCTGCCATTTCAGCTGACTGGGAGAGTATTTATATCCTCTGCAGTCCCAGAGGAGCCCCATTTCACCTGAACTAGGTTGGCAGCACCCACCATCCCACCCATTTAATCAGAAAAGAACTGGGTTTCTTCTTGCCCTGCTATGAGCATTACATATTTGCCTTTTCTCCTTGGGGTCTGGGAAGGAATTTCCCCCCCTTCCCACCAATCTGGCCAAGATAGGGCAGGTTTTTCTACCTTCCCTCCAGCAGGTTTGTGGCTCAGTGGGGGTGGTATCTTATACCCAGTAGTTGCCACTGGCAAGATGTGTGAAAAGCCTTTGTTTAAACAGCATTTGTGAGATGGACTGGACACATGATCTCCTACACAGCATTCTCACAACATATTTAGCTGCATGTGTCTTGGACTTGACAGTACAGGGTGATATCACTGTGGTTTATCCTACTCATGTGCATTGTGGTGAAAGGCCAATGGAAGCAATCCAATGTTTTCTTTTGACTGCATCTATAATGGAGACTCAGGGTGAATATTTTAATATTAAGGTCCGTCTCAGACCATAGTCCTTTTAAGATTGTAAGCATGAAAATATTATTATATTCATCCAGTATGAGTTCAATATTCACAAGACCTTGTCTGTCTGTTACCATTACTGCAGACAAGAATTTACGCATATAACCTATGCACCAATAAAGTAAATTTATGATAATACATGGTAAAAACACCTCTCTCCCCCTTCCACCAGTATGTCCATCATTGCTGTCACCCGTGGAAAATTAAAAGAATCTGACTTTTGCTAGCCAGGCCCATGGTGCGAAAGAGTTGGATGATCAAGCAATTGTCCACAACTTCCTGACCCTGTACTAACAGTCCAGAACTACAGAAGCCCTGTAAGGGAAATCAATGAGAGCCTTGTGGCACCTTAAAGACTAACAGATTTCTTCAGGTATAGGCTGTCATGGGCTCCAACCCACTTCGTCAGATTCAGGGAAATACAAGGGAAATGTTGGTAATGGTGTTTGTCTTTTCCTATGAAAATAAATAAAACTCTTTCACTGATGTCATCTGATCTATAGTACAAGTTCATATGTTCTATTCCACTGAAGTAAACCCAGGAGAAATAGTGTGTGTTTTTTAGTCTATTACCAGGGATTCGGTGAAGTGGAGGCTTGTTTGCTGGCCATAAGTGAATGTTATTAATTGGTGCAGGGGTTAAGATGTGAGATAAATTTTGGTTGTGTGTATTTCTTTAGGCCTTCAAAAGAGACAAGGTTGTAATTAACATCCCTTATTATTATTAGAATATATCTAATAAGCTTCCTGATATGTGCATTTTTCAGACTGAGTCTGTGACCCTTATTTTCAGGCATCTGCTGTAAGCTAAATAGGATTTGAAAACATAGAGAATAAATATAGGATTCTCAATGTTTATCCTCCATGTTCATTTTCATCGAGCCTCACAGAAATCTGTATCCCATACTGGCATAGTTTAAGTTATACATTATCACATTACAAACTTTAATGCTACCAGTCAAGCTCACATATAACAAAATGTTTCTTTAGAGTGGAAAGCCTCCAACTTATTTCAGTTTAATATCATGGACTGATATTTTATCTTAGTAAAAATGTATTATCTCAAAATCTAAGCCTAAATTTCCTGTAAATTTTGCTTTGTGAGTAAAATCAATCCTTGTGATAAGATAAAATATGTTGCAATAGTTCTCGAGACAGCGAAGGACCATACTTCTTCTGTAAGTAAGAAAAACAAACTGCCATGTAAGTATAATATGCTGAGACCAAATACAGAAATCAAGCAACAGCTATGGAATTTAAAGATAAGGAATCCTGTGTTTACTCCTTTTGCTTGTTTACTCTTAGTATAGCTTAGGAAACTAAATGAATGGTGGTGTGGAATTAGTCAGAGTATCCTTTTTAGTTCATTTGGGTAATGTTCAGAATTGTTGGAACTTCATGCTCCGAATTCCAATCAACATTTATAGCAATTGTATCTTCTTCAGGAAACCCAAAATTTTCCTGATATAATCTATTCAGCAAATGAATGTTTTTAGAAGCTTTTGGAAAAAATGTTTCGTTGGCTTCTTCTAAATCTTCCAAACTGTATTTCTAATAATAATGCTGCTTCATCCCCTCTTGACTGCATGAGTTGTATCTTCCAGTGGTTCTCAGAGATTTACAAGGTGGGTATAGCAGTTTAGGAGCAAACTTTTCTAATTGCTTAAATGGCAGGAACCCGTCTCATTTTCAAAATTATTTAGGTGGGCGGGGGGTGGTTTCTGCATAGTGTTTTTCTCTGTGTTATCCATGTCATTTTAGAAACCGGTACTATTAAAGTGGTAAAACATCTAATGTGCATGCAGTTATACTAGTTTAATACTTCTAAATGGACATAATTAAAGCAGTATAAAACTGTGTGTAGACCAGCCTTAATTCTTATTTGAATATCAGTGGAACTTAGGCTTGTAAGTCACTTAGGCGCTTCTGGAAATTTTACCCTATAGGGCTTAAATCTAATTTTGGATAACAAGACCCAGAAAAAATAAAATGAGGGTTTTCTTAAAATTATTCTTTTGATTTTAAAGAGAATGTGATTGTTTTGTAAAGGCTCATACCTGATGCACAGCTTTGAAAGGTATATTTTTTAAAAAGGGCTTCATTTTCTGCTTTCTTTCCTTGGCATCAATTAAATTAATGGGACCACTGCCAAATGCCGGAAATATGTAATTAGATTAGGAGGCCTCTTGATCTCTTTCAGTATTCTGTAGAATGAAAACTAGTGTTTTAGCTGCTTCAGTATGGCAGGAGTAGGGATTTCTTTTTTAAAAACCAAGTAATCCTGTTTCCTTGTGGACAGTTTTGAAAAATGTAGTTTGGTGCCCAAATAAATAAATAATTGAAATCTAATGTGTCATTTGTTTACTGGCTAGCTAGCTATATGGAGCAGTTCAAAGGACAGCACTGGGAAGCCTTGAATTTGCAAGCTCTTACACAGTGTTCAGCTTACGGCTATGCTCCAGCAAAAATGTGACAAAAGGCTGTATAGCCTTGACTCAGTGAAACACTTAAACGCGGGCTTACTGATAAGCATGTGAGCAGCCCCACTGACTTCTTTGGGGCTACTCCAGTTCTGAAGAGAATTAGTGACTCTTAGCCTAGAAGGGACACTTAAGTCAAGTTCTGTGTATAATAGCTCCTGGAGCATCAGTGTTTCAAGTTCAATTTTCACCAGCAGTTTTCTAACATAAAATACAATTGTGCTGTGAATAGTGCAGAAGAAAGAGTGAATGATCAGGTCTGCATTGCTGGGCGTGAGAAGAAAAATCTGCATCAATTCAGTGGAGGTAGGGATGAAGGATGTACAAGGAGAAGAGTTGAGTATGTTGCAGTCCAGATTTGTATCCAAGATACATAGTACATAAACAGACCAAGCTTTAAAGGTTTCTCCCTAAGAACATTAATACTTATAAAATCTATCTGTCGCTGTTGGCACAGAACAGTAGTCTAAAATGCATACATAATTGATGAGAATAGCTAGAGTACATGACTAGAATATCAGAAGTATGCTGTTATGTGACTTCTACCTCTCTTTCTGTGCCCTGATGCAGTGTTCAATTGAATGTGGCAGTGGAACCCAACAGCGAGAAGTCATTTGTATTAGAAAAACGGGAGGCAGTTTTGATGTACTGAACCCTTATGAATGTTCATTTTTGGAAAGACCTCCTAGCCAGCAATCCTGCTACCTCAAACCATGTGGGGCTAAGTGGTTTAATACAGAATGGAGCACAGTAAGTCCTTTTTTTCTTTTTTCCTTTTCTGTATGAAAGTCGGTTTGGTGTACTTTTCTCCATCTCCTTTGTATTTGTATGAAAAACATTACACAGGGAACAATAGTGACCTTGAAATGAGACTTTGTATTCTTTGCACATGAATTGTACTGTAAATAAAACCTGCATTGCGAAGTCTCTGGGGCTAAAGCAGCTGGCAGTCTTCCCTACACGGGCAGCCAAAAAGTCCCCCAAGAGAAACGAATCCCCAGGTTGCGCAGCTGCCTCTGCGTTACCCATATCCCCTTACAGATAGGGGGCAGGCAGAGGAGAAGCAGACAGAGCTCATGCCACTTCACCTGATCCTTGTCCCAATGGGACCACGATAGGCATGCAACATGTAATTTAGAGCAGTCTTTATGCTGCTTTTGGTCCCCAACTTGGTCCTGATCAAGGGAGCAGAAAAGTAATGCAGAGTTTCCTCCACATTCCCAGATCTCCTCAGCTGTACCACATGTAGACTAAAGTGGGATTTAGTTAATTAGATAAAAAGAGAATGTATCCTTCTGAAATTGGAGAGCAATCAGATTCCTTTAAGACTATTGTCTAATTTTAAGATCAATAGTATTATCCATGGGTTCTCTAGGCCCATAGTCAGGGGTTAAAATATCATTTAGCGGGCCCTACAATCCTCTTGAATTAGTGGGCCCCCCTTGCACTGGTGCGGGCCCCCCTCATGTGAGTACGGGCCTTGCTCACACACCCCAGCTACTTACCCCCAAATGCCTGCATTCCACCCCAGCTACTGCTCCCCACATGCCTACCCGCCACCCCAACTACTACCCCCCACACACCTACGCCCTACTCCAGCTACTGTACCTGGCTCCCATCTCATTGCTGGTCCCCTGACCCTTCTCCAACACCCTGATGTCCTGTGCAGTCTTCCCCCACTGCCCTGGGCCAACTCCCTCCCCCGTGCTCTTTCCCTGCCAGACCAGCTTGCCTGTCCCCAAACCATGGATTTCACTAACACCTTCCTATACCCCCCTTCACGCCCCTGAATTTTCCAACACTCCCCAGTTGTCAGCTAGTAACAGTGTTATACCAAATTAGTGAGCACCCCCTACCCGCCAGCCTCCCCCTACAACCTCCTAATTTGAAGTCCTGCAGAGAATACTGCCCTGACCCCCCCCCAGGACCCCCTTACCTGGCCACCATGCACTGCAGAGTGGCCCTGGCCCAGGCTGAGGCTCCATCCTGAGCCTGTTCTCACTGAGCTTTTAGCCCTCATGATTGTGAAAACTCAAGTGTAAACAATTAATTGACTCTGCTTGAGTGTGTAGACAGCCTGAAAAAAAAGCTTAGAGAGGTGTGAACTGCCCCATCCTTCTTGGTGGTTAGCACCAAAATGCACTTCTTTGAAGAGTCCCACAAACACCATTCCAGAAGAGGATTCTGCACTAGGAGGCCTTGTTGCTGACACCTACTCTTGGCTCTAGAAAGATGTACGCTTCCACACATAGTCCTCTGTTTGGCAAAGTGGAGGTGGAGTGTTTTCTCTTCTGGGTTGGTCCCTGGCAGGGGTTAAAGTATAATTTGGGGGGCCCCAGAACACTCCTGTATCAATGGGCCCTCCTTCTGCTCCAGTGGGCCCCCCAGACCCCAGTTCCTGTCCCCCCATGCCAGCACCCCACCCCCTTCCCTTAGTACCCCCCCAGCATGAGCTGGCCACCCCCACACTCACAGGCAGCATGGCTGGGGAGGTGGGGGTGGTAGGCCCCAGGTCCCAGCAGTGCCACATCTGGGGCCGATGCTGCAGGGCCCAGGTTGTGGAAGGGGAGGGGTTTGGGGCAGGGCATGAGCCCCCAGTAACTCCCCAGCCCCTGCCCCCTCCCCTGCCCCCCAGAACGCATTGGAACGCTGCTGCAGGGCCTTCTCTTTTAGGGGCCCAGCATTCAGGCCTCTAAAATGAGAATGTGGACATGGAACGCTGTGTTCAAGGGCCTGCTATTTTTCAATAGTAGGCCCCAGAACGCAGCTTTCCAGGTCCATGTTCTATTTTTAAGGGCCCCGGCATGCTGGTGCATTCCCCTTACTTTAACCGCTGGCCCCAGCATTCCTGAATAGTGGGAACAATGGTTTGGGATGTGCATACAAGGATCACCCTGTCCGAAGGAGAAGACATGTCCCCCAACCAGGAATGAGTGTAAATCAAATGTGGGGTGGCTAGAGTATGTGGGCTGAAGAGAGGCAGCACTTGGGCTGTGCAAGGACCCCATGTTACCTAAATCTGGGTCTGTTTAACTAGGAGGTAGTAATCTGGCTTTATGCTACCCATCCCAATGAATAGCAAGCCCCTACCTTCAGCATTTCTTCATTAGACTGTAAAAATGGGAAGGGCTCTACTAAGAATTGGAATAGAGAAATCCTTCTGGGTAAATTGAGAAATCAGAAAGAACTTTGCCTTAAATTCTTATTGATGTTGATCTTGAAGTGAAGAAAGAAAGTTATTTAACAGTTAGGAAATTGTCAGCAATTTTTCTATGATATAAGGTTAGAGATAGCCATAGCCATCAGTTGTAATGCGGTGTTTTTGTGATGTATGATTGTGCTTTTTGATGCCATTTTAATCAATAATGCAAGAATGCTCCCTCCTGCAATGCTTATTAGAAAACCACCATGCTCCCAGTTGCTCCTTGATGGAATTTTCTTTTTGCTGACATTTCTAAAACAGGAAATAATTGCAGTGAAATTGATTATATAAATTTTCAGCAGCATTTTAGTTCATTCTAGAGGCTGAGTCTAACCTGTGTTAATATTCTTCTCAAAAGAATATCCCTTCATGACTGTGAATTTAAAATGATCACAGGGCAATATTTATCTCTTATACATAGTGTAATCCTGCAAAATGCTGAACACCAGAAAATCCAGTTTTAAATTAAAAATGAGTAGAAATTTCTATGGAGGATTTGGCTACCCAGGGAGTTATACTGGAATAGCTATTCATGGTTAAATCTGAGTCTTGATGCTCTTATTTTGGAATCAAAGTACCACAATCTGAATTATCTTTATCCAAGTGGATTAAACTAATTTGAATTAAGGCATTCTTATTCTGACATAAGAGCACTCATGCAAAAACACTCAATCAGTTATTCCAGTTTAAATCCACACTTTATCTTAATCCAGATTAATTTATCTATGGAGACAAGCCTTCTGACCCTTTTTAAGGTCCATTACTAAGGAATCTGCATCTTTTTAAGATCAGGTACCCCTTCATTTGTTAAGGTTTTATACTATATACTTACCAAGAGGCTTGATAAATTAACTTTACTAATCATGGATAATAAGTTTCTCTGCTATTTCTGGTTTTTTTTTTACAGCATATCTAGCAAAACCTCCTATTTACCTATTAGTGTGTACTAATTGAACTCTCAGGATGGTCAGTTTCACATATTTTCATGATTTTTTTATGGCATTAAATCACTTGTACTATAGCTAGAAATTTGAGAGCACCCAGCTCAAGGATTGTCTAATATGATTTCATGCTTCTCAGGAAAAATTGCCAAGCAGTGTGTGTGCCACTTTATCATACTATTTGCATAATATGCAATGCAGTGGTCTCTAAATATTCAGGAATATTCAGGACATATCAGGGAAGTTCCCCACTGAGAGAAGAGCATGTCATTGCTGTTGTGCTGATTGAGACTTGCTGTGAGGATGTTTTTAAGCGGTATTGCAGCTGTCCACTTGCTGCTAGCTCTGAATCATATAAGAAAGAAGGGCACCACCAGGGCAAGAGTGCTTTGGAAAGGGTTTAAAAGCTTTTAGAGATCAGCAGCTAAACTAATTAGCTCCTGGTAAAATCAATAAGAAAACCATGGTGCAGGCCATTGGAATTAATTTACCAGTTGGTGTAAATGGAGATTATTTATAGAAGGGCTGGCTCAAGGGGCTGTGGTGCCCCAAGCCAGCTTTTGGTTTTGTGCCCCCCCCTGGGGGGGCATGGAGTCCAGCCACTGCTCTGGCTGGCTAACGGTGGGGAACAGCTGGCTCAGGGACAGAGCAGGACAGCCCAGTGGTGGGGGTCCCCTCTCTCAACCCTCCACTGTGCTGGCTGCTCCTCCTTAGGGGTCCGGAGGGCCAGCCCAGAGGCAGGGTGAGAGCAGAGTCCGCCCCATGTGCTGGCCCACTCCACCCCCGGGGGTAGAGTGGCTGGCTTGGGGAAGGAGAGGAATGCAGGTCCAGCTTCTGTGCCAGCCCAGCCTGTCCCCAGCGCGGCACCCCTAAGGCAGTGGCACACCGACTACTGGCTTATTTGCTTGAGCCAACCCTGATTTATAGAATTATTTTACCATAAAAAAGAACTTGAATGGAACTGCTTATACCATAATTAAGTAAACTTGTGATCTTCATGATGTAAATTTGTCCTGCCTTATCCCTGGAATTTTTTCTCACCCATTTTTTCATGTAATAATTCCAGGAATAGGGCCCAGTACTGCAAAAACTAAGTATAGGCACTGTCTAAATAATAAATATCAGCATCAGCATCATGTCTGTCTCAAAAGGTAATAAACAGACATTTGAGAGATCCCATGGGGTTTTTTTTCTAGTTTTGTGTATAATTTGAATATCATCCCAGTCTAGGCAGCTAATGGAAAAAAAGGCTGCCTCCTACACTGATACAATTTGGAATAGACCTATTGAACTGAGAGAAGCTATATTGATTTACCCCCATGGAAGATCTGGTCCACAAAATGTAAATGATACTAACATTCATTAAACCACTATTTCAGAAAAAGTACACTGTGTTAAGAAAAATTAATGTAATTTACAGGAATAAAATGTCAGTAACAATAAGTTGCTTATCAGAATTAATAAAAATTAACTGATTATAAGGTGCTTGGAAGATATCAAATGCTATATAGTTCATGTGTGCATGCCTGTATATGTATTTGTGTGTGTTTTGTTTCATTAGATTCCAAACTGACCATAGCTACTAAAAGAGAGAGGGAATTTTCTGGCTAACTTTTTTTACACACAGACCAGTAATTCCTGACTATTGGTGCATATGTGTGGGGCTGAATATGCCATCTGGGACAAAGAAAACTTGCTTTATGACAACGCTACAGGATGTTATCTGTAGTATCTTTCCATCATTTCTTCAACGTGTAACAGGAGGGAACTCTTTTTCTCTGCTGCCTTTCTTAGTATGCAGTATGTTTCTGAATAATTATTAAATCAGCATCGCAGCAAAATTAAAATTTGGTATAGGTGTTTTTCTTGAAACTAAGTTTGCATTGAAAAAAATGCTATTTAGCACCGGAGAAGATTACACAACTAATTTGTACATCCTGCACACTTTTTCCAGGATTATGGTTTTATTTACAATTATGGGATGCTATATAAAGAATGACTGATGTGCTCTAGTTCCCAAAACAATCTCCTATTTACCATAAAACAGCTATGGTAGTTAGAACATCACTGAGAGTAAAGCTTCTTCTATAGAAAGTGACATGTGTCAACAGTTTCCAACAAAAGTGTGCCAGCTGCTCTTCACCAACGCCACAAGTGACTTTGGTTTCATACATCTTCCCAGCACTGCCTATCTGTGACAAAGTAACTTACTTGAATTGCTATGGAAGAAAACAACATTTTTCACCCAACTGAAAATCCAGAACTCCAATATTTCCTCAGAAGGACATATGATGTGTTTGAAGAGTACTTAGATTATATCTTCTCAAATGCTGTAGTTCACTCCTTTCCGTGGGCCCTATATCAAATCCAGAATGACAATCCTCTGTGTGGAGAGCCAACAAATCCTTCATTTTGATTTTCCTTCTGCAAACTCTTTGTCAAGTGCCTTTGAAAGTAATATGATTCTAAATCCCTCCTGACATTTTTCTCCCACATGACACTAAGGATAGAAATTGCTTTGGTTTGCCCTCTTGCTTGCTTTGCTCATTTATTTAGCTACCCTGAGGGCATCACAGGAAAGCAGAAAAGAAGGGGGAATACTTTTGCTGCTCTCATTCACAGGTGGAAATGAAGGAAAACAAATCAGCTGAATAGCATCTAGATTTTTCCTTGTAATTGTTTTATGGGTGCTTCTCTGAATACAAAAATCCACATTTGGCTTTCAGTAAAATCAACATAAATTCAGACTAACTCAGCAGAAGTCAATCCATGTGTAAAATGAAAATAGGTAAATGTGTAAAATGAAAATGTGTAATCTATATGTAAAATGAAAATCATAAAATTTCCCTACTTCACAAGGCTATTCTGAGGATAAATGCATTAGCAATTGTGAAGTGCTTTGAGATATTGTGATGAGTCAGAGTATTACTGTTATTGGTTTATCAGTATAATTTCTTCAGATTTCTCTTGGTGTTACTGACAGCCAATTTTTGACCCAAGATCATTAGTTTAGATACATTAAATTGTTAAATTATTAAATAAACTGAATGTCTCCTAATAAACTGTGTACCTCAAGTTTTCAAAAACAACCTTTAAATGCATTCCCACAAGTTAGTGGACACAGTGCTTTGCGTTCACAAAAAGACAGAATTTGTGTGTGCAGATTGTATTTGCATGTGTTAACAAATTCTGTTTTTGCAAGCCCAAAAGAAACGGAAGAACTTCATGATGGTGAATATATTATTATGGGCACAAATATAAATGATAGTTGAATTCCCTGGCCTTATATAATAAGCACGTTACAGTTGTTTCTCTGATATTGTTATGGGAGAAGTGTGACATTTGTCACTGTTAGATCTGAAGTGTGAGATACTTTTATGGGATTATTATTACTTACAGGAAGGAAGCAGGCTGGAAAGATTGACCAGTGCTTAGGGCTCTGTGATATGACCTAGGAGTTTCATATCCCTGCTCTGCTACAGACTTTCTATATGACCTTGAGCAAGTTATTAGTGTCTTTGTGTCTCACTTTGCCACCTGTAAACTGAGGATACTTCTTTGTATCACAGGGGTATTGTGCAAATAAATACATTAAAGCTCGTGTGGCATTCAGTGCTGTAATAATAGAGGCCCTATAAGAGAGGGAGCCAGGGTACTAGCTGATCAGACAGCAGATCTAAAATAACTAAGTGATCACTACAGGAAGGCACATCAGTATGTGAAATCTTTTGGTAACTATGAACTGATTTTGTGATAGTGACAGCTATGTCTGTAATAGTGGCAAGAGAAATAGTTATGCCAAAAAAGGACAAGAGGAAAACAGTCTGTGTAGCCTGAGGCTATTTCAGTCTTAATCCTTAAAAGTGAGCCAAGTTTAATTGAATAAATGTGAAGCTTGGGAGTACTGGGGCCAAAGTGGACCAAATCCCAAAAAAGCTCGTGGAGTCAATAGGACCTTTGCTTCCATATGAATTTAAGGATGTGGCCCAATATAATTGGCCTTGAAAATCCGATGGCAGCAAGTACAAAAATCTTTGGCTTCAGGAGAACTGATTTTGATGGAATACAGACATAGCCTTGAGGTGCTGTGATTAGAAAGAAGTCTGTAATGTGTAGCAAGCCTCTTGAGCTGCAGGAAGTGGAAAAGAGTCATCTGAAGAAAATGAAATTGGAATTCTTCCTGGTTAAATGTGCTTGGACAGGAAAGGGCAACAGAGGCCAATGTGACTAAATAGTGATGTAAAGACTAGTACAGTGTAAACAATAGGCAGAGGGCTTTTAAAAGTATTAAAAATATAAACTGTGTGGTAATGAGGAGGATTGGGAGGCATATAAAAATAAGCAGAGGGGGAAAAGAAGAGTAATTAGAAGAGCCAGGAGAAATAAAACAGAATATAAAATTACAGAGAATGTTTCTACCAAACTATAAAATTGTTATAGAACATAAAGTAGGGAAAATTATCTGATTTGAAAAGAAATAGGAGTTGAGGTAAGGATGGCAAAAATATAAACAAGCCCCAGGATTCAATTTCCTGGCAAGAATTAGAAAATGTGTGAAAAGAAATGGAAATGTTTTTATGGCAGACAAAGCGCCAGATACAGATCACTGTCCTCCATGTAAGGTAAAGGAAATGAGGAAAGCTGTTAGTGAAAGATTAACTGATATGATTTGCTTTCCTCAAAGGCCTAGCTGTGGACAATTTAGTAACATTATTTCCAAAAGAACTGTGAGATTAGCCTGTGAGATAATCCTACATATGTTTGGTGGAAAGCATTAATGACACAGAGGGATTTAATAAGAGAACACTTTTTTAAAAAATTATTAAGAGCTACATTCTACCATTGAGGCACAACAGAGAATAGAGAGCAGTGCAGAGCTGAACAATTCAAAGGACACCTATTCAACTGTCCAAAATATAACAAATCAATTAACAAGTTTTATGCAAAAAAAAAAAAACAAAAAACCCACAAACTTGGTACCAAAGTCACCAATTAAGAACCCACCGCAGACAACTGCTACTTCCTGACACACCAAATTACTGAACCGGATCCTCATGAAAAGGCTCAGCGAATGTATGAGGCTTGCAACATATCTGATGTGACAACAGACACCACTCACTAATCTGCACTGAAAAATTTGGTGACCTTTCATCATAGATTGAAAATGTCTCATGGATTTCTGTTTAAGTAAAGGTAGGGGAAACATCACCCTGACATCACTCTGTACCTCAGGATAAAAACAATATAATACCTAGCTCTTATATTGCACCTTTTATGAGCATATCTCAAAGCACTTTACATAAAGGGGCAATATGACACTGTGTAAGTAGGAGGGCTTGCCTAAAATTAGATTGGAGTTATGGTACAGGTTGATAGTATGAACTGTCAGTATGTAATTGGAGTGAAATTGCTGAATGTTACATGATGTACTAACTGTAGACTTGAGAAATATTTACTGAAGGGTCACATTCAAGACTGTGAGTGAAGAATTAATGAGTTGTCTTTTGGGGTAGAAAAGCTCTCAGTAATGTGGGTGAGAATAGAATAGAATAGAAAATAGGCTTACACAAAGTCTTTTGTGCACATACTTGATAAACATATGTAGCAGTTCCATAATCAGGGTTTTGGGCAACTGAAACCTGCATCACATTTCAACTATTGCACACAGCTTGAATGTAACTTTTCAGTGACACTGAAATTTTTTAGTTCGAACTAGGCAAAACTTAGTCCAGACTAGTGAGACCCGGTGATTAGTCCAGACTTACTCACTTAGTTCAAACTTTAGGTCAAACTAAGCACATGCAATAGCCAAGGTAATGGCTAGTTCGAACTTAAAAAGTTTGAGCTAAGCCATTAATTCAAACTAGCTATGTATAGTTCGAACGAGAACGCACGGCTAGTTCAAGCTAAAAAGCTGCAGTTAGTTCGAACTAGCCCGAGGTTAGTTCAGAATAGAAAGTCCAAATTAAAACCTCAGACTATTTTAGTTCAGACTAGAAAGTCCAAATTAAAATCCCTGGTGTAGACATAGCCTGAACTTCTTTGTTTGGTGTCTCTTTTTGGTTCCCATGTTTTAATTCTGTGACTTGCTCCTATTTTCCATTCTTTGCCCCACTAATTAATTGATCTCCATTCTTTTGTAACCTTTCCCGTCCTTATTCTTTGTTGTGGAATAGCTGTTCATGTTCCTTTTCGAGGGGTTCCACGTACTTCTACAAGGATCGTACAGGCTGACAACTTTTATGAGCGCTAAATTCATATGAGTGGGATGATGGGTGTGAGGAGGAAGCTATTGCAGTCCTAGGGTATGTCTATACAGGGGTGTCCCTGGGGGGGTGGGGGGTGGGGCCCTGGGCGAATCGTCTTCTGCGTGGCCCCCACTCACCTCCCTTCAGGCACTGTGGGGTGAGGCCGGCTGGCCCCGGGGAGAGGCAGGCCCTTCGCCAGCCATCCCATGCCAGGGACCAGGTGAGCTTGCCAAAAGTGGAGGAACATGAGTGCAGGGTCTGGTTTCTCAGCTGCCCTTAAGCCACAGGTTGTCAAACCTTTTTCCTCGGGACCTAGCTCCGGACCCCACTGCTATGCGGCAACCCTCCACTGAAAGAAAGGGGCCACTGACAGAAAATTGAATAGTGCCCATGGCTATGGGGGGGGGGTGGCAATCCCTCATGGCTTTCATCCTTTCTCTTGAGACTACTATTGCATCTCTGAAATCTACACATCTGAGATCACCTACATGGAGCATGCAGAGGGTGATCCCACATGCCATACTGCTGTCTCAAATCAGAAAATAGGTCCAAGTCTCTAAAATTGCATGTAGTAGCCTGGAGTGTGTATGGGGGAGCTCCTTGCTAATGGGGGCAGGGGCGACTGGGTGGAGAAATGAGATGGAAGTGCTGAGACAGGGGAAGCAGAAGAGAGCCAATGCCAGGCTGGAAAGAAAGGTCCTGGAAGATCCTGTCTCCTGCTGAGCCTGTCCAAGTCCTTCCAGGTCCTGGTCCCTTCTCCATTGCCAAATCCCAGGAAGCAGCCCCTCTGGGTTTCACTTTCACCTCTGCACTTCATCTGCTTCTTGAGTCTGCATGAGTTTCCATGAACACACAGTTGTCCACAATATTGTGATTGAAGCAGTGCTAGCCCTCTCTGCTTTGTGACCCCTGGCAGCATGCATAAGGCAGCAACACAATGGTGCTATCTACTCCCCACCTTCAGATTAGGACCTTGTTATAACTTCTCCTTACAGCAGATTCATCCCTGAGTCAGATTTTATTCTGTTACCTAGGCTTTCTAATTGTAGAAAAAATACCATACTTTGTAACACAAGCTCCTACTAGAACAGTTTGCTTTTCTCTTTTTAATCATCAGTCAAAAAAATCTCTGGGGTTTTTATTAAAATCTACAAGTTATAACTTTTGTTGCAAGCAAGGGAATTCTCAACCCACTGAAAAAAGAGGCAAGTCCTAATTTGCAAAAATAACTGCAATCCCCATATCCCAGAAATGGAATAACAGGGTGTTCAGCGGTTTTTCTTTTCTTCATTGCATCTATTGATAAAAAAACCACAAAGGTTGCCTGCCAGTGACCTCAGTCCTTTTCATATGAATGAGAGAAGCCCAAAGAGATACTGACTCAGGGAGGAAGCACAGAGGTTGTTTGAACAACAATTAGCACCTCATTGTTAGTCCTAATGACTCACCTTTGTTGCAATGCTGATCTACTGCCTTAAGCAACTTTCACTCCGAGCCACTCCTCTGGTCTCACACTAGTGAGGACCCTGTGAACTGGGCTGCTACTTTTGGGTGGCTCACCCAGTCCCTGGCATGGGGGGGAGGGGGCGGCAGTGCGGCCCCCACGGGGCCCCCCCAAAGCATGAGGCCCTGGATGACTGCTCCTCTTGCCCTACTCAAGGGATGGCCCTGTGTCTATACAGCAGTTAGACACCTGCAACTGACTCAGGCTCAGAGGGTTCAAGCTGCATGCCTGTTTAATTACGATGTAAACATTTGAGCCTCCCACTGCGCTGGGTCTTTGTGGCCAGGCTCCAGCCTGAGCCTGAAAATCTACAACACAAGTAAACAGCCACTTAGCCTAAATCCCAGCAGAGCAAGTCAGCTGACATGGGCCAGCTGCCAGTTTTTAATTGCAGTGTAGACATATCCATAGTAAACAAAGGTAGGTTGGGATGCCTTGGAAGAAATTAGATGGTAAAACCTTCATTCTTATTTCATAGAACATTGATCAAAGTACAGTAAGAACCTATGTTCCTCTGAGATAACTTACTCCTTTTCTTAATGCTTCTACTTTAAAACCTCAAGAAAAATATTTTAGAGGTTTCTCATGAGCTATTGGCTCAGCTACATTTTGTTTTTTGATATTCTTAGACACAAATAAAGTTAAGCACGCAATACCTTCAGAATATGTACTTATCTCCATGCATAGTACTGTATTTTTTAAGTATCCAAATGCTAATTTAGTGAAAATAGGTATATTTACAGTGGGCCTTTATGCAAAGCATAGCTGAGTCTCTTCATTTGAGAAACTTATTGAAAGAGAAGTTTTCTGAGGCTGTGCTTGGCAGTGTTTTAGCAGTATTACAGGCACGTGTTTGCTGTAAATGGACAGAAATTGATGAATGTGCTATGAACTTGTAGTCTGAGCCATGAAACTCACTCTGCTACTGTGCTACTTCAGCGTTCAACTTATAATCAAGTTTGATCTGATTTTTTGCTGTATGGAGTGAGGAGTTGTGCCCTAGGGTTGAAAGCAGACTTTATCTATTACTGTAGATAGATGAGATTTTGCTTCTTACCATCTATCAGTACTACCTTTGTGTCTATTTTGGCTGCTCTTTGATTAGTTTTTTCATTTGGCAGTAGCGGAATAGAAGTCTCAAATGTGCTTTTCCTTGATAAGGAGTTTAAGGTAATAACACTTGCATAGCATTTCTAACCCAGTACCCAGAAACCACTCTCAAAGACTGCAGATTCTAAAGATGTTTGTGAAGATCCTGGCTGCTTTGTTTAAAACACTTAATTCTCCTAGGGGTTTTTCAAGAATTACCTGAAGGTGCTGTTTCGGTGTCTGATTTTAGTAGATGTGCCAAGAACCAGAGCAGAACTCACAGCAACTAGCAATGCTATGTGCAGGTATATGAGACAGTAATAAACCACACTGGAAATCTGTGATCCAAATGTTACAACTTTTTGTAGGGCCAAATTCAGTTAATATCTGCACTGATGCAGCTCTGATGCAATCATTTGCATGGTAGTTACTTAGACTCATGTTTAATTTGGCCCTTTTGATGAAATCTTCCTAACTGTCAAAATGCAGTAGTGATTACGCTGAGCAGGGTGGCTCAGGAAGTGGAAAGGACACAGAAGAGATCTATTGGCCCCTTACTGACCTCAGCTTGGAATGTGTGAAATGGGTGTAGGGTCATCCCAAGGGGATGGTAGAAATGAGGTAAGTCTGTGACTGTCATTGATACTTCATCTTGCTACATCTGTCATTAAGCTGTAGTAAAGATCCAAAGGGGTAGCTGTATTACTCTAGTTCAGTAAAACAAACAAACAAGGTGTCCCATGGCACTCAAAGACTAACAAATTTATTTTTTGCATGAGCTTTCATGAGAGGAAATCCTAATTCATCAGACACTGACAAAAGTGGGATTTTCTCCCATGAAAGCTCATGCAAAAAATAAATTTGTTAGTCTTTAAGTGCCGCAGGACTCCTTGTTGAGCTGTAATAGTAATCAAGACCCAGCTGCTATTACACAGTCTGCCGTCCCCTCATTTTGGTGGGGGAGATTTTCATTTGCATCCCTATGCTGTCTCCTGTGCAAAAACCATTTAGTTCAGTTGAACACAATGTGCATGAATTGTAGCCTATTTATGGTATCCATAAATATATTTTTCCTGTAGAGAAAATAAGGGGGGAGGTTGTTTTTCCCCAGAAACTTTTCTGCAGGTAGAGAGTGAATTAAAGACTCCTGGGCTATCCATTCCCTATGCCTATGTCTGCATTTAAAACTTAGTTTGAATTAACTGAATTTGAACTAATCAAGTCGAGCTAATATGGATTAATTTGAATTCAGTCAATTTGAACTAACGTGGCCACACTAGGAAAACCAGTTCGAACAAGCATGTCCATGAACAGGACTTGCTAGTTCAAATTGGAAGAGGGGCACCATGGGAGGTGTGGCAACGTGGTCCCCAAGAAGGGCCATGCCACCACCCAATCTCCTGCCTGTTTCCAGTCCTCTGAGCCCTGCACAGGGACAAGCATCCCCAGACTAGCTATAGCTGCAGCGCCACTAGAGCTGGGCAGGGGATGCTTTTCCCCACAGGGCTCAGAAGGCTAGAGCCTGGCAGGGATTCCCCTGCCTGGCTTCAGCTGTGCTGCTTGGGGGCATGGGAAGGGGACACCTGGCTGCTGCTCCAGCCCCACTTGCTGGCATGGGGAAGGGATCCCCGCACAAGGCTGGAGCCCGGCTCCCTGGGCGCAGGGATGGGACTCCCATGTGTGGTTCCCTTCCCCGCGCCAGCAAGGAGGGCTGGAGCAGCACCCAGGGAGCACAGCTCCAGCCCCATGAGGTGATCCCGTCCCTGCACCGGCAAGTGGGGATCGAGCCATGCGCCAGGCTTTACTTCCTGGGCCCTGGAAGGTAGGCTGGAACTGTTGGCAGGGCTCTGTTGCCAATGTCCAGGAAGGGACCCGGGAGCTGGCCTTCGGGGTCCCTGCCCCACTGCCCTGCCAGTGCAGCCCAAGCCAACTGTGGGGATCCCTTCTCCCCACCCGGCAGTCTCTGCAGAGCTGGGTAGGGGAGGAACCCCATTGCCCCCAGCCAGATCTAGCTGGGTGGGGGGGTGCATTTGGGGCTGCTTGCCCCAGGTGCTGGGGGGCTGGTCTTCTTTGTAGGGTGCCATGGACCCTGGGAGGAAGGTCAATCCATGTTAATTTGAACTAGCAGTTAGTTCAAATTAACATCGCTACACTGGGATAATTCAAACTAATGAGTTCAAATTGACTGTCACTTTGAAGGTAAACGAGGTTTTACCGCTTCAAAGTTAGCTTTCATCAATTCTAACTAAGGGGTTCCTTAGTTCAAATTCATGAAAGTGAGTGTGGTCATGCACTTATTTTAATTCAAATTGATCCTCATCAGTTTGAATTAAATTGCATGTGTAGACATACCCAATATTTCATGAAGGCATCATGAAATCTATGTTTTCAAATCTTGTATATTTTGATCAAAGGGGAATTGGAGTCTGTTACAGTTATCCTGAGAAAGTGTAATGCATTTGGGGTGAGTGATTAAGGAAACACAGTTCTCTCCCTGCCTTCCCACGTTTTTCCCATGGTCTGGTCAGTAGTCACTTTGAGGTTGATTTGATGCAGTGTGCAGGGCAGTCCCTGAGCAGTAGTGAGCCATGCTCATCAAACAGTAAAATGGCATATTTTTATCACCACACTTAACATTTTGGAAATTTTTTGCCACTCCCCCACTCCCCACTACCAATAGTCCTCAAATTCCCTGTACATCAGTAACTGTCTTTCTGGCATCCTGTCATACAACTAGTTGGATGGTTGATTAAACGTTCCAGAAGGGGGTACTATGGGAATATTTAATTGAAAAGGTTTTTCTCAGAGAGAGACTATAATGCTTACTTGTCCTGGGGATCATGGGAGGAGGGATGGTTCTTGCATCATGACAGAAAATGAATCGCAAACTTTTGAGTCAAGATTTTAAGGGTCTGATCCCATTGGAGTCAGTGGAAAGTGGTCAAGAGGTTTTGGATAGGGCTGTTTAAGTCCCTTTCTCAGTGAAGGTGTCCTACTATCACTTATCACCATCGTGAATGTTAATTCATTTGTTTTCAGTGTTCAAAATCCTGTGAAGGAGGATTCCGGGTCCGAGAAGTGCGATGTCTGTCAGATGATCTAACACCCAGTAACCAGTGTGATCCACAGCTTAAACCAGATGACAAAGAATCTTGTAACACTCATGAATGTATACCAGAAATAGGTAAGGCGCTAGGAAAACTTGACTGTTTTGACATCTAGTGGAGAAAATGTTTAACAATCCTGTAGAGTGTCTGTCTGGGTTTAGCATTTATTTTCTGTTCTAATTTTAGGACCTTGTTTGTTTGTTTTTTTTTAAATAATAAGGTTCTCTTTTTTTAAAAAAAGATACGGTAGATTTTTACAGATTCATAGACAATTAAGCCAGAGGGCACCATCATGATCCTCGAGTCTGACACCTTGCCTAAAATCTCACCCACCCACTACTGTAATAGACCCATAATCTCTGGTTGAGTTACTGCAGTCCTCAAATTTTGTTTTAAAGACTTCAAGTCACAGAGAATCCACCACTTCAACTAGTTTAAATCTCCAAGTGATGCATGTTTAAATCTCCATGCTGCAGAAGAAGGGGAAAAAAAATCAGGATCTTTGTCCTGGGAAAAAATCCTTCCCAACCACAAGTATGGCTTCAGTTGCTATCAATTAAATTCTGACCATGTGGGCAAGACCGCCCAACCAGACACTGGGAAAGAATTCTCTGTAGCAGCTCAGAGCCCTCCCATCTAGAGTAGTGTCCTATCACTGACCATTGAAGATACATGCCGCTAGCAATCACAGACTGGCTACATGCCGTCCCTTCCATGACCTTATCAAACTCAGTCTTGAGGCTAACTAGGCTTTTTGCCCCCAGTGCTTCCTTTGGAAGGCTCAGTCTTGAAACCAGTTAGGTTTTTTGCCCCCAGTGCTCCCCTTAGAAGACAGTTCCAGAACTTCAGTCTGTTGTCAGAAACCATCACTGAATTTCTAGCCTAAACTTGTTGATGCCCAGTTTATATCCATTTGTTCTTGTGTCCACATTGGTACTTATAACTCTTCCTCTTCCCTTGTGTTTATTCCTCTGATGTGTTTATAGAGAACAAGCGTATTTCCCTCAGCCTGCTTTTGGTTAGGCTAAGCAAACCAAAATCTTTGAATTTCCTGATTAAAATGTTTTCCCTGAACAGCAGTTGACTTCCCTTTGAAGTCCCAGAAAGCTTATAAGATCTTTGGATCTGTTAAAATGACACATTTGGCGTAATTTTAGTGCATATTTTATGAAACCTCATTATATTCTGATATGTTTGAGTTAGTAGGTTCTTATTGCTTTTATCCTAACACCAGAAAGTCAAATCATGTACATATTCTGTCTTTTCTAATAATACCATGAAGGACTCACAATAACTAAAATCAGAAAAATGTTCTTGATTATGAACTTCCAGGTGCAGTTGCATAAAATCATAGATTCCAAATCCAGCAGGGACCATTTTGATTATCTAGTCTGATCTCTTTCATAACATAAACCATAGAACTTCGTCAATTTAATAGCCAGATTTCACTTTTCTTCTTGATCTTAAAATATCAAATTAAAATATCAAAACAGAGTCAAGCTTCTTTCACAAAATTTATTAACCAAATGTTATGCTTTAGCATTAATTTTATGCTATCAGGGATTTTTTCATAATTTTTTATGTAATCATTTTAATAATAATTAGAATTACTAGAAATAGGGAGAAAAATCTATTAAGTAGTAGTTTGAACCTCATTCTGTTCTGCATCAACTTACAGGTCAGATTTGTTCACAGATTTAGATTTTGTAAAAATTAGCTATTGTATGTATAGTCTAAGACTGATAGAAATCTTGTTTTTGCTGTTCGTCCTCCAGGGGAAATAGCTTTGTTTGAAACAGTACTGCCAAGTCTCATCATTTCATTTACTGTGTGCCTTCTGTTTTTTGGTCTTTTTCTTAATGCTCCTGTTCCTGAAGTTATGTTGTTCTATGAGAATCTCAGTTTTCATCAAAAAAGCAAATTTCTAGCTATGGTGGCTTTTAAATATGAATGGGTACATCCTAGTGACTCCGAACTGTCAGAAGGCAAATATAACAAACAACATTTATAATTTTTTAAAAATCTCGAGATTTATAAGCTAGTCCTGTGAGTGTGAGTGAAATGACTCATGATTTTTAAGTGCTTGGGGGCTAGCAGTAGTCTTACTATTCCCCTAAAGGATTTGCCATGCAAACGCTACAGCATGGTATTTATTATCTGGGAATCTGCAAGTGAAAATGACAGGAATCTGACTGTAAGTAAAAGTTCGACTGTTGAGTCTATTTTCATTATTCAAGCCAAATTAAATGTAAAAAACAAAAATAAATTCTTAAAAGTAAAGTAGATTTTTAAAATATATATAGGGATTTTTTTAATTTTTATTCAAATTTTTTTTACAATTTTAAACATCTTTTTTAACAATTTAACATGCATTGGTAGGCTATTTTTAAATATATGCTTTTTTCACCTAATGGTGAATCTTTAAAAATACATTTGCAATTTGCCATAATGTGCTATGATAACATAGTATTTTTGAAACATAAAGTTTTGTGCTTTTCTTTTCCCCAGATGAAAATTGTAAAGACAAATACTACAACTGCAATGTGGTGGTGCAGGCCCGACTGTGTGTCTATACCTATTACAAGACAGCTTGTTGTGCATCCTGCACAAGGGTGGCAAATAGACAATCAGGGTTTCTAGGACGTAGATAACAGCTACTGCATCACCCATAGCAGCCACGTTTAACTTCAATATGGGAGCATAAACAGCGTTACTGTTTGGACTACAATAGGATCTATTTCCTTAAAGAAATGGTTGCCATATTGTTGAGCACATCAAGACTATGGTTATGTCTTACACATACCATGCAGCATATAATAGGAGCTTTCTGGCTTTTAAAAATGTTCATGTAAAACCGTGATTTTTTTAAAGCATTATTTTTTACTGATAATATTGTATGCACCTGTTCATCAAATAATTGTTATTTAAGGAAAACACCAATCTTCTTATTATGAACTAAATGAAAGGCAAATCAGTCAAGTGCACTTATTGAAGATGTTTGAGCAGTACAGATACAGTAGCAGAATTACTTGCAGAGTACCGCACCTTTGGTATTCTGGTCTTCCTTAAATTAGTAGACAGTAGAACACCTATATATGAAGCATTGTGTCTTGATAAAGCCCAGCACCCTTATGACCCATTTAAACTCTATTTCCCAGAACCCTAATCTCTGTGTTTAATTTACCTGAATCCTTCAGACTAAATTAGAGTCACAATTAAACTCTCCCTCCTGTACTTTCACTAACTTCTTGTCTTGAACAAATCATCATATATTTTGACTGCCTATAAGTGCCTTGTATTTAATTCATAAACTAGTGCATTAAAGTTATAGGCTGTAATTCCCTAAGGATGCTAAAAAACAATATTATACCCACCACAGTGATTTTAAGATTTTTAAGTCTTCTCTTCAACATTTGAACCTAACAGCTGAAGCTCAAAGTCATGGATGATGTTCCTCTACTGATCTAAATTGTCAGTTTACACCAGCAGAGGCTCTTGCCCCATGATGTAGCCATCTTGCTATGTGCATGAACTGACACTGCATAATACTTTTTCATTACAGAATTGTTCAACAAGTAATAGTAGAGTAACAGAGTCAACACAGATGTACATCAGCTTCAGTCAGGATTGTCATTAATTTGTGAGGTCACCACCAAAGGATCTGGCCCTCTGTGTCTAACATGTTTTCATAACCCTTTGGGTATCATCCGTCCTTTTTTATTTATTTATTTTATGCTAACTGCTAGTGTAGTAGTTTGGAATTTTGTATTAAGGAAATCTGGACTCTCCGTTGTTGAAGGATGATTGTAATGTATCTTATGTTGTTTTCATCCTGTATTACCAGGTTTCTCAGTAACTTTGTTCTGAAAGAATAGCATCTATTTACACAATGTCTTCTGTTCCATTCAAGAATGGTTACAGATTTGCACCTGGGTTAGATGATCTTTCATTTTCTACACTTATTTACTCAATCCTGGGATTTGCTACAGCTAAACAGAATGAGGCATTCAGTGCAGATTAAAAGTATTAAACTACCCAAAAAGTTCACAGTCCATTCACTTTTATTGAGTCTTTTAAAATATTTCTGTATAAATAGTGTTGAGTTCTATTGGTGAGAAAAAATGACTTGTGTATTGAATTACTTATTATGTCCTAGTGATATCCCTAATCGTATGTCCATTTTTAAGGGGTCCACTGTCTGAATTCAAAATGGGTGCCAACTAATCCTATTTATGCCTGAAAGATCTTTACTGTTTAGCATTATGCCACTCCAGTGCTGATTATCTTTAAGCCCTATTGTACCATCAATGTGTAATCAGGAGTCCCCACTGTAATCAATGGGAATTTTCCTTTGTGTCTAAAATTCGGTGACACAATAATTATTCTTTGTAATTAGAAACATTAAATGTCTTTAGAACTTTGATTACTGTGCAATTAATTGAATTAAACAGAAGGAAATTGAAAGGTAATTTTGTAACTCAGAGGTTTTTTGAGTTAATGATCCTTTTGTAGACCTATGCCTTTATGTCATGAAAAGTCATTCAAATGAAACACTTGAACACTTGAGGCTACACTGTATACAGTAAATTCTTGACCAGAGGATGATGAGGGAGAAAATATAGCATCAACAAATGTCAAAATTCCAGTGGTGGTAACTATAGATTTTTTTTTATGGATGTCATAGTACAGCAAATCCTGACATGCTTTATCTAATATTCTGACTGCGTCTTTTGCCTTAAAGAAAATACATTTCATCTGCTTTAAGGAAGTATTTGTAGCACTGAAAGCTTATGTACATCCCAGATGAAGAAAGAAATTATTATTGACATAACAATGTCTGACCCATAAACAGTTGGCACCTCCCTTTGGACAAGGTGAATAATTGAAGCCAAACAGAGACAGGCATGTGAAGCTGTTGCCTTATAGGATTTATAGGCAAGTTATAAAATATTTTGTCTTGAATATCTGGCAGTTGGTATAGCTTACAAAGATTTATCTTCATGTACACTCTATTAATCTATGACTGAAGAAAGCTGAGTTCATAGGAGCCAAGTATAAAAGGGTATGAATATATATTCTATGTTACTCCTCAGGTTCATTGCTTTGTTAGTTAAATGTGGTGACTTATGTTCATAGTTATGTAAATTAAGCTTTCTGGTGTAAGGCCAGTTTTCATGAATACTATTTAAAAGTATTAGTCTTGCCTAATTAAACACCATGCAGCAGGGCAGCTTGATTGTGGCCAGACTTAATTTCTTATTGTCACTGGCAAGTTTCACAATAATTAGGATAGAAGTTTCTACAATGTAAACTGATCAACTCCACTTTTCTACACACACTGATGTAGAAGAATGAGTCTAGACATCAAAAAAACCATATAATATTGTCATGTGAAGTGCACTTTTAGAACTATGTGTTTAAAACTGTTATTGCATTTTATCTATAACAAATGTTAGCTTTTATGTAGCAGTGCACCAGTTTAGCCTGATACCATGTAGTTCCTGACTCTTTCACTTTCATTTATGTAAATCAGGAATGCACTAATAAACTCAGTGGAGTTGCTCAGGTATAAAGCCAGTGCAAGTAAGTGCAGAATCAAGCTAATGAATTAGCCTTGTAGTAACAGAAAAAAAAAATTACTTCTCACTTAACAAATCTTTAGGTTATATGATCTGGGATAAACAGAAAATCAGAGTGACTAAAGGGGAAATATTTAAATCTTTAATGTAAGGCAAATTGGTAATAGATTTCCTGAAGCCAGCAGACAATAAAGGGAGCAGGGGCAGAAAATTTCTGTCACACAACTGGCTTCTCAAGCATCTATAAAGAATCCATGTTGCTGAACAGAGTCAGATCTTGAGTTGTGCTGTAGAAGTGAGAAGGCAAGGATTTGCATGAACACCGCACAAACTCAGCCATAGTGCCAGCACATTTATGCCTAATGAAGTGGGAATAATCTGGTTTTGGAGCATAACAAATCAGGCTGCAGAGAGGCAGGGTCTAGCATTGATGTTATTTTTGCAATGTTTATCCAATACCATTTCTATGGCCAAATGGTGCAGATCCAAAATTTGGTCATTTTAAGTAGGAAAACACTCACTGTATTTTGGAGACATATTAACTCCAGAGTTCATAGAGAAGGCCTATATGGGTGAGATAGCCGCAATTTAGCTGAGTTTAGTGGGACTACCGTCCTACAGGCATACTTGCAGGTTTGGAGTTCTAGTTTCTACTGCCATTTCTGCTTACTCATCAAGAATTTGTAACGTTTAATCTAAAGCAGTGCTAAGTGATCAGATCATTTACCGTTGAACAGGGGACTAGCTGGCATAGGTGTAGGCATTAATGCAAGTTTTTTAATGCGAGGGAACAAGACAGCTTTTATTATTTTTTCATCTGAGATAAGCCCAGAAGTTAGTAGAGCTGTACTTCTGCTAGTTCAGCCAGTTCCTGAACCTTTGGTGGCTCGTTTTATTAAAATAACTACTGAATGAATCCCTGTGCAATGAACCCAGAGTACCTATAACTGGACAATTATGAAAGAATGTATTGTTCCTTTATTCTCTTCTACAGCCTCCACTGTATTCAAAATATCAGTAAAGCAATCATGTTATACACTCAATAACAGAAAAAAAAATTGTTCTAGGACTCGATTCTTATGAGACAGCTTTGTTTAATACCACTAGGCTTCTTCCTATGAAAGCATATGTGATCAGTCTTTTGGGCAGTTAATTATGTGCACGTCTATATATGTTTGTATCATAGAACATGGAACATCAAACAATGAATGCTGAAAGTAGACTTCCTGTGTTCCCTACACAGCTTACAGAATATACAATTGGAGGTGATGTTAGTTTCTGTTTAGGGAGCTAAATAAAAGCAAACATTAACACTTTCATCTTTAGTGTTTTTAAATAGGCACACTAATTTGCATTGTAAGAAACAATTATTTGGACAAATTGTGACCTGGTGAAAGTAGGTGCCACTCCATTAGAAATGCATCTGCAAACGCTGGGTCTGAATTTGGCCCTTTCTTTTTCAAGAGTGTATAGTAGTGCCTGCTAGTTAATTTTTTTCTTTTAAATGGAGACTCCTTGGAATTTTAATGGATTGAGAAATGCAAACTGCCATTATCTTTTGGGCTTGATTACTTCCTTTGAAAATTCAGTACTTCCGTAGTGACTTTCTATCAACACTGCTTTCCTTAACTGCCTTTGTCATAATGTATTGTGTGGGCCTCTTCAGAGCTGAGTTCAGCATGGGTGAACCTAACTGCCCTTGCTGCCCCCTCACTGAAGTCCTAAGGGCTCTACATGGAACGTCTTAAAGAACTGGGGACTCAGCAAGCTTCATTTGAGGGGCACAAAAACCTTATGTTATATATGTAAAATTACTGCCAGTTCACCTTAACCCAGTCATCCTTCTTGGCAGAAGGACATAGTTTATTATAACTTATTTTTTGATGTTTGTAAATACAAGATGTTTATAGGAAATATGTATTCTGAGCTATGTCTATGGAACAAGCCACTGCCCCCAAATAGTTCAATTATTTAGAATATGCAGATTTTTATTAAAGGGAGCTAATGTGTATTTATTTACATATGCAATCTACTTTTTTGTCCAGGTCTTTCATCATACTAACCCAACTTGTCATGGAATTTTATAGCATATATACATCATACTGTAAATCCATAGTTACCATTTTGTAATTTTCTGATTAGCCTGTTCCTTCAGAGGATTTAAAGGGGCAGAGGGGATAAATTAAGTGCTTTGTGACTAGTTCAGGAATGTGTATCCCTTGCAATGCACCTGAACCAGAACTGTACAGCATACTTTTCATATTGTATACATTTTCCCTTTGATGGACAAATGTTAACTATTTTTGTTTATGACTAATTTATTTTTTATTATTGTGAAAAATAAAGTAATAAAAGATCAGCTTTTGTCACATGGTTTATTTCCTCTTTGCCGGACCCTATGTAATTCCTGTTCATAGGCATTAAAACACACATATCAACAGCTGAAGAGATCCCTGGTAGGATTTAATTAATGTAACTTATCTAGTAGAGTGCAGAATATAAGAATGTTGCCAAACGATACATGACACTGTGCAATAATCTTATTGAGTACAGTGACATCCTGGGTTCCTGATGGACAATCAAAGGCTTTACTGGCTGGTCATCATCTCATCCCTGTTTCCAGTCCAGGTTGTGTCCTACCTTATGTTGTCAGTTACATTTCCCAATTTTAAATTATTTTCTCCCTTCAAAAGGTGTTCCTACAGACCGCCATATTAGAAAGTGGTTCCTGATAGGCAACCTACATTTCCCTTCCTCAGTTTTCTTCCATTGCTTCTAAATGTGTGTATAAACTCCTCTTTCTCTTTGCTGTTTGATTAGCATATCTCTCCCTAGTAGTGCTCTGGATAGGCTTTATATCCATCTATAACAATAATTATTGTAATATTTCCTTCTAAGTCAATCCTTCCAAGGCCATGATAATTTTTGTTGTTTTGCCTGAGTACTTCCAGTTTGTCCACCCCTTCCTCGTATTAAGACATGCAGAACTGACGGTCTGACCTAATGCCCATGGAAATCAACAGAATATTTCCAGTAACTTCTGTGTGGTTGGATTGGGCCCTTGACTGTATTTTAAGTGCTTGGGCCCTGGTCTTAAAACACATGTGCACGTGCTTTACTTTACACATGTGGATAGTCCTATAGGACCAGATCCTGCAAATATTTAAGTATAGGAACAACTTGACTCACATGAACAGTGCTCTTTTGAGATTGATATATATCTGTATATAAAAAATGGACAGTTAGAAGATAAGATGTCAGTTGATGCTGCTTAAGGATGTGTAGCATCATTCCTGAATTCTGTAGAACCAATAAATATTGTTGTGTGCAACATAGATGACTTCCTTTTTTGCACCTCTTATCATCAGCTCTGAAATTTTATTGAAATGAATTGAACTGTTTTATGTGTAAAATCATGCACATCTTTACATTATTTGCAGGACGTGGGCCTTACACGGCTTGAGAAGGCCAGATTCCTCGACTGGTTGATTGTACCTAAGATAATAGTTTTGCATCTAAGGTATGAACACATTGTCAGTGTTCTTAAACTGGGATAAAACACATTTGCGAATTTGTATACTGGTTAGACGTAAGAGTCTTGTAGTCCCAAAATGTACAGGGGAAAGGCAAGCATTAAGAGTACGACAAATGTATCATAATACACTAGCTTTCACTCCTTCAAATAGTTAAGTGTGAACCTAAAGAGACTATTCACATGCTTTAGCCTTCACAGGGTCGAGGCCCTTGGGTAGTGGCAAGGTCCCTTCTTACCAATTTAAAAACTGAAAATTAAAAACACTGAAAATCAGCATCTCCTTGCTACCATTTCATATTTTTTTCTACCTGCCAGAAAAATATTTAATTAAATTATTTTGCATTTACTTTATCACCTTGGTAAATGGAGAGCCAGGCAGGATTAAGAAAGGTGCAGTCTCCTTTATAGGGATTCTTACAATGTATTTATTGCATTTGAACTTTTCCCATAATTTCTCAATTAACAACAGAGAAAAATAAAGGCTAGTCCTCCACATGTCCATTGAAAATGGCAGCCCTAATTACAGTCCAAATCTGGAACCTATTTAATCAGCTGCCAAATGAGACATAAAAATTGCTTGCTTCACGTCACATGTGAGTTTTATTTTGGTGTTGTCTGTCTGAACAATATGTGTTTGCAAGGTTAAGTGGGAACTAGGTTGCAGGCTCTGCCCAAAAAGTAGCAAAGACTGAAAAAGTTGATTCAGGTGATGGCTGGGAAGGAATGCAGCCAAATCTGAAACAAGAATTTCCAATCGGTAAATAGCGTGTAGGATTGCCTCACCATGACACATAGCTCTGCAAGTCTCCTATGGCATTCAGAAGACAAGGTAAGGATGCTATTGCACGCGGGGGTAGGGGAGTACATTAGGAAGTGGTGTTTATGGACAATTCAGGTTTGAAGTAAATCTCATAGGTAAGAGTCTCTCCCTCTGTAGCCTGGTTCCTTTATGCCAAGTAAAATGCCCAGAGTGGTGCAAAGCAATGCTAAGAGCATCCATTCCAGTGGGGGGACAGTGTCCCTAGGGTAGATGCTGTAGAACGGTGGTTGTCAAACTTAGGGCTGGAACGCAGTCCTGGGTCACAGACCTTCAGGCTGGATCGCGGTGCTGCCTCTGGCCACCACCAAGAGAATGGAATGTATTGCTCAAAGATGGAACTGTTGGATTGGAGGCATGAATGATTTTTTTTTTCAACTGTGTCCCGAGGAAAAAAGTTTGAAACCCACTGCTGTAGAAGACATAAGGCTGTGCAGGAGAGCTGTGTTGCCCAACCACGCCCTGTAGGCATTAGGATGCCAGGTTGCATCCCTGTCTCCCCTCCCCACAGTCATGCAGCCCTGTGGAAACCCACAGAGGACAGCCAGCCAGTGACTGCAGCAAAGCAAGGATGGCTGTGCAGAGCGTGCTGTGAGGCACAGAGCATGGGGGCTGACCGAGTGGTGCAGAGCAGGGGTAAACCAGGATCCAGTGACCTTTTGGTTCCAACTATAAGAGGCAAGCCCCAGCTGGTGATACAAAGGTGAGGAGCAGGACACAATGTGGGCTAAATAGCCACAGCATGGGGGAGGGATAGCACACAAGGATGCTGACACATGGCATGTTAGTGCCGCAACTGGGGGTTTGGGATGGGTTTCCTTAGGCAGGGCTCAGCTAGATGGAAAGTGAAGAGCAGGGTGTGAGGGTGACAGGGCAGCAGAAGATCTAGGGAAGCGAGGTGAAGATAGCGGGAAGGGAAGGCGGGTGGTGCAGCCAGCCAATCAGCACAGGACAAAGACTGTCAGAGACCATTCTCTGGTGTTGTCTGGAATGGCCAAAGGTGCCTGTGTGAGCCTACAGCACCTCTTAATGCCAACGGGTGGAGGGTGCATAAGGCCTACAGGGCTCCCTTGGGGCTGGTGTAAACATACCACTTCACCACACAGTGTCATGTAAGGTGTGTGCTACAATCCTGTCTTCTATTGGGGTCAAAAATCTTTGCAAAATTGTGTGCAGCTAAAAGGACCTGTGTGGATAGTGGCAATTCCATTCCTGAAGGACTGAAGTTACAGGCTGGGCACCTTGAAGTAAGATGGTTTCCTAGGGAGTGAGCCACACTAATTTTGAGTCAAATGCTAATGAGGAGATTGTGAGCTCTTCTGGAGACAAAATTACCAAGCAGAGGTGACCAGCAGGTAGAAGGGACCCTTGTTTATGGTTCCTGTGGCACTGTTAAAGCCTAACACATCCATTTATCACATGAGCTTTCATGGGAGCAACCTAACTTTGTTGGGCAGGAGAAGCTAGAGGAAGCACCTCTAGTGGATGCCCAACCCCCTTCCAAGCGTTTGGGACAGACCCACTTCATCAGATGCTTGAAAATGGAAAACGTACAGCATGGGAGGGAAAAATAAATGTATTGAAGTGTAATTCAGACCAAGTGGAATTCTTCTCCCACAAAAGCTCATGTGACAATTAAATTTATTAGGCTTTAAGTGCCACAGGACTCCTTGCTTGTTTTGCTGACCTAGACTAACACAGCTGCCCCTTTGGAACCTGTTTAGAAGTGAAGAACACAGGCTTGATCTTACATATCTAGAGTGCAAAAAGACACCCTGGCAGGCTTTCTCTGTGGCTTACGTGGAGCTGTGTCCTCTGGAGTAACTGTTATGATGGGGTGTATTGTTCCTTTGGGCACAGAGCCTCTGCGGTTGCCCAGTGGCTGGCTGTGCCAGGGAGCTGCTCAGAGGATTCAGAAGAGGAATATGCCAGTTGCTTGCCTACATGGGCTGAGAGGGGATGCTTTGTGTTGTTGGTCGCTGGTGGGCTCAGGGAGCTGATGCCCCTGACAGACACAGGCAACGCTTCCTTACACCAATGGCAGATGGCAGCAAAGGTGCTCACACGGCTTGGTACACCTGGTAGCACTGCACCAGGTGCTTCTGCTTCTATCACCTGATGTCCCTGCTTGCCTGCTCTCTGGGTTTTCCTCCAAGGCCACATGGCCTCTAGGCCAGTGTTTCCCAATCAGTGTGTCATGGTACACAGCTTTGCCATCAGTTGTGTCACAAAGATTTTTGGCAAAACTACACAAAGAGCTCTGGATTGGCTCCTTGGCTCCTGAATATTCATGAGGTCACTTGGAAACTATATGTTGGTGCGCCCCAACTTAATTAAAGGTAGCAAGGTGTGCTGCAGCAGAGAAAATGGTGGGACCCACTGCTCTAGGCAATATGAAAATATAAATAACTAAATAATAATAAAAATGAATTAATAGGAGTATTGCACTGTGGGGCTATTCTAGGCAGGGCTTGAATCCATCAGACATCCCTAGGCAGTCCTTAAGATGTGTCTGAACTGTAAATCACATATCACGTAACAGCATAGACATTCCCTGAGAGGCCATCAGGTGTGTCTAATTTATACTGGAGTCCTCTCCATTCCCCTAGAGCTGGGAATCTCTGCTGCGTCTCTAATTTGGGTTCCTTTTTGTATATTGAAATCTGTGTATGGTCCCATTTGTCAGACAGAGATCAACATGTTAGTTTTGGCTGGGACAATATGCCATACCTGTCCTGGCCCAGCTAACGAGGACACTGAGTACTCTCCCCTTAGCTAATCCATGCCTTACTTTCCACGCTGCTTCCTAGTATTGTAGTATTAAACAGGTATCCCTGCCTAACCACAGAGCCCATTTTACTATATTAAAGCAGCTGTCCCAGCACCTGCAACTTTGTTATTCATTAATGAAATTTTATCCCAGGGCAAAGACAGGCCCAGCCCTACTTGAAAAACAATTTAAGCCCCTCATGCATGAATATTCACTTTTTGTACACCTGCCATAAGTAGGCTGGAAGTGTGCTTGCTTTGCCTGTAGTATCCATAAGGGACAAGAGCGCCAGTGTTTGTAGCTCAAAACCAATGGACATTTTGTTTCATGGTGTAGAATTACCTCTGTAGCCAGAGCCAAAGAACTTGGCACATTTATGGCGTAAGCACTTAACGAGACTGGTGTCTAGCTCTTGTTTGTGTATGAATGTATAAAAAAAAAAAAAAACAAAACAAAACAAAACAAAAAAACAACCAAAAACCCACTACCTTTCACTCTGTGGTTTGAAAAGCTATATGTTCATCTTGCTAATTATTCTTGAAGAAGAAAGACATCTGACTGTTTTGGCTCTTGCTGAATGAGTTAAAAATAGGAAAATGGGCCTAAGTTTTATGGGCTATAAATATGCCCTCAAAGTTTGCTAGCTAAAATGCTAGAGCACTAGAAAGCATAGCAGGGGAAACATTCCCAAACTTCTGAAAATTCTGGATGGTTCTCAATGCCATTGTTCCCTTGAAATGTTAGTTAAGATTGCACAGCCTGCTGCCTATGATGATTGCTTGGTATCAGCCACATGCCATAGGCGCCACTAAAACTTTTACAGTCCGGATACCCACAAGTCCCTTTATTACCAGAAAAGGTTCTTATTCAACCATGAAACTGGGGCACCTGTTTCTCAAAACATTCTCCTGCCAATGCAGGGAACCAATTAGTAAGGCTGAGATTTTCTTCTGTGAGCTGTTGTTTTTGCTTAAAAAACCATGGTCACAATCTATTCAAGTATAGTGTTGGAATAACACGTATGCTTGATTTATTTCTGATGTGCATGAATTATGTTTGATGAAGGATGCAGCTCACTGCAGCCTTTGTCTCCCCCTTTTTTGTCCAGCACTGAGAATATGGGAGAACTTGCGTGGTTAAATAATTAATGGCCCAACTAAGCATTAGTTAAACTTAGTACTTGAAGACGTAGTCAGTTATTTGCAATAAATCTCTCAATTGACAGGCACCCATTGGTGTTTATGTTGTCAAGTCATCCATAATTTCTGGGCAGGATATGATTTTTAACCAGTGATAATGTTGCGTGTCCATGTACTGGTTGGCCACACAAACACTAGTTATCGCTGTTTTATGGACTCTGGGGCAGACCGTCTCCTCATATTTGTCACAGCAGGCGTGTGGTAACTGGAAGGACCTTAAGTACTTAATTCCCTCCTAGCAGCCAGAATGACGCACTATGTGGCCCTACCCAATGGCATCTGTATCTGTATGCACTAGTGCTGGACTGTCCAGGGAAGAGGTGCTAGAAGTACAATAAAACAGGGCAGGCCCCTGAGTTTGATGGGGAGCCTGGTGCAGGAGCCAGTCCCACAGCAACAAGGAGGAGGGGCCATGGTTGCAAATCTGAGCAATGCTGTGGCCCCTGTCTACCAGTTCACAAAGCCGCTTGCTCACTTTTGGCCGTACCACCCTGCCTATCAAGGGCAGTTGTGGGACAAACCCAAAGGAACACTGCAACCTTGTGTGTGAGGTTGCAATGTGATTCACTCCATTTATCCTCCTAAATTACCTGTCCCCAACATGGAGGGGTCATGGGCCCAAGCATTAGTGGAAGTGGGGCAGCCAGCACTATGCCTCCTTGCAGCCAAAGTGGAGCCAGAGCCTGCTGCTCGGCTCCTCCTAGGAGCTTGCCTGGCCTTGCTCTGCTTCCAGCAGCCCATGTCCCACTGCTGTGGCCCCTGGACTAAGTCAGTATCAGTCTCAAAACCTGCTACAAGTATGGGGAGCCGCAGTGAGTGCACAGAATAGCTGGCCGGGGGAGAGGCAGCAGGTCACTCTGCAGGGGCAGACATGAGGGTGCCCAGTTGTAGGTACCATCTGAAAAATTTCTGGGCACTCCTGGCCTCATGCACCCACAAAAGACCCCCCCCCCACAAGCTTTTGGGGAGAGTGTAGCTAGGTGGAGTGGGAAACCTGGTCAGTGCAGGGTATCATGCTCCTGTAAATGCCTGGTTAATAACCACAGGAATGAATAACGTCCCTGCCCCCCCCCCCGTACCACCCTGCACAAAGAGCTGGAAGGGGAGTTTAGGGGCTGCTGGCAGATGAAGAAGTCATAGCAGCAGGACTTCATTAGCCTTTAGTTTAGGGCAGGAGTCGTCAGCCTTTGCCATCCCCCATGCTGGTCCCTTCCTCCCTGACTCCCAGCCAGGGTCAGCTCCTCCCCACACTTCACCTCACAAAAAGCAGCCGCCACCTGAAAATTCAGCAGCCGCAATGGCTGGAGTGGAGGGGTGGCATAGGTTTTGGCTATACCCAGATTGACACTGCATAAATATATTACTCTCTAGCTAGTTCATGCAGATATATCTTTCTTTATATAAGTCTAAGAAACCATGGTTTTATAGTATTTCACTTAGTATAAGTAAGTAGGTTAGTACTAGTTCTTTCTAAAAGCTGGTAGTGCAAGAATGACAAAACCTGCAGGTAATTGCTTTGAAAAAGAAGTGGGCTAAGTCAGCATGTACATGCTGTGCAATAGGATGAGCTCCTGCAAGCTTTGTAAAACCAAGGTTTGCATCTAGCTGTGCAATAGGAGAAAACTAACTAGGTAAGAGGGGAGTGTAAGCGTTAAAGACTAAGGGGAAGCACCAGACAAGTTATTTTGATCATGTTTTGCAGACAAATAGATGGGAACATCTCTGCAGACGCAGCACAAAACCTACAAGGTGGTAAATGGAAAATAGAAAAAAGGTAAAGTGGAACAGTCTGGAAAATTACATCAATAAACCACGGAACCAATATTCTGAGCTCATGCCACTAGGTTTTAGTCATGACACATATTTGGGCCAGGAAGCATGAGATAATTCAATCTATCTTTGGAAGGGTATAACACAGGGGTCGCAAACATGTGGCCCCCTGAAGCTATTTCCTGCTGCCCGCAAAGACACTCTCATTGCCAATATTTGCAATATCAGTGTATGAAAAAGCTTTAGCGCTGCAGCCCTTGGACTAACATACTAGTCCTTATGCAGCCCTCATGGTGGTTTGAGACCCCCTGGTATAAAAGCTAACTCCCCTACGTTGGGCAAAAAAGGGTATTTAACGCCCTGAAATTGGGAGAGAATTCAAAGCCGCCATTTTCCTGAACCTGAGCTCAGCCTTCTCAAAAGATCTTCGCAGACTCACAACTCTACTCTACTTTCTTTAGATAAGTTTTTCTTGTTTTATCTTAGCTAAGTAATGTGAGAAACTGCCCAGAGCAGCTTCTCTCAGCAGCATGGCTGGGAATGGGGGTCTCCAGGCATGCCACAGAAAGAAGCTGCCCGGAGTGGCTTCTTATAGCCATGGCATGCCATGGAGAGGAGCAGCTCTGGGTGGCTCCTTTCCACAGCATGTCTTGGGCATGAACATGATGGGGACCACCACCCTCTACTCCCCCAAAAAAGCCACCTGGAATGGTTTTCAGTGGCAGGAGTGGCAATTTCTGTGGGACCACAGAGGCTGCCACATGCTGCTCTGGATGGCCTTGTTGTGCCACCATTGGCATGCAGGCCAGGGTTTGCCTACTCCTGGGTTAGGGGATATGATGTGGAGTGCTGGCCTTCCACTCCACAGAAATCCAAAGATGGGCAGAATTCCTTGCAGCTCTCAGGAGCTAAGCGTTGGAGACCCAAATTATGCTAGCAAAAGGGACTGTGTAGCAGAAACCTCATGGCATCAATACAGCTGGTGAGAAAATGAATTTTTTTCCCTCTACTGCAAAAACGTCCATTTAGTTAAAATAATCCCTCAAGATTTCATCAAAAAGAAATTTCAGTGAAAATTTTTCAGCAAAGGCTAGTTTTCAGTTTAATGTTAAACCGTCACACCCAGGTACATAGGAAGACATGCTCCAGCTCTAAATGTGCAGATGATGCTAAATGTGCCTTGGAAGAAGCCATCCAACTGATGTGTGACTATGCAAGTACTTCATTTTTTTGTCACTATAAGGCTGGAGATGTGACTGAAGCAGAAATAGATGCCCATTTCTTTGTGGATTGACTTTGGTTGGCATCATCGCTGCTTAGAGACTGTGTGTGCCTTTGGATGTCTTGTTAAAAACAATAACTATTTAGTATTGTTGCCCAAAATTACACTCTCAGTAAGAGATCAACCTGTAGCCCTAAACTTATCTGTCTGGGTCACCTACCTAATATTTCAGTAAGGCAGAGGAAGAAGCTTCTAGCTGTGGCCTAAACATCAGATGCTCCTGCGCGATAGCACATCATACCAAATGTCTATCTGATAATACTGCACAATATCTCCTAATTTTTTAAATCGAGAAATCATACAACATTGGTCCTCACCTACCAGCACAATCTGTAAGCTTGACAGATGATTTTATTAGCATCTGCTCCAGCTGTAATTAAACACTCTAGGAGGGTTGTTAATGGAGATAAGGCAAGTGGTGGTTGCATTTCTGCAGGAGGAGCAGTAAACCAGCTTTTGAATTTTGTTTATAATTTGCATGTTTAACAAGGTGTGACTTTAACAGTGTGCTGTGTAGACATTAAGAGCCATTCAAGCTTTCTGGATTGCCAGGCTTACTGGAGTGTATGGCAAGCCCAGATGTTCTCATACAACTGTTGGATACAGATTTTTTTTGCTCCTCTGCAATGGCTGAAATCTTATGCAGTGGGCTTGAATTACAGCAAGGGAGGTTTAATTTGGCCATGAGGCAAAAAAATCCTAACTGTCAGGGTGATTAACCACCAGAATAAGTTGCCTAGGCAGGTTGTGGAATCTTGGTCATTGGAAGTGCTTAAGAGCAGGTTAGACAAACACCTGTCAGGGATAGTTTAAGAGGATATTTGGTCCTGCCATGAGTACGTAGGACTGGACTTGATGACCTCTCATGGTCCCTTCCAGTTTCTATGATTCTGTACCAGCTTTCCAACTTGCTTAAACTGTGCCACCATTGCATTATAGATAATAGCATTATGTATGATTTTGGGACTAGTGGAAATCAATGCCAAGCTTTCTTATTTAAAAATATGAAATGTGTTCTCAGTTTCACAGGTTTTTGTTCAAATTCTGCTCAAATACCACAAAATTTCTTACAGGAGCAAAATTCAGAATTGGCCATATACCTTTTTTTTGCAGTGTGATTATCCTAGAAATAAAAAGGTGTGTGGGGTGAGGGAGGGTTGTTTGGTTTTTGGGGCTTTGTTTTTGCAGAGTTGAGATGGGTTCATTTCCAAGTTTCAGTTGAGTTAATTGAGCTTTGTCACAGGGTTAAAGTCACATGGTATTTGCTGTTCTTCAGGATCCCTGACTGGAAGAGCATACTCACATATGCAAGATCACCTGCAGAAGCCATTTTAACTTTACAGCCTTCAATTAAAAATGAGAAGGGAAAGAAAAGAGTGTTGCCATTTCTCCCTCATGTCCAACCCTTAAAGGATGCATTGTATAGAAGGCATCAGGCTGGGGGTTCTTAGAAGAAAGCAAACACAAGGTGAGAATGATGGGGTAATTATGAGATGATTACATTACATGGTCTGCTGAGCAAAAAAATAATTGTGTGTGATCAGAGTGCTACACAGGGCAATGGTGTACCCAGGCTTAGACAGTTTGGGTAAGAACAGTGGCTGGTTAGGTAGGAAATCCTTAATTTGTGTATGCCTGATTTTCATCTTAAATCAGCAAACCTGCAGATTCTGCAGCTGTACAATTCACACCTTACTGAGGACAATACTATACAAGTACAACTTTCCTTTTTTAGAAAAATAGGTGGTGTTTCTTGCCATCATCAACATAGATATAACTTTTAAAATTTGAACTGAGTCTATACAAATACATGACCATCTTCCCAAGTTTGCAGAAAGTCTGAAGCAATGATGCTAAGAGGAATGGACTGCCGCATGCATACTAAACTGGTGTTTCCTCTGAAGCCTAAACAGAACAGCTTGTTAAATTTTTCTAAATGGGATGCAGCATTTCCACCACTGTCATGGGATTTAGATATAGGTTGCCTCACAGTACGCTGTGCTCTGACTTAAATGTATCACTAACATTATTTTTTAATTTAATTTTCCTTTTGACTTCCATAGATATTCAAAGGTAGCTCATGAGATTATTGGTGATTAAGTATAGGGCCCAGGTCTTCAATTAGTGTAAATTAGTATAACTTGAGTTGACACTGAAATCAGCTGAGATGCTGAACCACCTTTTCACAGCAGATTTCAGACTTTGCTCAGCTTTCTAAGTCTATGAAAACCAATCACCACCATGCATATCCATATCTCCTTTGGTTTTTCATAAGGTAGGGAACCAGAAGTGAGTTTCGTGGCTTTTTTTTCTAAATGATATTGAGTTTGAAGCACCACAGACCAAATGAACTTTCTTGGGAGGAGCCTTTTGCACTTGTCTGTAGGAGGTCTGAACTGGTATGTGGCTGCATCTAGGCTTCAACTCAGAAAGTAAGCTGCAGCTTGTGTACACCTTTGGTACTCACCTCCCTAAAAATAGTGGTGGTGATGTAACAGTGCAGGCTGTGTGAACCTGCTTGGTCCCACAGATAGATATACTCATGTGTTCCTAACCCAGACCTCACTGCTATTTTTAGCAAGCTAGCTAGCATATAACTAGTTTGCATGTGTCTAGGTGAGCTGCAAATCATATCTGAGGTTGCTGGTTAAATATAATCTGAGTGTAAGGAGCAGACTGTAATTTAGGTGACACATCTACTTTCCAGTGGTGTTGGAATTTAAATATTTGCTCCATGGTATGTCACAGGAGTAACATTAGGGTGATACTCTGATTGATTGATAGCACTTTACCAAGGATTTGTCTGTGTTAAACATAAAATAAACACTTTGACTTGCAGTACAGGGCATTTAGCCTGCAAGATGGGGCCTAGAGGAATTGAGCCCTATGATTTAAGGTCATGCTCCAACACGCATTAAAGTTCCATTTTTCCATGGGTTTGGGTCTATGGTTAATCCAGGATTATAGCCATTTTCATGTCTCTGGGGGTGCCTTATTAGCACATTCAAGTCATCCTCATTTGAAAGAAGAACAGATTTTCCTCAAAATGGGTAGATTTTAATTCTTATCCAGTTGGGAAAAGGAGTAAGGCAAGCAAACAAGGTGTTATAGAAATGCCACTTTTTCTTTCTCTGGTATAAAGAAGCAATAAGCAGTTAATTGTAAACACTAAAAAGCTTATGAGTGGTGGTTGAGATAGATACTGTAGTCTTCAATTGTGTTGTGTCTAATGCTGGATTGTGCTAGTTCAGTGGAAGTAGCAAGACCACTACCCTACAGCTATGGATTTTTGCAGTGCACTTGTATTGCATATTCCTAAATATAAACCTGTTCAACACCAGCTTTGGCAACAAAGTTGGTCGGTTTGATTCATACAAGGATGTAATAACCAAATAAAATTTGAAACCAAAAGACTTGGATGGTCTATTTCCAATATGGATTTGAAACCCGATCTCTGATGAACCAGTGTCTCTCAAAATGTGTGAGAAGGTATTCCTACTCAGCCAAGGGCTAACATTTATTTTCATGGCAAAACTCGGGATGTTGCAATTCAGAGTATATGAATATAAACAGCTTTTATTTTGACATATTGAGTAAGATGCTCTATTGACACACAGCTATGATCCGGTGAGATAAACTAAGAACTGAATGGAACCATTGAGGATCATAATTGTTTTTGTAATTTGGCTCTGCTTGCAACTTTCTGATTTAGCATAGCACTGGAATCTGAAAAACCAAAATTCTCTTGTTGGAATTAAAATTCTCATGGTATTTCTGAGCTGAATGCAGAGGCACTGAAAACCTTGAGCAAAAAGCCTTTTTTAAAAATCAGTTTATCAAATTCAGATATGTGGATGAACATTATAAGAGTGTGCTGTATGTTTGTGGTGCTAAGGATCCTGAGATCTGAATTTACTAATTTAAAGACAGGCCATTGTATACAAGACCAGTCCTTCCCATAGAAGGTATAGTTAAATCCAAAACACACAGTTTGCAGTGAGCTAACAAAATAATCTCATATACTAATGGGACATACTTCTGTTCTCACTACTACTCCAAATCAAGAGCAAATACCTAAGAAAGAGCTCTGCCCTTTGATACAGAGTTCATGGAAAGGATTAGCAGGGTTTGTTGTGTGGTAAAAAGTTGGTGATACACTTTTCTGAATATGTGAGAATAGATAATGAAGTGAAGCCTGCCAATATTTACTTCATGCTATACTATAATCTTAATAGTAAAAGTCCATTCTGTGTAATGCCTAGTATCCATTCTAACCTTTAAACAACAGCATAAACAACTATTGCAGTCTTAACATTGTCTGAAATCTGGAAAGTAAATTTAAAAATGTATGAGAATAATTATTCTCTCCCAGAATCAAACTTCAAAATAACCAGGGTGGATTCATCATTTTCACAATTCCTCCTTTGGTACATACTTCTATATAAATAAGTTTTACAGAACTCATTTTTATTTTCTCTTCAGATTGCAGAATGATTTTTATGAATGATTCAGATGAATATCTGATGCATTAGGAAAACATGGATTTTTTTTCTCACTAGCAGAACTGTACATGTCTTTCCCCCCACACCTGTCTAATTTGCTGTATTTGAAAGTGCATGTAAAATGAATAAAAAACATGAATGTTTTATTACCAGGCAAAATATTTTTTTGGAAAGGATAACTTTTTACTCTAATAGTCTGATCAAAGACTTTTACTAGCTTTCATAGAAAGATGTTTCTGTTGGGAAAGGGTTATTGATTTTTTTTTTCATATCTTTTTCTCCTTCACATGCTTTGAAAAAACTTCTAGTGTACATCAATCCCACTAAAAATCCAGAACTAATTGCACACACTCCCACAGGAAAGCTTTAAGGCTTCAGTGAACACACAGAACTTCTGTTTGTGGACATTTCTTAAAGAGTTAGAACCATCAGCCATCCTGCTGCAATATACTTAGCAATTAAAATGAGGGAGTCAAACAGACTGAAGTCTAGAATTTGTGTTCATCAAAACAATGAGCCTGTTTCCACAACAGGGAGTTTATTGAAATTGCCTCCTGCTCTATTAATGATGTTTCACTGTGGCTAGATCATAATTTCCGATGTGGTGGTTTTGTATCCTATTCTGCTGAGTCACCCAAAGAGCGGTATCTGTCAGGCAGTCGTCATTTCTTTTTAGCACAAGAATGCACTGTGATAACGCTTCATGATGAACTCTCCAAGGGAAGGGGGACTCTTCATTATTAATGCAGTTCTCAAACCTCCATCAAAGTATAGTGCTGTACACCGTAATTCATTCATGCATCTGCCAGTCCCTTAACTGTGATTGGTATCACAAATATAGAATGCATTTCTCCTTTTGTGAGTGAAATAATTTGGAAAACTGTATTTTTCAGCATATTTTTAATGGGATGTGCAGATGTTTTTGCAAGAAAATGGGCTGAAAGAGAAAAGGCAGGAGTCACTGATAGGCTTTTGTGGCCTGACAGAAGAGAGACAAGTTGTGGGCTCTGCTCTCTACTGCCACAGTTCAAGAAACAGTAAAAACTTTATTTTAGATTTAATGAAGGCTTGATTCAGTTCCCATTTAAGTAATTGCCAAGGCCCCCATTGACTTCAGTAGGGCCAGGATTAGGTCTAAAGCACAGTTCTCTTTATTCAATTATCTTGAAAAAACAAACTTGTGGAGAAAGACCTCCATAATATGTGTCTAAACTCTCCTCACATGGGTTATGAGGGGTTTATATTCCATGGCAGTAATGAAAGGGTTAATGGACGCAGAGCAATTAGTGCATCTGGTTGCCCTGGAATGGTGAGCCAGGCCAAATTGAAGAGGAAACCCAGCTGAGGAAAAACTCCAGTGGTAAGCCCAGAACAGAGAGAGAATTGTGGTTGCTAGAGAGAACAAGAGAGATTTAAAGCAAGGCAGATGTGTAGTAAGTCGAGGAAGGGCTGTGTGAAAGGGCCTGAAGAAAGGCTAGGCTAGGAAGAAACCTAGAAGAGTGAGAGAGTCAGTGGCTTATCACTGGGTCACTGCAGCGAAGCCCACAGAAAGAGGGCCTGGATTTCCTTACTGATGCTGCAGAAAATCCTAACACAAGAGGAGGATTACTGAGTTTAGGGCCCAGGCCCACAGGGAGAAAGCCCTGGATCACATCTCCTTCCATAAGAACAGAAGGACAACTACTACAGACTTTGCAGAGGAGTGAGTGCAGGTAGGGATGAGAAATTATTGTTTTGGGGATGGGTTGGTGGTTTTGGTTTTTTGGATGCCAGATTCTTAGCTTTTCGTAAAGGAGTTGGGACTCACAGTGACTAGGCTGGAGGGCTGAGTTACAAAATGAGCTAGATCATTTCAGAGCTAAAGCAGCAGATGGGGGGTGCTGGAGATATAGAGCCTCTGTCTGCACCATAGCCAGCAACAAAGGAGACATATTAGCAGTGATTTTTAAAGTGGTAATTCAAAAGCTTGCACAGAAAAAGAGCCAGATTCTGCGCACCTGTGAAGTTACTGACAGTAAACAGAATTAATGAGATTTGTCTCCTGTCCTGTAGAGCCCATGAAAGATCAGGCTGAATTTCACTCTGGGATTGGTGAGGCAATTGAGAGAGACAGAGCTATGGGTTTCCTGCTGTGCGCAGATAGAAGTTGCAGGTTGCAAAGCCATGCAGTATTCAGTGCACAGTGGCTTTGTCCCCAGGTGATACTGCCCTCTGGGGCAGCACAGCTCTGTTTCCAGGTGGAGAGGGATATTCCCTTTACGTCTGTGGGGTGTTCTGAGCACTAGCCCTTCAAACCCCTGTGAGTCTCCCTGGATCTGGGAGGGTCAGGGCAGTGTTGTTTTGTGAATTCACAGGAAGGAGAAGGAGCCTGGTCTTCGAGAAGCAGGGCTTTATTAGAACTAGCACACAGTTTCGTAAGCCAAAGGAGAGCCCTGAGCTCTTAGCTGTATGTCTGGTGACACCATCACTAAATTGCTGCTTCCCTTCTTCCACTCCAGTTGCCTCTAACCTGGGCACTGCTGTTAAAGGCACAGGACATTTGCTTAACATCTCCCTTTTGCAATAAAAGCAATCCAAACCATTGAACATATTCACATACTTACTTTTCTCCAAGGATACCATAAGATTCACAGTGCTCACTCAGTGAGTCTTTCAGGTGCTCTGCATGGTGTACAGCAGTGCTGACCAAACTTACTGAAACCCCATCCCCTGGCGCCCAAAACCCTCTTTCCTGCTTGGCAGAATCCTCTAGCTCCACAAATTAGAAGCCCCTGGCTCCCCACAGAGCCATCACCAGAGGGTGGTATGTTGGGGTGACTGTCCTAGGCCCCCCTGTTTACTAGGCCCTTCACTTTGACACCATATTGGGGCCAGGGAGGCAGTGTGGGGTGGGGGGACATGAAGCCAGGACTGGGATTGGGGGTGGTGCAGGGGGCCTCACACAGCCTGATTTGTCATGGGCCTTGTCCACCCCTAGAGATGGCTCTGTCTCCCCTCCTCAGTCTGGAAGGTGGATAATAGGGCAGGGGGTGGGCAGACTGCTCTATGTGCTGATCTAGAAGGATCCTCTGTGGTTTTCTCAGTGAACTGTCAGTTCCTGCCGCCTTATCCCCCTTATCAGGAAGGCATAGGAGAGCCAAGGTCTCCTTTTTCTCTGAAATGTGTGTCCCTCAGCAGTCTGCTTCATAAGCATTACCTCTCAAGTTGAATTGCCCTCTGTTCTCAGCAAGTACATCATGAATCTGTACAGCATCTCTGGATTTCCAAGGCTGTAATATGTTGGACCCTCTGTCTAAATGCATCTTTCTGTTCCATGTTCGTTGCACATGTCTAAGTGGGTATTGTAATGAGGGGTACCACTGACTCTTTTTTTCCTCAAATTCCTGCTAGTTTCCCAGCAGGTGACAGTCAGGAGCGCCGCTGGCTGGGGGAAGGACCCGGGGCATGGGCCCAGGTCCTGCCCCCGGCTAGCAGACAACACCCCCAGCCTGCAGGCCCCGCACCCTGTCTGGGGACGGGGACAGGGCCAGGCGCTGCCATGGCCACGGGCAGCCAGGTCCCAGATCCCCAGCCGGGGACAGGGCCGCTGTGGCCACCGGTGGCCGGGCCCTGGATCTCCGGCCCCATTGGGCCGGAGATCCGGGCCACTGGCGCTGGGGTTCGGGGCACATGCCCCAGTGTGCCCAGCGCCAGCGACACACCTGATGACAGTCAATGATTCATTGTTACTGCGCTATAGTTCAATACAGACACACATGGATCTCTACCTCAGGCAGTGGTCTCTTTCAAAAGTCACTTAACAATTTTCACATCATTCTCTACAATAGTGGTTCCTGACCTCTTCTCTGCCGTGGCACACCTTGATATTTTTAATTATTTTGAGGCATACCAGCATATAGTCTCTGAATGAACTCATGAATATTCATGGACAACTCCAAAATTCTTAGAATAGTTTTTCAAAAAAATCTGTGGCACATCTGCTCAGGCCTGATGACACACCTGTGGGCCATGGCACACTGGTTGGGAAACACTGTTCTACAAGACCGTTTGCTTGAGGAGGCCTGGGACTCCCATACTATGTAGCTAATTTTTTTATAATTCACTTCCCTGGAAATGCAAGCCATTATCAGATGTAGCTTCAAGGATTTCATGCCTGGAAAATGTAGATTCACACACACAACATGTTTTAATGTGCTGTTTTCTTGTAAAACAAACTCTAGATCAGTGTCTCTCAATCTTATGTGGGTCATGACATGCTTGAGGGTGTATCATGACCCTACAGGACACACCAGCCCTGTTGCGGGGGCTGCAGCCCCCAGTGGGGTGGCCACAACCAGGGCGGCCCACGCCGCGCCCTGCTGGGGGGCGCTGCGGCCACCCCACCTGCGGCTGCAGGCCGCCGAGCTGGTGGCGGGGTGAGCCGCGGGGCTCGCAGCCGCTGCCGCGGCTGAGCCCAGGGCCTGAGGGGCCGGTGGGACCTGGCTCCCCGTGGCTGCAGCCCCCGCGGCAGGGAAAAGCCGGGGCCCCGGCACCCTGTCACGGGGTTTGCCACCAGCCCTGGCGGCAGGGAGAGCCAGGCGCCCCCGGACACCACTGTGGGGTTTGGGAGCAGCCCCGGCAGCGGGCAGAGTGGGGAGCCCCTGCACCCTGCCGCAGGGCTTCTGAGCAGCCCCAGCGGCAGGGAGAGCGGGGCATCGGCACCACTCTGCAGGGCTCCCCGCTGGCCTTGGGGGCAGCCCCCCATGCGCTGCGGCTTGTCCCCCTCAGCACCCTGGCCAGGGTGCTGAGGGGGAGGAAGTTCAAATCATGTTATTTCGAAATAAAGGTTTTATTTCAAAATAAGTCATTTCGGAATGACTTATTTCGAAATAAAACCTTGTGTGTTGACATAGCCTTATAGTCAGTACAGTGTCTCTGTGGCACTGCATTTACACTTTTCTGTGTCCAAGTGTATGTTTGTGTATTGTTGTGAGCATGTCAGCTTGTAACATCATAGGCACTACTGTTTGCTCTCCTTTCAACAATATTCCACAACCAGGTGGTTCTACTTTGAATTGGACACAGACAGTTTGTAACGCCTTGGACATCCTGTGATAATTGCTTTAATAAGAATCAGAATATTAGCATTGGAAGGGACCTCAGGAGGTCAGTCTAGTCCAGCCCCTTGCTCAAGCAGGACCAACCAACTAGATCATCCTAGCCAGGCCATTGTCAAGTTGGGCCTTAAAAACCCTTTTTTTCCCTCTTCTACTCCTGCCCCCCCCCATCAGTTTGACAAACACTATGTCTGATTCCACCTCTGTTACTACTACATTCCTATCAAATGCTGTGGAATATGTGCCCACTGCCAGCAGGTCTTTATCTGGTTTCTACATGATTGTTAAAACATACAATTGACTACTGTTTTTCAGCTCCTGTAAGTATGTTCCTCTGTGGTGCTGCCCCAGATGAGTGTCATCTATATACACTCTTGTGCCTTCAGTTCCCTCAGATATTTGCTGCTCAGTTCCATGAAAGACCTCTAAAGTGGATTTTAGACCTCACAGTAATGTGATGAGAAAGCAATATCTTCCATATGATGTAATAAAAGTACATATTATGGAGCTCCTTTCATTTGAGGGAATCTGCCTCAGTAAAGATGATTCATCTAAAATAGAAAACTACTTTGCACCAGCTGTATCCCCCAAAAATGTTTTCCCTGCTAGATAACTAAATGTTTTCGGAAAGCATAATCTGTGTTCCATCCTCTCCTGCCCCACGCACTATTACTTATGAGTGCACCCATTCTGTAAGCTCTTCTAAAAATGACTAGTTTTACTAAATGATCCCATTCTTCTGTGAAGTTTGTTTTTTCTTTTAACTCGTACTTAGAGGGATATTTGTAGGAGGAGGAGTACACATGATAGGGCAATTTGTCTCTGTTACTTCAATTCTGTATTCGGTTGCTAATTTTTCTCTGGATCTCTGTATGGGAGCTAACTGACAATGGGAAAAGTTAGACCTTCAAGGAGTGAGGAAATGTAGTTTTAAAGTCTTTGGTGCCTGGATTATTTTGTGTAATTAATAGGGATAATGAGGCAGGATGCCTCCAGAGCCAATCCAGGCAACTGGGGGACTCCCCTGAGAAAGCTCCTGTCTTAGGCTTAGAGGAAGGACCATTCAGAATTTTTCCCACTGAATTGCCTGCAAACATTGAATAGTGAAACGGGGAAAGGCAGGTTCATCAATAGGGAGTAACTGAAAAGTCTGTCTTCTCACTTTAGCATACACTGGTCATCCTACTTAACCTGCTTGCAAATCAATAAGATTTCCAGGGTGTGGGTTGAGCACGTATTCTCACTCACATCCATATTCTGGAAGAACAAGGAATCAGTGTGGTAGTGGGTAGGACACTGGTGTGAGGTTCCAGAAACCCAGGTTCTGTTCCTGGCTCTGCTACAGCCCTGTTACATGATCTTAGGCAACTATAAGGCTTTTCTGTGCTGTTTTCTCCTTGTATCCTTCATCTGCCTTCTTCATTTAAATAAGTTCTTTGAGGCACAAACAATGTCTTGCTATGTTAGGATGTTGTTTGGCACAATATATGACTCTGCTGTTGGTTTTGGCTTCTTGTCTCTAGTTGTAATGCAAATAAATTTGATATCCCTGGGTTGATTACTTCTCTGAGAACGCTTTGGTAGAACACTAAATAAGATAGAAATCTTCTTTATTTACATCTAAGTGAAGAGGTTAGATTTAGGGCATCTGACCCAACCAGGACTGTAATCCAGCTATCCCTTATGCACTTAATTGCAGGAGTGGTCCCCTGTCTTCCATGGGGTTATACGCATGCTTAAAATTAGGCTGATACTTAGTGTGTGGGATCACTGCAGACATGTAGGCTTTTTAACAACCAAAGGTGACTGTGGAGAAGACTTGCAATCCAGAAAGAGGAATACAGGTTGAGGGAGAGGAGAGTGTGAAGAAGATACCAGGAATCCTGTTCTGTGTAGACACAGCTGCAGCATCACTCTGAAGAGAGATCTTATTGGTAGTTTTAAAACTGTGGAGGCTTCCCCATGCTGTGACCCACCACATGGTACATGATGCAGATTATCAGTATTCTAACTTCTGTCCAGTCAGTTTTTAGTCATTACTGCCCAGTCCTCATATCTACTTACATTTAGTTTGAGGATGCAGGGGAATCTAATTTCTTAATCTAAGTTGCCAGCCAGCATGAGTTAAGCAGACAAGGTCAAGGGAATAACTAGCAGTCTGTGCTTGTTTGATATATTTATTTATCTTGGCACTTGAAAGGGAAAACATTATTTCTCTACACAGTGATCCTGAAGGAACTGGGATTTCCTTAAATCCCTGTGACCTATAGATATAACTGGCTTCTTCCAGAGATTTGTGGCTTTTTTGTTTCTCCTCCACCCCATTTTTTTTAATAAGGTAGTCTCAATTTTCCACGTAATAAATTTAATCAGTAAGTTGTTAAAAGATTAAATGAGAGTTGCGGAGGGAGTGGGAAAGAAGTAGAGGGGACAGAACTGTGAATGGTGGTTGTGGCTCCAGTTTATGATAGTGCAGGAAGCAAAAAGCCACAGCATGAAGTGTATCTAGGGGGTTATGTGTGTCTATGAATCGAGAGAGTGGATGATTCCATTTGTCAGTGGTTGAGAGAAGCGGGACTTAAAAATCAAGTGAAAGTGGGTCAAGTTAGTATGTTGAAATGAAAAACATTAAATTGGCTATGCAAAATATATGTTGTATGTGCTTCCAAAGGCTGTGCAGATGAAATTCTGCTATTCAGCAAACATTCAAAGGAAACCTGAAGAAGACTTTGTTCAATATGCAGTCATCGTGCTATGTGGTGATTGCAAGTTTGGGGTGAAATTCTGGTTTTGCTGTTGAATACAACGAAGCCAGGATTTCACTGTTGGTCTTTGCTCTTCCATCTGTCTTTTGTAGCTGGTTTTATGAAATAACACCCAGCTGACACAGAGAGATAAAATAGAGCTACCACTTTCATATCCTCTGATCAATGATTCACCACTCAAAATGACTGCACTACTGTTAAGGCATATAAGCTATGAGGCAAGTAGGAAATGATACTTTTTCCAGCAGCGTACAAAACAACATAATCCCTGCTCAGGCCCAATCCCTGGCACTCAGAATGTCCACTGATTGCAGAGTGAGTTCAGATATGCAAGGCTTATTGACTTCTGCTCTGGAGCTTACCTTGAAAAGAACTCAGGGATATTTTGGGTACCGTTTTAAATAAGAAAGTTTAATAGAAATTTTAAAAAAATGCTTTTTTCTTCCAATCAAAATAGTTCAGAACCAGTTGTAGTTATAGTTACACAATGGATTTGATTGCATCTTTGTGTGTGAAGAATAATCCATAAACTTTTTATTAGACCCACTTTTGGCTTGACACAGCTCTGTTTTGGATATTCTCGTGGTGGTTTTGGTCAATTATTTTTCCTCCATCTTAGGATTCCATCTTTTTTACATCCCACTCAAGAAGAAGTAAAAGATCAAGCATGTCTCTCTCAAAGTAGCTACTCTGTGAACATTCAGTGGAGCTAAAGCCTGGAGACAGGATGGAGAGAACATGCATATTCTATAGTGTCAAAGGGATTGGTGACATATGGATGCTGTTGTGAGTGAGCAGCTCTGGAGGGAAGAGAGGCCTCAATATTTGGGTGATCAAATTGGTTGAAACTATTTTGCAGAAGTACTGTCTTTGAAAATAGTTCATTTAGGAGTGACAACACAGTGTTGGATAGCACTGGCTGGATGATATGTTATCCACCAAAAACTGACTGTTTAGAATGATGTATCATTTTGCTACTTCCTAGCATGTAAATTAATTCCTGGGAATTATATTTCAGGGACTTAGGTCTTCTGCACTGCCTATGCCTCTCTTTTTACTTCTTGACTTTTCTTTTTTAGCTTCCAGATTTCTAATCTTCTCTTGGTTTCCAAAGTCTCCTTGTTAGTATAGCAGGATTAATCTACTAACTTCTAGCAGGGGAGCAGCACAGGTAAAAGAAAGAGAATAATGCTAAGATTGTCTACCAAAAATGTGTCGTCTTCTGAATTGCTGTGGCCATGCCTGTTAACTGGGGATGGAGGAGGGAAAGGCCTCATTTGTATTTTACTTGGGCCTCCTTTTTTCCTGCATTTTCTAGAACATGTGAATTACTAAGTGTCACATCCTGTGATTATATACATATGGATAATTGCCACTGACTTCAATGGAAGCTATACTTGTGAATCCAAGAGCTGAGATGGGCTGCAGTATAATTTTTATCTTGCTTGTTTTGATGTTTTGGAAACCTAATGCATAATTGATGACGTGACACAATTATAACTGAAGAAAATACCTGGGTAGTAAACAAATCAAACCAGATGCATATGGGAAATGGCTCTAAGGCTTTTGGTAAGCATTACCTAAGATGCTGGAAAGCCTTGCATCCATGAAGACTGAAAGACACTGGCTACTCCAGCCACAAGATATGAGACTCCTCTACCCCCACACCCACCATGCCCTGCTATTCTGATGTGCAAGATGGTAAGGTTGTTTTGCTGAAAAAGATAACCCCTTGTTTACTGACTGCATCGCAGTGCTGTTTGGATAGTTCCATTATGGCACAGCAGTGAAGGATTTGGAGTAAGATGTGTGCCGATTTCTATTCATGGATTTGTCAGCCTTTGTAGTAAATATATCTTCTGTAAATATTATTTACTCTAAAGCAGCTTGTCTCAGTTTCATTATCTTCAATTTGCTTTTACAAAAGCTAATACAATTCATTTGGCAGCTCCCTTTAAGTTAGGGAAATGTTACTTTCAATTTTAAAGGAGGAAATTGAGGCAGAGAGGTAGAATCTGAATGTATGCAAGTATTATTGCCAAATACAGTAATCAACTGACTTTAGTTGTCCATGGACAGTACTGACTCTTTATTTCCATCTCTGAATCTCCTGTGGACTGTGGAGATGCACACGAGTTTTCCATGAACTTCTGTGGGACTTGTGTGTATAGCCAAAGTCAGAACAGAGCCCTAAACTGATATTGTATTAGGCACAATAAAATACTATGCAAAAACTCTTCCTCTTCAAACATTTCTATTAAGGTATAAACAGCCTTTGCTGTTTCTCAAGTAATGCAGAATGTCTAAAGTATCTTGGACAAGCCCTGATCCCTTTGAATTTTCATATTCAGAATTTGGCCCATATTGCACATGTACACAACTTCATATCAACTTCCTGAAAGGTATATTCACCTCATCTGCTAATTTTTAACTGATATTCAGCATTGCCTTTTACTGTATGATCTCTAAAAAGATCTTTTCACTTTTGTATTTTCAGGTAATAGTTCCATATATAAAAATGAGAGGATCTGAATCAACTGTTAGGAAAAATAATAGGGCAGTTTTTATTTTAGAAAATGCAAGAGCTGACATGTTCCATTGTGGAATGAAGGCCTGTTGGCCTTTTGGATGATCAGCTAATTACATCTTACTGTAGTTGCCTTGTTTAAGTTTCAGCTACATAGATTTCTAAGTTTCATGATTCACTTTTCATTTGAAAGAATATGAGTGCTCCAAACTGCCATTGTATTGAGAACATGGGCTCCTTCCTGCCTTTCAGTTTGGATTACTCCTGTCTGAAGTGAGCAAAGAAAAAAAAAAGTTGCCACTGATGTACATGAGCAGGAAAAATGGACTTGGTAACATTCTCTTTTTTGAGATAACACACACACTCCTTCCTCAGATCACCTGCATATTTTCCAACTTGTATATAATTCACTCCTCTGTTAAAGTCCAGCACAAGCCTGCACTCCATTTAAGTTCCCAAATTAGTTTCTGTATTGGCTTGATGGATGAATTTCATTCCCAGTGTCTAATACCACATATGGCTCTTGGATAGGTTGCAGACTTGCAACTGAAGAAATGGTTTTTGTTCAGTTTGAAAGTAGCCAAATTGATATTTATGGTCACAGACTTAATTTGCTTCCAGTGATGAAACATTTTGGCTCAAATGACATTGGGCATTTAGCATGAAAGAGACATCTTAGCAATATAAATCCATCATCCATGGAGTTTACTCAAGATAGTCAAACAAGGCTGTGTCTTCTAATTAACTGCTTTAGAACTGTACTGCATGTTTAATATGAATGGTGTTAAAGGAGCGCCCATGGGAAATTCATGTGTTTGACAACTTTATGCACCTTATGCGCTCCTTATATATGATGTATTGAAAGAGGGTGATAAATCCCTGCAGCTTGATGGCAGTTTTATGGCACGTGTTGGACCCCAGAGGAGGCAAGGTTAGTGTCTGCTGTGGCCAAATACCTGACAGTATGTTCTGCCACTCAAGGTATCTTCAAGTCAGGAGGGGGCCAGATGATGAAGCTAAGTAGGAACACTAGAGAAAAACTGAACAGGAGGGATATGTCACAGCAGCCTCTTGAATGGTGCCTCTGGGTCGGTCTGGCTTTTAATAACAGTTACATGTGCTTTCCTCCCTCAAAATGGGAAAGGACATACCAAAGCCTTACCCCAAAAGGAAAAATATTTCAGTTTTCACAGCCAGGGTTTTCAGGATGCAATCTACAGAGGTTCCATCTGACATGAGGTTTAATCATCTTCACATCAGACTCAGAAAGGCTGTGGCTTTCAACACAATCCCAGCGTTCTGCTCTCCATTTTGTAGTCTGAACCCTAGCTGGCACTATGGCCTTATGTCAGTGTAACTACCTCGCCGAGGAACAAGCACTCCTGTCAATGTAGGTAACATCACTAAACACTAGAGGTGCAGCGATAGTGCTATAAATGTAAACAAGCACTTAATATCATGTTTTTAGTTCCGTAAGACTTTCAGGAACGGAACAAAAGATTCACTATCAACCTAGGAAGTTGTTCTTCAATAAAAGGAAAAAATGTAACAATGGAAGACATTAGCTTTTTAGCCTCCTACTTGGCAGTTTTTATTTGCCAGCTTCAGCCACTGATCAATATCATTTATCCATAGATCAGTGCTCCCTCTCTTCTTTTTTTCTGTAAAGCTGGCATTTAGTAGAAAATCAATTCTCAAATACAAGTTTTGAGCCACACTGAATTAATTTAATATCATCTTTATTTTCCTTCCATGTGGTGTCACTGTTGCATATGAAGAATGAAGTGTAGATATTCCCTGTCTACAGTAAGCTTTCCTTTTAATAAGTTATGTATAAAAAGTGAGGATGAAAATATACAAGCTCTAGGTGGCTTCATTGCTTTACATGGTACTTCTGAACCATGGGGGATATTGTAACCATATGGGCATTTGGGCTATTGAGGGATTCTCTTTATCATGTTGCTTTTTAGTGTATTACAGGAATTGTTTGATCTGGGACTAATGTAGTGACTTGGTACTGCACAATATGTGAACTTTGCATTAAAAAGAGTTTAGGGGGAAAGGATGGTCTTGCGCATAAGACCCTCTCTAAGGCCTTTGGAGATCTGAGTTTGTCTTGTCTTTGGCACAGACTCCTCATGTAACCAGGGGCAAATCTATTGTTAACCTCTGTGTTTTAGTTCTCTATCTATAAAATAGAGGAAACAATACTTGCTTTCACCCACCTTTATCTGTCTAGTCCATTTCAATTGAAAACAATGTAGGTCGGGGTCAATTCAGTTGGAGACTTCATTATGGTAGTGATAAGACTTTTTAAAAATGTGTACAATATTGTGGATGGCATTTGTCATCCTAGTGCAACACATGTATTCTTTGCTGACTTATCATATATTTGCTTTATAGCTCAAAGGGAGACAGAAGCTAGGTAAATCCTTTTTTGTTTTCTAATGTGTCCCTAATAAGGAAATTCTTCTCCCTTCACCATTCTTTGAAATATACTTAAGTAAGCCACCACAAATATAAGCGCAAATCATGCAACACATTTAAACGTGTGCATGCATGCACAACTTTTTAGGTATAAGAGTAGCTCCACAAAGTAGCACACTATTGGGGGTATTTATTTGCCAGAGTGCTGCTAATATGTTTAAGTTATACACAATCATTTATGTTTGCTGTCTTGGAACTACAGTGAAGATGATAATCCTGCTGTGGCAGAAGGATGAACAAAATCCTTTTCTATGTTTAAGTGTTAATGTTTAGTGCAGGACATCATTTTTTAATAGGGAAACCTGGGTTTAGGTTTGCAGTGTGAGCAGAACTTTATTCTGCAAATTTTAGACCCGTTATGTTTGGACATTAGGCAGGTATTTCTTTAGAAGTCAGTCATGGTAAGAAAAGTCCTAACCTATCCATATGTTTTCAAGAAGGAACTGAATGTACAATTGTATTCTGACTTTCCCTGGTGTCTGTAGTTGGTACAAACTAACTGGATAATGATTTGGACCTGTGGGAATCTGCATCAGGTGTTTTTGACTGAAATACCTGGTAGGCTATTAACTGAAATAAAAGCAAAGGATGAATAGACCTAAAATGCCATAAAATTCACCTAGCTAGAAGATACTTTAAACAATGCCTGTGGTTTACGTGCAAGTTCCGGGGACAGCTTCTGCATGAGCAAGAATGAACATGTCACTGATCACTTGCTTCTAAATAACCTGAAACAACCACAGCAATAGCCAAAGCACCAATAGACAGTGGTGCAGGCCTTTTGTTTGGTCAGAAGAATCCCTTGATCAGCAAGGAACAGGGAGCAAGGGCTGTGTTTATCAGTTCTGTAATGCTTTTCAGTAGCCCTTCTCCAGAACTGGTGATGAGGAGCCACATTGTCCTGAGTCTGATCTCTTAAGATGGATTTAGCACCCGTTGCAAAACGTAATTCTGTGAAAGCCCTGTGTGGAAAAGCACTTTGAGTGTAGCTGTTATGTTTGCAAATTATGACTTCATTGGTTGAGTCCTATGGCTTCGTTGGCTGACCCTGACTTCCCCATATACAAAGTGCTCAGTGGGATAGTAGCAGCTGTATTTGTGCAACTGCTCTGTACCCTGTATCTAGGTTGCAGGGACAGTGGGAGGTTGGGGAAGGTTTCCAATTTAGCGGAGCTTTGTGTGGAGACTGGACATTTGTCATTAAATGTCCTAATAAATGTAATTAATTTTGGACTCCAGCTGGTGTTTCTGAGAGAGAGAGAGAGAGAGAGAGAGAGAGAGGAGGTAAAGCAGTACTGATGAGCTGTTGTGTAGCTGGGAAAACAATAGCATCGTTCTGGTGGTTGTGTGTTTAACCTTCTGCTTAATAGAATAAGTTATAACTTCATGAACATGTGTTCTAGGAAGCTTCGTAACAATGTCGATCCTACTTATGAAGCCACGGGCGAAACGGACTCTTCCTTTAGCAAGCTGATGCCCAGGCCTAAATACATCCTTACCTCCTGTAGGAAGTACCAGCGTGGCAAATTACAACATCATGTAGGGAGTCTATGCTGTTTCTTGTGATCTTATCTCATTCTCCTGTGGGCCCAGATCCTTGGCTGCAGCTGAGGTGCTGCACAACAATGCTGGCAGTGAAGAGACAGAGGTGGGGAAGTGTAGGGATGTGTCAGGGTAACAGTGTTAAGATGGCTTTCCTGAACCTGAGCTACTTGTGCGCTGGGACAAAGTTGCTTTCATTTATACAGGAACCTTTAGAGTTGGGGGGGAGGGGGTCCCTGAACTGGCACCACTTGGTGGAGATAGATACACATCTCTCTTACACCTAAGAAGCTTGTGTCCTGATGACTGGTTGAGCTGAATTTGGAGTCACTACATGGTAACTACTCAACACACAGTGACCAGATGCTGGGGAGAGACTGGGCCACTGCATCTCATCTCCTTTTGGAACTGGGATATCATGCCTGATTGTGTGTGTATCTTTGGCTGTAATGATACTGCACATGGCTAGCAAACTTTACTACTTTTGCTGACCAGCCATTTAAGTGCTCCCATAACTTTTGCACATTGGTGATAACTGAGTGAGTTGCTGCACTTGTATTGTGCTGCTTATGTTTCTCAGTGTCTTCTGTTTATGAATTTGGACAGCTGTGAGGAATTATGACAAGGTTCACTTTCTTTCTTCTGTGTTGTGCCATTGCCTGAATGGTAACCAGGACTGAAGCATGATCTGCCCATCCCTTAAAGACTCTGAAATACAATAGTAAAATCAAGCTCACCTGGGGCCACCTGTTTCTCCATAGTCCACTCCTTAATTTGTCTAATAATATGTTTTATATATATAATCTGAGTTAAATGTTGGTTACAATAATAAGTCTTCTCTCATTGTGTATTCATACAAGATGGTAAGTTAAAACTTATGACTCTTTTTTAAGTATATTTCATTGGAATTTTTAACAAATTCTCCCTGCTTGCCTTTTGGCATTTTTCATCTGCAAGCTATTTAACAACTTAACGTGTAAGCTCTAGATGTTGTCATGGAAAACACACTTCTAACAGCCAAGGGTCCATACGGTACTATGTCCATTAACAGCTGTTATGCTGCCTCTGGGCAAGCATGAATAAGTGAAGTTTGCCAAGTAGTATGGAAAATATTAGAATTGATCCATTTCTATCTTCAGTTGTTTAGTGAGTAAATGTTTGAGACAGTTCAGAACAAACACTACCTGGGAAGCCCCATGTGCCCTGAGCTTGGTGTGCTCAACTACTAAGCTATATGAAACTGCACCTTTCTCCTTCCATGACTTCAGTGCAATACTTGGTTTTTGTGAATCTTGACAAATTTCATACAGGCTGTTAAAATCTCCAGCTTCTGTTGGCCATGAAATTAAGTTTAACTGTGAGCCAATTTTACTGCTAGGGGATGAAGATTGCCACCATGTTTGTGGCATGAAACCTTTTGCTTTTTCCCAGATACTTATGGACATGAGCCAGGAAGGCTCTGATCCTAGAATTGGCTTTGTAAGCAGCCTTCATGCAAGGGTAGGGGTAAATGCTAAAATGAAGCTCCCTGAAGGTGTAGGGGCCAATTGTTGCAGATCCAGTTGCAGGATTAGGGTGAGGTTAGAGGCTGGGTCTGAACTTGACCTGAACACACCTGATCTTTAGTTTCCGTTTTCTGATTTTGGCTCATTTCTGTAGAACAGGGTTTTGGTCCTTCTCTACTAAAGTATTTAAGCATGTGAGTACTTCTGTTGATGTCAATGGGACAACTCAAACACTTGAAGTTGAGCATGTTTAAATGTTTTGCTCAGTTTGGGCCTTTTGTTCCGGGAATTATTTAGTTGCAAAACAGCTACAATTAAATGCACAAAAACCAGATGGAAATTCCATTTACTGTATGTCATAAAATAACAAGTTATTGCTTTAGTTCTAAATCTTCCATGGAAATGTGTCTGTATACTGCTAATACATAGAAATCCCTGAAGCATCCCTGGCTGTTGGAAATTATATTTTTGATAGAAAATCTAATACTGATGTTACTTTGATAGTCATAGGCAAATATGACTTGTCAGTGTTTGCTATTAAATCTAATCTTGCTTTCTCTCAGTGATCTAATATTGTTTGTTTGTAAAATTGATAGCTTTAAAAGACTTGTTCCACTGTGATGTATGTGACCCAGGCCTCCTGGGATAACCACCTGAATATGCAAAGATCAGGGCAAGCTGCAAAAAGGAGAGCAGATTCTCCCAGCACTGGTGGGTTACCTAGAGTTAAACTTCCCCAACCAGTCACAAACAATGCTTCTGATCCCCCACAATGGATATCAAGAAGCCACCGTATAGTATAGCCAGCTCCCTTTACTGCATTCCAGTCACCGGTCCCCAGTACAGCCACTAGGTCCGTTAAAGAAATCGGTTCTTCTGACCCCAAGGGGTCAGCCACATTACACAGAACAATACAGGCTTGAATCTTACCCAAAATAACACGCTGCCAGCCAATCCTTTAGTAACTACAACTAAAGGTTTAATATAAAAAGAAAAGAAACAAAATGAGAGATGTTATAAGGTCAAAGTGAATCACATACATACAACTGATTTAGAGTCCAAAGAAGATAAGTCCTTGTTTCACAGCTTCAGTCGTTAGTAATCCAGTTTATAGGAATAGAGACCAAATAATCCAAGTGTAGAGTTTGTTCTAATTCTCCCCCATGAGAATTAGCAGGGCAGTTTCCAGGCCAGTGTTGGCTGGGATCTCAATCCTGCGGCCCAAACTTTCCCTGAGAAGCTTGGACAGATGTGAGAACCAGGAGTTTGGTTCCCAATGTCCTTTTATAGTTGCAGCTAGCAAGGTGGGCATTTGCAGGTCAATTCTTCACATGGGCTTTGATGACAGTTTCCAGGTCTTCCTTAAGTGAAGCATAGCAATACACATTGTCCTTTGAAGGAAAACCTTCACCTCCTGGGTACCCCAGGTAATTAACTGCATTAGTGCCATTAACAGACAGTTTAAGTTGGTACATCAAAGGTCCCTTTAGATGTTAATGTTCCCTCTTGACCCCTTCCAATAGAACAATGGTAACAGATAGAGAAGCACTTCAGTCACCTTGCTAACCTCTAACAGGATACCTGTAAATACCATCGAGAAACAACTAAGAATACAAATGCATATCAAAGCACTAGCCTACTCATACATTGCATTTCCATATAATATGTCTTCAAAGGTTAGCCTTAGGTCATGTATTTTACAAAGATGGCTTGGCCTTTTCAGGCCTAGCATGACAATGTATACAAATTTAATGTTTTGGTTTATCTGCTTTGTTTGAAATGTACCTCTCTTTAAATGTAATTAGGTGAAAGACTGTTCCCAGTAATATAGGTGTAGGAAAATCAATGGCTGACTCAGCTTAGTAAAAACTTTACCCAGGGAAATGCAGCCTCATAATAGTGTTGGACTAGATTCCCAAAAGGACTTGGGTAACTAATGGCCACTTCTGGAGTTTAAATCCTCAAATTAGACCCTACTGCAATTCATAAAAACCCAACTCAGCTACCACTAAATCCCATGTGTATCTAAACTCTCTCAGCGCCTGCATTTTTGCACTAAATATTACCTTGGCACTTCTGGGTGTGTGAACTGCAGCCCAACAGCTGGCATCTGAATGCCAAAGCCTTGGAGTGATGCCTGAACCAGCGGAAGATGAGCATTCTTCTGCCTGATCCACCTGTGGGGACAGATTTGGTAAATATATGAAGTGCCCAGTGCTTAGAGCACTCACTTGGGATGTGGAAGACCTGAGTTCAAGTCCCTCCTCCCTAGAAGGGGGAAAAGGGATTTGAACAGGAGTTTTTAATCTTTCGGGTGAGTGCCCTAGACACAGGTCTATACAAGATCTATTCCTGTTGAAGCTGTTCCACTGTGTATAAATAATGAAAGATTCAGTGGGCTAAAGGGAATGTGGGAAATCAAGGCAATGTCTGCATGATGGGCACTGCAGTAGCACTTATACTGCAGTTCTGCCACCATAGTTATAACATAGCTGCCTACTGTGGCAACAGAAGAGGTTTTTCAGTCAGCGAGAAATGAAAACTTCCTTAATGTAGGAGCTAGGTCTCTGGAATCATTCTTCCATCAGAATAGCTGAGTCTATACCCAGGAAAAAGTTCAATATCTGTGAGGCTCTACTTGAACCCAGTGTGCCTAAATTTTAGGTCTTTGCTCTTAATCAGGCAGAGCAGGGACTAAAAACCAGGTCTGGCCTCCCAGGTGGATATCCTGACCAGTGGGTTACTAGCTATTTTGTGATGGGTCTATCTTTCTTTCATGAACCTTTTCTAAAAGATCTTGATTCCACCCTAATGCAGAATGGGGAAGATTTGGGAAATTTTGTATGTTCACTAGGTGGTGGTCTGTTTTCCAGCTGCCTCAGACATGTACATGCATGTGCTTTTAACTCACAGAATATGGGCCAGTTCACATTCTCTGTGGTTGGAGACATATGGTTTAGGATGGAACTAAGCAGCTGGCTATCAGAGGGGAATTTCAAAGCATCCTTTCATGGAAGTCCTCTCATTTGCTGATGGGTAATAGTGGGATACAGTAGTAAAATAGCTGGTGCTGGATGTGGCAGACAAGGCATAGTTGTGCTGTTCCTCCACTCTCTCTGAAAACTAAGCAGATATTCCCTTTTAAGATCTTAATCCAGCCCCTTGACTGTTTTCTCAACCATTCCTTTCCTAGCTGCCTACTTGCTAGTAGCTTACGTTTCAACAACCTGGCCATCTTTCCTCTGACTACATGCATTTTAGCTTTTTGTGTTTCCAGCTACCAGAAGCTAACATAAAAATTTATGATGATAAATTGTTGCTGGGGTGAACCCAGTCTCTCTGAAGAGCATGACTAAGAGTCAAGAGCACCTTGATCTGTTCCTTCCTCTGACACAGACTTTCTGTTTGAAAACAAGCTACTTATGCCTGAACTTTCAAGCATCCAGCTAATTTTGGGTGACTCAATTTTTTGTGCTCAATTTGCAACATCTAAACATGACTTTTAGGTAACTTTCAACAGCTCCAGTTGAAATCAATGGTATTTAAATACAAATTTTAAATTCTCTCGTTGCACTTAAAGCAATAAATACACGGATGTTTGTTAACAAAAAGGCAGAGGGGCAGCCTGAACTATGTTATTGATAGCCAACTGAACTGCCAAAGAATGGAATAAATCTTTTCTATTGGTACCTTTGCAGCTCTTACTGCTGAAGTCAGTGCTTTTTATCCATCAAGAGATATTTCTTCTGAAAGTGACTGCTTTTTCAGCTGCAGTAATGCTTTATATTGGAGATAATCTCAGCAAATCCAACCAATAACAGCATCAAACTGATTGCAGTCCCTGGCTAAGAGGTTGGTGTATGTGTCAGTTAGAGGCTGGCAAAAGTTCCTCTTTGAGTATCTCTGGGTTCAGTAATATATATGACTGGACTTGCAGCAATTACATTTTTTTTTTCTCTCTTTGCTGGTAAGAGAACAAAAGATCAATATACACTGACCAGAAATTGTCACTCTGCTTGTTTGTTTCCATTTGCCTATATGGGCTTTTTGATAATCTGCATAAAATACAATGCCTTTGTTAACCTGGGCTAAAAGGAGACTTGTTTGGTTTTTTTTATTTTATTTATATTTACATACTACATAAATGAAATATTTGTTTACATTTGTTTTTGTTTTATTATAAACATTTAAAAAGTCGTGCACGATGTGCATACAAATAAATTGAAAACATTTGTCAATTTTTCTCTGTGCTTATGTAGGAAAAGTACTCAGACATGTCATTTAGGTGCATGGGTCTCATGTCTGACTCCTGAAATGGATTCTTCTGCACTTAACTACTAGACAAGGGTTTTGTTGTACTTACAAAAGGAAAACACTAGCAGGAACTTATTCAGGGAGACAAGGTAATACAGTATGCCATGTTTATTATGAGCAAAACCCAATTATGTTAATACCTATGTCCAGTGCCAGAAATAGGTATTTTGTTGCCCAGGGCATACCCGGAGCAAGCAGCACAGAATGTGCCCTCAATCAAGTGGTGAAACAGAGCCACTCAATATGCACCTGGGGCAAAGCCCCGGTTGCCCTGCCTACACACAAACACACATGTTCTGCTGTTGGTCATGTATAGTTCCCAGTTCTGATTGCAGCCTGCAATTGTAGCTTGAGTTTGTGCACTGACTCTTTTGGATGCTGTGCAGAATATTACCCAAAGCTATGCAGTCTCCCCCATCTTTTATGGATCTTGCTGTGTCATACTGCCTAAGGGTGCTATATGACCATGAGTCATCAGTTAATGGCAGATGTGACTTTGCTCTTGTTCTTGATAAGGCTTTTTGCCCTTTACTTTCTAGGGTGGATTCTTCTTTCTTTTGCAGGGTTTGTCTGCATTTTTCTTCAGCCGTTAAGGTGGTACCTGCAGTTTGTCATCAGGACAGGTTGGAGGTGGAGACTGATCCCATCACACACCCACACAAACCCCTCATTTGCACATCTAAACAAATTGTCAGCAAAACTTACGCAGAGCAATACAAGTTGAAGTAAACAGTTCAAAATAGAGTCTTGGTTACAATATGGAGTTACAAGTGAGTGAATGAGCATGGTGTTACCAATGAGTAAAAGGCATTTTTCCAGTTAGAAATTGCTGTTGAAAGCAATTCTATGGTATAAGCACGGGGAGAAATTGGATGTGGATCTAAGATTTCTACCATTGCTTACTCTTAACTGCTCAGTCCCTATTAAATCCCTGCTGCTAGGCACCCAGATGTGCGTATACGAGTGTCCAGATATGCGTGTCTCATTATTATAAAGTCATGCTACTTTACCTTTAATGTTCAGTTTACCACATTCATGTACTTTGAAGTCATGTAATCTACACTCTCTCGATATGGGTCACACGTAGAGGTAGCTGAGTAGGAACTGGGTAGAAACCAGAGTTTCTGCTTCATAGGAAGGGGGTGGGGTGTGTGTGTGTGTGACTTCTTCCATTTTGAATGTGAACAAAACCAAAGGTGATCTAAATATCACATGACATGAAAGGACTGAAAGAAAAATTATTTTGCATCAATCATAACATCTCAATATTTTTATTTTAGTATAATAAGAGAAATTTAATTGACAGTTCACCTACTACTTCAGCCTTGTCTTAAATGCTTTTATTTCCAAAAATAAAATGTCTTTGAAATCAGCACATTGCCACAGGAAGCTTTTGTTTCAATGAAAGGAAGACTTTCACTTTGAAAATTTTTGACCAGCAGATATGAACTTCCTACGGTCTTGACTGACACATCGTATTTTCTTAGCTCAGGCAGTAGGATCTCTGGATCGTAAAACACGAGGCTTCTGGTGTGGATGACCCATGCAGGAGTGTGACATTAAAAGTGGTAGCCCATACAGGGAATGACCCTATAACCATGAACTTTTAATTCCAACTAAAAAAAAAAAAAACCTAACTCTGTTAGTCGAGGTTTCAGTAGCCTCACTAACATCTATGTATGACCCAGTTACTGCCGGGGCCAGATTAAGGTCCTTGTAGACCCTAAGCACTTCTGTTTCATAGGCCCTTTGGTGGATGTGTTTTTAGGGGTGTATCAATTTCTATGGGTAGATGACCACCTGTTTGTGTAGACACTTTGCTTATCCTTGCTATATAAACATTTATTCAAGAAATGATCTTTGTTACAGTTGTTGTTACACAAATAAAAACAAGTCAAAACTTTTTTCATAGGTCCTTTATTTTTTGTGGACCCTAGGCACAGTGCCTCCTGTGCCTATTGGGTAATATGGCCCTAGCCACCGCTACAGAGAGACAGTGCCATATAGTCTGTACTGTAACAGACACAAACCAGCATAAAACTCTTTTCTAATCCATACTACAGATGTGTTTTGGAAATGTCCTTTTGGTGTATGGGATTTCAGTTGTTATGAGTAGAACTTCAAAAGCAGCATGTTGTGGTGCGTAATAAAGATAGAATTGTGCACCTCAGATACAACAACCACAGTTGTAATTAGAGGGAAGAATGTTTCTGCTAAAATGTGAATATTTTAAGAAATCTTTGAGGCAATCTTATTTTTCCTCTGTGGAAAAAATTAACTAAACGGAGAAAACCTTGACAATTATCATTATAAGAATGGGAAAGAAAAGCATTTAAATCTTTTATGAAGTTAATCTCATATTGTTAATTGTATTAAGTTAAAATTAGCTTGTGTATCAGACACTGAAGATAATGAAATCCATTATTCTATTTATGTTTAGCAAATGTTTTACCATCCTTTAACCTTAATGCACTCTTTATTACTGTCAGGAATATGAGGGTTATTTTCTAAGTAGGATACTGTATAACTGATCTCTTCTAAAGACTGGTCTGTTAAGGAGTTCATTTGTAAAATAGCTCACCACAATTAGTTCCAAGTTTAGACTGATGTTCAGGTGGAATAAAAATGTCATTAACCATTGCACTGGGTTCTGTCTGCAATATTGCAGTAATTTTGGTCTCAAGGCTCAAGTCCTAGTTGTGCTCTGGTGCCTTTTTCTAACAGAGCACACTTTAAATAATATATACAAAAATTAAATCCCATTAAAATATGTTAAAAGCTCCCTCCCCCTCCCCCCACTCCATTGCTGTTTATTGGATTTTTTTGTCTTTTCAGAAAAGGAGAAAATGACTAACAATGAGATTATTTTTTCAAAGGTACCGAAGGGAATTTGAAATTGATTTGGAGCTGGTTACCAACAATCCAAGCCTAAATGATGATACAGGGGATAGAATGACACTGATTAGATGTGCAGTGCTGTCCAATGCACAAAGTTAAATTATTTTCCTCACTGAATGCTTTCACCCTGGGTGGTTCTAGTTACTCTAGTAGGTACAGAATTTTCAGCAGAAATCTTCAAATTGACTGTCCCTTTTAAAAATTAATGTTATATAAATAAATCTCCCTATAATGCCTAAAAATTATTGCTCACAGAGCTAAATAATCATGGGCTGCAGATTCTGAATTAGACAACCTTCATGTTTTGTCATGTCTGCCACAACTTGTCCACTTCTGATAAGATTCAAAACACTTTCACTCTTGGGTGGTATTCTGGGATACAGCTGAACCCTAAATCCAAAGGTGTGTTGCTCTTCCACTAGCTGAGCTGAAAAGGACTAAAAGAGAGCATGGGAAATAAAACACTTGCAAGCGTGCCTCCCTGATGGCAACTCAAACAATTGTTCATTCTCTCCAGGGACCTCTGTGATGGAGGGGGCAGACATATGATTTTTATAATTGCTGTGCCCCCTTCTCCTATACTATTGTGTTTGTAGCTACGGGCAACGTTCTCTGTGCAGCAATTGCCAGTAGTTTCCCCTGTATGTATATGATCAGCTAATAAATCCAGAATCTATGTACCAAAATCATTTCTGGCCAAGCAGTAGCTCTCACCGTATCTGAGCCAGTTTTCCCAACACTGGTTTCTCTTTCTCCATCTCCATCTCTCCATCTCTACCCACCACCCACTGCTGGTTTTGTTTTTGTTTTTTAATCCTCAATTTCATCTTGAAGATACTCTGGTTGCAGTTGCCTCTGAAGTAGCCCAGCATACTTCAGTAGTTAGATGGCAATGTGTATTGATTAAATACTAGCTGAAGTAAATGTGTACTCTACTTTACCTCAGTGTCATTTCACTGACAGTTCTTTTGCTCTCTGGATTTTATTTAGTGATCTAGCACCTAATCTCACTGAAGGAACAGAATGAATTTGATTTTTCTCTTCTGTCTCTCATACTCCACACATTCCCAGGTGCTTCACAAAAAATGTTACTGTCTGGCTTAGGTGCACACGCTAAGGTTCCTCCTTAGCTGCTTCGTAACACATACGTAGACCAACCAGTGCAGTTGGATTGTCTGGTGGAAGAGATAAGCCGTGGTTATTCTGTATTACTTGGGGCTCCCCTCCTCACCCCCTTTTTAACAGATAATGGAGGTGTCCATTTGGGGCAAGCTGGGAGTGACTGTTGATCCACCAGCCAACTTCCCTTCCTTCCTCCTATAGTAATAATGAAAGGTATCCACAGTGCTCTGCCCCTACCACATCCTGCCTTCAGACCACTTACTGGGCTTTGCACAGAGGAAGAACCTGGCCCTCTGTGACTGTTTCTAGTAAGTTTAGTCTGATTTTTGTCCTGCTACATAAAACTCCACACAGAAAACCATTTTAATAAACTAACTCTTCTCTATTTATCACATGAGCTTTAGTATTTATTAAGATTGCCAAAAGCACTTCTGCTTTTAGGCTGCAAGGAAGAAAATTCAAGCTTGGGAGATGAATAGTAAGATACAGGCTATCACCCCGGAGACAGAGACTTTGACCTTAAAATCAAAAGTCTTTATGTTTGTAAAATTATTGGGATCAATCCAGCGTGCCTACATTTGGTTCAATGGGACCAATGATATACGGGACTTCAGAAGTATCCCAAATGTCATTCCTATGCTGGTCACCAAACTATTATGTTAGCAGCTATGATCTGGTATAATAAACACTTGAGGGTGGGAGTGGGGAGAAGCAACCATTTGTTAGCAGCCTTATCTTGAAAGAAAAATAGGCTGAGTATTTAGACTCGTAGACTCTAAAGTCAGAAAAGAACAGTATGATCATCTAGTCTGACCACCTGCACAATGCAGGCCTCACCCACTCGTTCTAGCAATAAGGCTCTAACCTATGGCTAAATTTATTTACTTCCTCAAATCATGATTTAAGCAGGGACTGTTACTAGAGGGGGGGTTGGGACCTGCCCCCCCTCACGGTCCTGATCCTGCACCAGGGCCCAATCTGGCTGCTGCCGCTTGCCAGCAGCAGCAGGGGCCTGATCGGCTTCGAGCCTCCTGCAAGAGGCTTGACGATGGTCTGTGCCAGTTTTTACAAGTGACAGGGACTGTCCCTGGCTTCAAGCCTCCTGCAAAAGGCTCAGAGCCAGAGACAGTCTGTGCCACTTTTTACAAGTGGCAGGAGCTGTCTCCGAGTGGCAGCAGCTCCGAGACGGCTCCTGCCACTTGTGCGGAGCTGCAGGGACTGTCTCCCTCTTTAAGTCTCTTGCAGGAGGCTCGAAGCCAGGGACGGTTGCTGCTGCTTGTAAAAAGTGATGGAAGCTGTCTCAGTGCAGCTGCTGCTTGGAGACTGCTCCTGCCACTTGTAAAAAGTGGCATGGACCATCTCAGACTCCAAGCCTCCTGCAAGAGGCTCAAAGGAGGAGACGGTCCCTACAGCTCCACACAAGAGGCAGGAGCTATCTCGGAGCGGCTGCCACTTGCCGGAAGTGGCCCGGAGCTGGATTGGGCCCCTTCTGGCTGCACTGGTAGCCAAGGATCCAGGGCCCGTGCCCTGCTGGTCCCAGCATAGTGACACCCCTGGATTTAAGGAGTTTAGGATACAGTGAATTCACTGGTAGATGAGCCATGCACCATGCTACAGAGGAACACACAAAAACCCTAGAGCCCTAGCCAGTCAGCCCTGGGGGAAACTCCTTCCCAACCCCAAATATGGTGATTGATTAAACCCTGAGCATGTGGGCAAGTCCCACCAGCCAGTCACCCAAACATCCACTTTGTAATGAAGGAACGTTTACATAAAAATCTGGGCTTGACACCCAGCAAAACCATTTGAGTTCAGATTCCAAATTCTTTTCATTTGCTTTGTTATAAAGAGTGAATTTCATAATTGTTGACATCTTTGTAAATTTGCTTAGCTACTCATGGCAGTTATGCAGGGAGACCACAATTTTCTGAGCAAGGCCCTCTAGCTGCATGTGTCTCTTCTGGTGAGTTCACATCGTTAGTATACCTTGCCATTTGACAGTCTTTCTTTTAAAATTAAAAGTGCTACTGTTAAAACATTTAATTCAAGACAGAAAATGTTAAACTTGCATCCTTTTCTAGTTTGTCTTTACAGCATGATATGTAGAAATCAGATCCTCTCAAACAGTGACAGAATTCTCTCCTTGCTATGAAAAATAGGGGTCTAGCCCCAAATGGATAGCCAGGTCATTCTTTTGAAGCTTCTGTGTCTCTGCTTTGGATCTTTCTCTGTCATCTAAGGCAGTGTTTCTCAACCAGTGTGCCATGGGACACACACGTGCCATCAGGTCTGAACAGGTGTGCCACATACTTTTTTTAAAAACTACTAAAAGAGCTCTTGATTGGCTCATGAATATTCATGAGTTCATTTGGAAGCAATGTGGCAGTGTGCCTCAAATTAATTAAAGGTAGCAAAGTGTGCCACAGCAGAAAAAATGTTGGGAACCACTGGTCTAGTGTCCTGGAAACTTGCTGCCTACTACTTACTGCTGCCCACAAGACTTCTCTAGGTGCTCTGTAGTCAATTGAACAAAGCCCTAGTCTTTCAGTCATTTCCTGGGATATACACGGAGCAAAGTATCTTCTTCCCCCCTCCCTCCCACTCTTTCTCTGTGTACATCCCATTGGGTGGGTTTTTGGAGGATAAAGAGACATTGCTGAAGCCACCTTCTGGGGATTGTGAACAAGATCTGTGCAGAAAGGGCATTGCACCATTTCTAGAAATTGGTGATAAAATCTGGGACAAGGTGGGGAGAGCAAAGAAATTTTTCTTCCAATCATGCTTTCATGGAGCATAGGAGCTATGCTCCTGAGAGTCCTACTTTTTTTTTGGTCTATGTTATCAATGAGCAGTCACCTGAGATTCTGCTAACCTGTACTTTACTCTAGAACTCTGGATTTATTGGCAGCTGCTGAGACCTTCAGTTATGGATCTCCCCATTTCTTGGCATTTGGCTTGGGCATTCATTTAGTCCGGTATTAATCTTCCCGTCCTGCTTCATTGCAGCTTTTGAATTCACTGCTGGATTTATGGCGAACTTGATGTCAGACGTGTTGTTTTTCAGCTCACATGCTGACGTGCTGTTTCAGGGTTTCTTTCTTTTGAGTTTTTCTGGGGGGGAAAAAAAGGTTAGAGCGCTCAGAATAATTTGTGACCATTGTTCTGACAAAAATAGCCACTCAGCAGCTGTTTCTAAAACTCTGTCATAAAAATGAGGCTTTATGGGAAAGGATATCTTCCACTGACAGCAGTCCAGAAACATCTTTGCCAATGTCTGCAGAGTCTTCTGCTACTGAGGACAATAGTGTGGAATAGTTTTTAACTACATTTGCTGCAATGTACAGTGATGACTACTGCTGCTTCTGTGTTCTTGTCATGGATCTTAGTTCATACAGCAGCAGGAGGTTGATGCCAAAAAAAGCAAAGTTACCAAAGATGTAGATTAGAAGGGTTGACAGGAAGATGCATGGAAGTGGAGGATTTTTGAGAATTCCTAGCCCATCTCCAAAAGAATTCTTCAAACAAAAAGCAGTGAATGTGATCTTCTCTAAAGGTATCTACTCTAAATTTCATTGAAGTCACATATAAAGTCTTTCTGTAAGCTATTGTTCAATAGTCCTAAAATATTGTCTCTCTCTAGATTAATTCCATCATATCGTTTTACTAGCAACAAATGCTTTACTGGAGCTCTTTGTCCCCAGAAATACAGTTTCTCGTGTAGCATCCCTCCTTGCCTAAATTGCAACTCTGTCACTACAAATATTTTTTCTCTGTATGAAGCTGTGAAAGTGCCAGAGGTAGCCTGCATTGGTACATTGCATGGCTAACAAAAAAAAAAAAAAAAAGTAAAATCCAGGTTTACTACTTTTATTACAGAAGAGGAAAGAGAAAAATCGCCCATTGGTAGCAAAGTACCACAATACTATATATTACCTAGAGTGTAACCTGCATTTAAAAGATGCTTTTACAAAAGACAAACAGAAAACATTATTGGTAGTTATTTATGCAAGATGTTGTCATGTCATCTGTGGATCAGTTTTAAGAATGTAAAATTCCTTAGCAGCCACAGAAGACTATAGTGGGTGCATAGGCTCTGCTCTCAACTGCATCTGTCCCAACAGACACCCCCCCCAAACCCCTAGTTAATCTATGCTAGAAAATGAAGGAGATTTACAAATGTCACTTCTGTGCTGTCTGCATGCTGGGCTCCCAGCCAGCAGCCATGGAGTTTCCTGCAGCTGAGGTAGGTTCATAGAGGGCTGATCCAATTTGGGAGCAGCCCAGGCAGGCGAAGAGGGAGAGTCCTGGCCCTCTCCAGCCCTGCTGGGAGTAGCAGTTGAAACCTGGCACATGGCGGGAGCCTGCAGTTGGGGTCCCACCAGCCCTACACCTCCCTCGCTCCATGGCCAGCACTCAGGACTTAAAGGAATCTGGGGCTGACGGTGGGGGATGGTAGCTATTGTGCTCCTGATCGTGAAACTTTGGGCAGTCATTCACTTTTTCAGGCTGATCCTTCCACCCCAAAAGTGAAAATTTTCCCCTCTCCTACACTCCTCACTGCTGCTGGCAGGGACTTTAGAGCCAAGCACGAGGACAGTCACAGCTCCTTTCCAGATGCCTAGCTTGAGGGGAGTGCCCCACCAGCAACAGAGGAAACATTGCAAATAGGAACCAGCATGGAGTTGTCCAATGGTATATAAACTACATTCATTGCTTTATTACGTAGCATGAAAACTCAGGGGTGAATCCAGATTTGACCCAACACCCCTGGGCACACAGATGACGACAATGGGCAGGAATGCTGTCTGCTAGCCTCATTTGGGCTAGAAATTACAGAGCCACCCCCAACAACCAGATGATCCACACCTTTCAAACTTCCAGGCTAGCCTGAGGCTGCTCACTCTCCCTGGAGAGCATGTGGGCATCACCACAGGCAATCCAGTGGATTTATTGTGCAACTGTCCAGTGAGTGAACAAAGTGAGAGCAGATTAAAGCATGATCAGCCCACCTTGCTGCTTTACAAACTCCTCTGGATGCTTATTCTTTTCCAGGGTAAATTGAAAACCTTATGTTTGACCTACAGGGCTCTTAAGTTACAATATCCACGTATGGTTCATTGGGGCAACTGTGCTTCAACTCAGCAGGAAGAGAAGTCTGAAATCAGACAGACTAGGGGCAGAGCACTATCAACAAAGGTGCCTCAGTTCTAGAATATCGCAGAACAGGCTGAGTCTGACTGTGTTCTGCCTAAACTCAGCTCTAGTAGAAGCAACCACAAGAGGAGATGCTGCAACATGAGAAGAAAAACAAAACAAAGTGAGCAACGCCTTCAGAACAGAGATACTAGTCATGTTTATAGATAGAGAACAAATTGTGGGGTGATTTTCTTTAGCATGCTTCCATGCAAAAAGGCCTTACCTGTAACTATAACCAAAAAATGGATTCCAGGAGTGTCTAAATTGACCTTTCTTATGCAAGCCTGTATGAGAAGCTATGCTTCCAGTAACATTCTCTAGCTATTTCCACTGCAAGTTTAGAAATCAAAGAGTGAAGCCTGAGTTAGTTAAATTGCTGTAGCTCCATTGAGAATCTGACCGAACCAGAATGTTTGGATTTTCATTGTTCAGACAGTTTTCTGCTTGTTTTTCATTAAGCCAACACAGAATCCTCACTGAGGATTAATGTGAAATCAGAAATGATGTTACTGGGTCAGCTTTTTTAAAAATAAGGAAAAACTCTACTTCTAAAACCATGGAATATTTCTATAAAAGATGCAGGTCTTCTATACCAAAGAACTGGTTCTCCCTGCTTTCTCCTCTAGAAGCTGTGTGAGAATATCTGAAAATGTCTTTTGTGGTGCTCTCTGTAGGCAGGGTGGGATTGTCTTTGCTCCCAATAGATTACATGGCAGAAGATTATGATGATAGTAAACGTTGAATTGGCTGAAATAACTAATTTCCTTTAAAAGACATGAATTAGCAGATTTCTTGAAAGGCTTGTGTGCAGTGTATGCCACAGAGATGTAGCAAGAGACTTGGCATGATCACAGAGAATGCAAAAGTGCAGCTCTCTTGAGTTTTGCAGATTGCATTGTTTTCCATCACAACTATTTTAGACCATTCAGACTGTGTTGAGTGAATAATCCTCTGACCATATGGCCTTGCTAATTTGCTATAGAGGACAGAATTCAGTTCTACAAATGGAAACAACTATAATAAAAACAGAAATAAAATCCATTTATGTGAAAACTCCATTTCTTAACTCAAATTTTGCCATAAATATTGTAATGAGCTGACAAGAGTGCCAGAGCAAATACATCATTCTCTGAGCAATGAATGCTTTATTTACTTGGATTTTTTGAAAGAGAAATATTGATTATCTTCTCATTCTGTTGTAAATATCCTCTTAAATACTGGGACCATTGATCTGACTTTTGCTGATGTGCTGAAAACATCATTTGTCAAATCTGCTTTGGGTAGTTTTGTAGCAGGCTTGCAAAATGTTAGTCTGTTTATCACTGTCCATATGCTACTTGTGTTAAGGTTCAGTGGAAGGCCAAATGAATGTATTCATTAAGGCTATGTCTTTGCTTCAGGGGGGAAAAAAGCCGTCTCAGAGCCAAGATCTGCAGACTCAGGCCTGTGTAGAATGGTACAGCTGAGGCAAAACGAGTCTGGCGTGGATATGAATAAAACAGTATGGCACTGATTATTCTGAAAAGCAGAACTGTGCTCAGTTCAGGACTGAAGGGTTGTTTCTACCTTATTTTTCCGCTAGTTCTGGTGCCTTGTAAGAGTAGCTTCAAGGTGGTCTTACTCAAAGCTGTTCTGAGACCGAAGAGGCTTTATTCAGCAGCTGGGGATCACTGTGGAATAGGAAGGCCATTGTTAACTTCTTTCATCCTTTTGTTTGGTGAGCTGGGAAAATGTGAGAGAAGAGATGCTACAACAGCCCTTAACTATCCAGTGGTTCTCTGACCTATGCAAGAATTCCCAGAGCACCATGGATTTTATAGCTGTCTCCTGCTTCCAGGCTGGCTTTATTCACACTCTGGCCCTACCGTCTGCATTTGGAACACATAGCCCATTAGCTAGGGCTTGGAGCTGGCTGAGGAGGGGCTGGGTCTGAATAGGGACGTGGAATGGTTAGCACATTACAAAAAGTAATTGTCTCTGTTCACACATTCTCTCCCTTTAATTGATTAGTGTGAATAGGCCCAATCTACCCTCTGAAGTGACTTTAACATTTGCCCTCTTCCATCCTGACGTGTTTATATACTTCTCAACTATAGTTTCCACTTCATGCTTTGACAAAGTGGGTTGGAGCCCTTGAAAGCTTATGTCCAAACAAATCTGTTAGTCTTTAAGGTGCCACAGGACTCTTGTTGTTTTGGCTGTACACAGACTAAGATGGCTACCGCTCTGTAAATTTTCACATTAAGCATGAAATCCTATCCCATTGACATCAATGGGATTTTGGTGTCAATGTCTATGTCTCCACTAGCAAAAGTTAATTTGGATTTGTTAGTCTGAACTAATAAATTTGAGGTAAGTTTGAATTAACAATGTGTTCTAGTTCGAACTCGAACACCTTTTTAGTTTGAACTAACTGCCCTAGTTCGAACTTAAGTTTGAACTAAATGTTAGGTTGAGTCCACATTGAGCTTAGTTTGAACTAATGTTCAAACTAAGTGCTTAGTCTGAACTAAGCACTGGTACTAATTAGTTTGAACTAAAAGTTCTTTAGTTTGCGGATGATACCAATCTGGGGGGAACGGCAGATACCCTGGAGGGCAGGGACAGGATTCAGGGAGACCTAGACAAATTGGAGCAGTGGGCCAATAGAAATCTCATGAGGTTCAGCAAGTGCAAAATCCTGCACTTGGGACAAAAAACCCTATGTACTGCTACAGGCTGGGGAGTGATCAGCTAAATAGCAGCACTGGAGAAAAGGACCTGGGAGTCACGGTGGATGGGAAGCTGGATATGAGTCAGCAGTGTGCGCTTGCTGCCAAAAAGGCCAATGGCATACTGGGCTGCATCAGAAGAATTGTTGCCAGCAGATCGAGGGATGTGATCATTCCCCTCTATTCTGCACTGGTGAGGCCACATCTGGAATACTGTGTCCAGTTTTGGGCTCCCCACTACAAAAAGGACATGGACAAATTAGAGAGAGTCCAGCGGAGGGCAATAAAAATGATCAAGGGGCTGGAGCACAAGCCCTATGAAGAAAGACTGAAAGAACTAGGCTTATTTAGCCTGCAGAAGAGAAGACTGAGGGGGGATTTGATAGCAACTTTCAGCTACTTGAAGGGTTGCTCCAAGGAGGATGGAGCGCGACTGTTCTCAGTAGTAACAGAGAACAGAACAAGGAGCAATGGTTTCAAGTTTCTGCGGGGGAACTTGAGGCTGGATATTAGGAAAAACTTTCTTACTAGGTGAGTGGTGAAGCATTGGAATAAGCTGCCTAGGGAGGTGGTGGAATCTCCATCTTTGGAGGTGTTCAAGGCCCAGCTGGACAAAACCCTGGCTGAGATAATCTAGTGGGAGTGGTCCTGCTTTTTTGGCAGGGGGTTGGACTAGATGACCTCGTGGGCTCCCTTCCAACCCTATGATTCTATGATCTCTGTATGTATGTACAATATGTGCAAAATACATTTCAATGAAGCAGTATTGCAGGCAACTTCCACTTTATTTGCAACCCTATTTATATTAATTTTCCATTAATATTTTAGCTAATGAGCATGCCGGTGAGAAAGTTATCTGAAATACGAAGTATGAAACTAATGCTGAACATTCACAGAAAACTGAATATTGAATATTTGCAGTAGAAACCTGATCCTAAGAGTTATGCTTATCTCAGGGAATTCCTGTGTGATTTGTGAATTGTGTGTTTGTTTAGAATTCAAAACACATTCCAGAGGTCAGAACTTAATTGGCCTTCCAAATTATTTCCTTGTTTAATACAGAATTCTTCAACTGAGCTGTTTTGGGAAGCTCAATACAAAAGGGATTTAGAATAACAATTCACTAGAAAATGTAACATTTATGATTGTATCACATATGAGACCAGAAGGAACTACAACTCCTACCCTGAGATTGATTTCTTGTGTGTGCCCAGCACTCATTTTTGCTAAGCCAGAGAGTAAATTAATGATTTACAGACTTCAAAAGATTCAGTTTGGCAAACCTTCCACAATGTCTGGTGCTTAGCCAATGCTCATTCATATAAAGAAACACAGAAGAGGAAAAGTTTTTTCTGTTTCTTTAAAAAAAAAAAAAAATGTGTGTGAGATGCATTTGGAGGTGAGGATTTACATTATCCACTCCAGGTCTCTGACAAATTGATATTAATAATTGTCAGCCACAGGGTAACATAATGACCTGACAAAGTTGAGGGAAAATGACACATGGGCCATTAATTAGTGGAAAAGTCGGGTTAGCTTGCAAAAGATTGAGATCTTTTTTTCCCCCCAGCTATGAATGAAGTGAAGCCCTTTGCTACAAGGTATTTTTATGACATACTGTTCTTTCTCATTTTGTCCAATATTTGTTACAATGTATTGTGAATCACAGCTGAAGCTTTCTCTGGCTAATTGAAACAGATTCAGTGACCAAAATCTTTCTGTGGTTCAATTTATATCAGGGAAAAAAGTTTTAGGTTGGATTACTATCTGACGTAATTTATCTTTCCAGGAGTCTAAAAACTTTAAAAGCCTTTTAAATGTGCATCCTCTGTTTCCAGCTTGCTTGGATTCCTGACTATTACTATTCACAACTTGAAAGTAAATATCTTGCTGCACTTTTTCTCAACTTGTTTCCAAATAAAGTCTAATTGCCAATTTAATTAATAAAACTTTCCCATGAGTTTAATTCCCTCCTTTTACTGAACTAAAACTTTATATTTATGTACCTCTCTCTTCCAAGTATTTCACAATCACTGATACCAGTGTCTCCACTTATTCTCAGAAAATTTCTTGTCTGTAACTTGATAACTCAGGATTGCTTCTCATATCTCAAGATGAACTGATCCATAGATATCTTGTACTTCAGAATACCTTAAGAATTATCTAGAAATGTTTCATGTTCACTTTCCTTTAGTCTTGATGGTCTAGAGGAGATGCCTGTGATAACTCCTCCTGTATTTCTCATATCCCTTTACTTTCAACCTTTTCCTACAAGTTCCATCCTTGATTATCTGTACTACAAGTCCACTGAAGCCTGACTTTACACAGGAAAGTGAAGATGCATGCAGGGAATCATTTAACTGGATTTCAGTTTGGTCTATGAAATCATCTATATTTTCATTTTCAGCTTTGTTGTATTTCTGATACCCCTTACTTAATTTGACTTTCTTGCAGGGAGTGATCCAATGCCCCTAGTGATCAACTGCCATCTTCCTGTTTACTTCACTGGGCTCTGGATAGTTCTTTATACATGCACACACAGACAGAATATTAAAAGTGGTATTCTACTTTATTCAGAACTAGTATGAAGATAAACTTACAATACAGTAGCATACTCTTCAATCAAGGTTATAATGTCAGTAGCATTTAATTGTCCAATGAGAAATGCTGTATAAGAACTAGGTATTCTTGTTGTTTGCAACTCTGACTGCTCTAAGTTGTGGTGGGAGTCAGGCTTATGAAGAAATGGCCTAGAACTGCCTTACCCATCTCCTTGGTCTTCTGCTGATCTGTGTTCAACCAGACTGTGTAATGCAATGCATGGACCTGGCTGGAGGGCAATTGGTCATGCTTCTGGAGGCACCTAACTTGATGATAAGCCAGGTGCTCTGTCATACCAGTTACTATTAATTAAACAAACCAGCGGATCTGGCCCTGTTTCCTAGTGATCCAAGTGCCTTTGGGATAGAACATAATTTCAAACTCAATCACTGAAATGCAAGTGGATGCAGAATAAACATGTGCAAGTGGAATACACTTTTCTATTTGAGAGAGATGAGATCTGGGTGGTTCTGAGAGAGGAGCTCTACTGATATTTGGAGGGAAGGAGGAACAGACAAGGGCTGGGTGATGGAAGAGAGCAAATCAAGTGAAAAAGATGCCTGATTTGGCATGCCTAGGGTAAAGCAGCATTCAATAATCTTTAACCCAGGAAGAGTTGGATGCTGAATGTACTAAAGTTGACATCTAACTGCACCTCATCTATAGTAAGAGAAAAATATGCTGCTGCTTTGCGGATCTCCTTGGAAAGCTGCAGTACAATTTATAAATGACAGGAAAGGCACTTAAAATAGTGAAGCTTACAAGAAATTTGTTCAGTGAGCTCCCTGAAACTCTCTCGCCAAATCCCTAAAACATACTGTCCCACTTTTTGCTTAGCTGCTTCAGCTAGTAGTAACCTATGAAACACTTATGTTCTGTAGTGACATTGGGGCTTAAAATCTCCATAGGGTGCAGTCAGTAGACCGTTGTATGATCACACATGCCATCTGCATGAGCCAGTCTGAAGCTCTCTTTTAATAGAGAGCCATTGTATGGATGAATGCAGTACACTGCTTGGAAGGAAAGCCACTAATTGTGGATATTTTTTTTTTCTTATCAGATTATATTTGAGGTAGTGTACAGATATCAGATATAGGCAAAAAATGTTTACTAGCCACATGTTTCCTTAAAACTTTTAAGGTGTAATTGCATTTCTTTTCAGAAGGGAGACAAAAATTCAGTTATGTATTGCATAAACAAGGCAATAACAATGTACTCTTGCAATATTTTAAACTTAATCCAAGTAAGTCAAACAGACTGTAGACAGGAGAGAGGATACAGTATGCTACAAGTCTAAGAAAATTGCATGAAAGTTTACCAAATCTTACAATCATTGTTTTAAAATATCATTGCACATAATAGAGAATGAAGGGCTTGGGAAAGTGTGTTTAATATTCAGCAGCTGAATTCTTAGAGTGGTGATTTTGACTTGTAAACTATAGTCAGAAGGCACCAATATGATTATCGAGTCTGACTTCCTGCACAATGCAGGCCACAAAACTTCACCCATCAACTCCTGTAATAAACCTGTAACCTACAACTGAGTCTTTGAAGTCCTCAGATCATGATGTAAAGACTTTAAAGCACAGAGAATCCATTAGCAAGTGAGTGGTGCCCCATGCCACAACAAATCTGTGCATGCCTGCACTTTTAAAGGCCCCACTTCAAATTCCAGGGAAATTAATATATAATACATAATACTTATTACTCCAAATTTGAACCTCCCCACTTTATATATTGTCAGTGAGAAATGTTTATTCCTGTTTCTCTTTGAACAGTTCTGCCAAATGATCTGCCACTAAGTCCAACTTTTATTTTATGTATCTCCTAATTATAAAAGAGTTTTCATTGTGAAATGCAGTCTTAGATTTATTTTTGGCAACACTTTTAATTTTGTCTTGCAGTACAGCTGTAAGTTTAGAATTAAAATGACCGTTATATTTACTAATGAATACAAATGGCTAAAGATAGTGTCAGTTAATCATTAAGGTACGATAAGTCTAATGTAAACATCTCTTGTTTTTCTCTTTTTAGTACCTTTGCAAGTTTAGCCATTGCCTAGATCAGGGGTAGCCAGACTACAGCCTGCAGGCTGGATACAGCCCATGAGTACCTGTGCTCCATCCTGCAAGCTACCTCTGCCCCTTCTCTCCCCACCCTCTGCCAGCTTCACGAGCAGCTTGCCACAGCCAGAGAGCTGGAGCTGCTGCTCCTCTGTCCCAGCTTCAGCCTTTCCCTCCCTCTGTTGAGCTGGGAGAAGGGCAGTGCAAGACTGCTTCCCCCTCTCTGCCCCAGCACACTATACTCCCAGTCAACTGCAGGGCAACACAAAGGTCTGAAAGCCAACCCTGGAGATGGAGAGGGAGGGGGAGGGAGCGAAGAAAAGGTTGAAGGAGAGCAGACACTCATGGCCAAAATTTTCATCTGCTTGAAAATCAAGTTTTCCTTCAAAAAGAACATTTTGATGCAAAATTTTTGACTAGCCTTAGCGAGACTCAGGAGAAGATAAAGACAGGAAGGATCCATTTCATCTGTGAGTCTTCAAAGAAGATGGAGTAGAAAGATGTCTATGGAAATCAGAAGCTTTTAGAATATTGAGAGAGAGTGACCAGCACCTCTTGCTCCCTTGCTCTGCATGTGCTTGCAGCACTGGCAGAGAGAAGCGTGGTTGCGCAAAACTACTTTATTATTCTAATGCCAGTCTCTTCTAACAATGCCTCATAACACCGTCCCATAGGCTTAGAGGATTGTGGTTCTATTAATATTTAGGCCTATTTCTCACTCTAAAAATGTAAATTTTTTCCTTTCCTGGCAAGCCTTGCTAAATTCCCAAAGGGATAGCCGTGTTAGTCTAGTCCAGCAAAAAAAACAAGGAGTCGTGTGGCACTTTAAGACTAAAAGATTTATTTTTTGCATGAGCTTTCATGGGAGAAAATCCTACTTCATCAGATGCTTCGAAGATGGGTGAACTAGGTTTTTGTTTTTTTTTTTTCTTTTAAAGCCTTGCTAAACTCTGACTTCCCATGCCTCTGCACTATGGTTCATCTATATATATTTCCTATTTTCATTTTTACAATCAGCTGGTAACCTCAGTAAACTACTACAGCTTACCAGTGATTCCCAAGCTTTCCCTTTATGCAGACTACTATGTCATCATCAAAAGCTTTGGCAGACTGTTCTAACCGCCACATGTGCGAAGAACATCTGTTCACACTGATGCCATGCAAAGTGCCATTATTTAAATTCAGAGAATGTTGTATCACACAAGGATGTTGGTGAAGCAAATTACATTGTGAATAATAATGCAATGTTGAATGATATATGAGGTACACAGGATTATATTATTATATTGGCCCCCCACAGACCACCTGCAGTAACTTCATGGACCACCAGTGATTATGGATCACAGGTTGGGAACCATTGGCTTGTATACAAGTACACTTAAGCACATGTGCATTTGAGCTGGACTATCTATCTTTTCCCTGTGCAATGAGTTCTTGCACCTTGTATCCCTACCCAGTCAATTTGATTCTATTGTCACAGGTGGCATTAGATTCCTCAAAGGAAATCACGCTCCTGCTCCCACTCCCACTCCCACTCTGAGGAACACATGCTACACCTACCTAAAGGAGGTGCAGTAAACTCCTCCAAGATATGGTTTCTGCCCAAGGCCTCAAATAGTTCCCATCAGGGATGTGCCACTATTCTGCTTTATTCCTCAGGCAATGGTTTACTGTCACAAATTACAATCTTAATTTCTCTCTACTGAAACAGTGTAGTGCTGTCTCTCTTATTTCCTTTGTGAATGTGATAATGGAGTATATTTTTTGTTTTGCTTTGACTCTGGGCTTCATGGAAATATTTATTGCATGTCCTTGTGCCAGTAAATGACTAAAACAACATTTGATCAAGGTTGCTATGAAAAGAAAAGGACGTCCTCTTCTCCTCAGGGAGAAGAGCCAAGGATAAAAAGGAACAGCTGCAGAAGGAGGGATTCTGAAGACTGAAAATGAGAGAGATGAAGACTCGATATCCGTCATTGCAAAGAAGAATGCTGTGAAGTGTCAAAAAAGCCTAAAACAATTTATGCTGCATCCTCCAGAAAGTATATTCATGTCATTATAAAGGAAGCCCTGCAACTTCTCTGAATGTTTAAACCCAATGTGACTTTTTATCATAAAGCTCTGCAAAACTGAATGTGCAAACCAAAGTACCTAAGCCACACTATCAAGATAATTTTTATAACTGTGCAGATGTAGACATATTGCTTTGATCAGTCAGAAAAGGGAGAGCCCGTCAGTCTTCACTGACTGTGTTTCATGCATTCGGAAGAAAACCCACGTGATACAAAGAGACTTCACAAGTGAAATCACTTAAGTGAATAACAGTATAATTTATCAACATCCCAGGTAAATGACATACCAGAGTTGTCACAAACTACGTACCCAAATGGAGAAAAGGTGATCCAAAAGGAGATAAAGCAGTGCAGGAAGGATTGAAAGATGATCTTTTTGTCAATTAGTGTCAAATGGAACGTCAGAAGCATGGCACTAAGTGGTCTGAGAAGGAAATAGGCTATAAATGTCCTGTATAGTGGTAGTAACAATTAATAGGCTTCAGCCTTGCAGGGAGTCCTTCTGGGCGCACAGAGCGTGATAGGCTGCAAATATGCTCTGAGGTTTCCCCAGTCCTGGTGGCTACTCTGCACTGGGCTGGTCCCCTGGCACGGATCAAGCAGCCTGAAAGATGCTCTATCCCCTCTCAGGGGCCCTCATTCCCTGACTTTCTCCCTAACACATGCCGCAAAGGGTTGGGTGGCAGTAAACAATTATTTTTAATGCAGCTTTTCATGGAAGGAGCTCACAAACTCTCTAATTAGCTGAGTTAGATAGCATTTCAGTTGTTTACCAATGTATGTGTGGGCTCCAGTGAGCATTTCTCTGGGAAGGCAGCTCTGAAGAAGAGGGGGAAAGAGAAATGAGAGCTGGGAGGATTCACGCAGATAAGTGTGTAAATTTGTTAAAGTTCAGAGGGTGTTGCAATTTTTAACCATAGAGTAACCATTGGCATAAGTGAGTTGAATATGCATTTCTCCAGCGAAGTTACTCTCCTCTGACTATACGTAAGACCTGACTTCAATGGAGTCACTTCAAGGGTGAGTTGAACCCATGAATACTGGCAGAGCAGCAGTAGGTGAAGGGTGCAGATGTACACTGTTAGAGTTTTGGCCACTGCAGTCTCTCTTCTTTGCAGAAGCTTTAACAGCCCTGGTTGAGTGAGAGAGAGTCGAAAGATTTAGTTTCTAGATATTTTATTTTCATTTCTGTGTTAGTTTTGCCGTTTTATGGGTAATATTGACCAAGACATGCAAATTTAAGTCTGTTCTGAGACCAAGGGATGCTTTCTTAGTTAGGTGGCAAGACAGCATAACCTTGATGTTAAATAAATGTTCTTTAAATTTTTCACCACTGTAGCAGGTGTTAATTTAGGAGTATTTTATAGGTTTTGATTGGTGCAGAACAGATTTTTCTCTGACAAAATCATAAATGTCAGAAAAGGCTCTTTGAAAATTCTTAATGTAAATATCAGTGGTAGCCTCTATTAATTTAATATTTTTTATTCCACTATATGGACATAATTTAGAATGTCTTAGGTACACAGAATGCTTTATATTTTTCTCTCTTGTTTAATTTTTTTCCTGAGGATATTTGCCAATAAATATAGAGGTGTTTACAGATGCAAAAGGTATACAGGTTTTGGTTTTGGTTATTGTAGTGGCATAATGGTAACTTGTCCAATATCATTCTCTATAAGATTATAGGGTTGAGTCTTCAAAGCAGCCTATGGAAGTTAGGTACCCAATTCATTTACAGTCGGGGGGGGGGGCAGGGGGGACATTTATTTCTGTAAGGCCAGATGATCAAAATAGCTCAACTCCGAACTGGAACTGATCTCTTATGAAAAGCTGGCCTCACTCTTACAATGGGACCAGCTGGGTATCTGAACTCTTAATTGGCTCCAGTCTTGATCCTCAGCTCTTGAAAATCTGATTTTTAGTATCTAAATCTTTTAAATTATGGTACAGTTTAATTTAGGTTCAAGATCATCAGATATTCTCTTTCTTGGATATTACAATTGACTAAAGTGCAACATGCCTCAGTCACAGCTCACATTTACATAGTCCTATTTCTTTTAGCCACATTTTAATGATGGTTAATCAGGAAAAAAAAATTAAGTACACTTGATTTCTTTTTTCAGAATTAAGTACATACTATGTTATAATATAGCAGCAGAAATGTAATCTCAGTGGACTAAATTAATCTCAAAGCAGTTATGTCATGAACGATCTTGGCACTTTGTGCCAGTACTGCCTTTTATCCATAAGTGCAACTCCTGTTAGTTCACTGGGGATGTCGGGAGTTGAATAAGTGTGTTTCTGAATTGAACTGAATTCTGGTAGTCCTTACTGAGTGCTGCTCATAAGCCATGTGCTGTTAATGAAGCTCATGACACATAGAAGCTTTTCCTGGTGGTACAGTGAACCCCAGTTACAAACTCTGAGAAACAAGCCACTTGAAGTATGGCTCTGTGTGTATGTAACAATGAAGGCTAGTGGAATTATGCAGATGTTGGAAAATGATTGTCATAGAACTGATAGACCAGAGACTGGCAAAAGCCTGCATGGAAAAGGTAGTTTTTTCAAAAGCATCAAAATCACTAAGGTTTCCAAGTCTAATTAAAAGTTGATGGAATTTCAGCATTTTGAAAACTGTACCCACATACAGTTCTGGCTGCTTCTGAGGCAGAAAAACATCTAAAAACTGTTAATTTAGAAAAAATCAACAAGCATGCCAAGGGGACCAAAGAAACTGATTTAAAGAAAAATTTAACAGTCAAATATGTTTGACAAAAAGTAACTAAAGGATGAAAGAATTTGCATGATGTAAAGACCAAGAAGGAAAAACAGTTGTCTTGAGCCAACTTTGTTGAGTAGATTTAGGGGGCTAAAATAAAAAGTAGTGGAATGAAATGTAGTGGAAATTTAAATAAAAGAAAATAGAACATATTTCATAATGATGTTTTCTATTAAACTAGAGAGATGTGCCCTAAGAATGATGACAGAACAAAGTGCTGCACAAAGCAAGCCTACAACTTCAGGGAGATGGAAGGACAAGGTGGCCCAAAACATAAGTCTTGACCATCTTAATTTTTAGGACTCTGAAAAAAGAAGCCAATGAAGCTACTGAAGCTAAATTATAACATTCAGAATAAGATCATAGTAGTATCAAGTTCCAAAGGAGTAGCCATATTAGTCTAGTTCAGTAAAACAAACAAACAAGGAGTCCTGTGGCACTTAAAGACTAACAAATTTATTTTTTGCATGAGTTTTCATGGAAAAAATCCTACTTCATCAGATGCTTTCAAGAAATTTCAAAGTGTCTGACGAAGTAGGATTTTCTCCCACGAAAGCTCATGCAAAAAATAAATTTGTTAGTCTTTAAGTGCCACAGGACTCCTTGTTTGTTTTTTCATTCTGGACAAATACTGGTTTCTCTGGTATACTATGTGTAAAGTGTGATCATCCAGCAACTCAGTTTCATTTATGCCCTAACCCAGAACTTGAACCTTTGTATTCTGATGTGACAAACTCATGAATTAACTCACTTCACTTCCATGCCCTTACTGGGCACACTTTTATCTCTGGAGTTCAGCATAAAGTTTTCAACATTACTCAGAAAATTACAACATGTTAGAAGGTCAGTTTCCATTACAAGGACTGTAATGTATATTAGTTACTATCCACAAGTCTTACCTTGAGGAGTATATGAAGCATGCTTCATAATGACGTCTGATCCTCCTCAGGGCTTGCCTTGACCTTTTGAATGAAGTATATAAGGCAGCAGACATTGTCAGCATGTTGATGTCTCCTGTTGGAGCACAAAGGACAAGGCAGAACATATATTTTATCTGCTGAAAAATGACAGATGGTATCTAAGTGTGACATTTAGCAAGATACACTGAGCATATTACAATGTGGATAACACAAGGTAATGACAGAGCTATCAATTCTAAATGCATCACTGGACTGAGAAGAAACAAGGCTAATTTCTTGCAGCAGCTTCCTCAGACAGAGACTGAGTGGTATTTCAGTGGCAAAATAGATGCCCTGGTGATGCTAGTTCTAACACACACTCTGGCTAAGCTTCTACTGTGACAACAGCAATTGTGAGTGATTGGGAAGACAGCAGTGTGAATTACTGCTGTTTCTTGGAGACCGTGCTTTCCTCAGCTGAGGCCCTGGCTAAATTGAAGTTTACAAAGCTTGTGTTCTGTCTAAATAAATGACCAAGCAGCCTGAAGCATGAAAATTGAAATAGACTGGTAAACAACAAGCAGGTCAGGGCAAACGTTATACCAATGTATACATAGTCATCAACAGCTTAAAGAAAATGGAGTCAGAATATACTTACTGAAGCAAAAAGGTCATTATAAACAAGAAAATGTGTTGAATAAATTGCCTTAGTATTTTGTTTCATATATACTTTTGCAAGCAACGCTCACAGCTCCTCAGCCTTTCGGTGAGTGGCTCCCTTCAGAGCAAGTCCACGGTTAACATTTTTACTAGATAGCTTGAGACAGTGAAATATTTTTCTTCAAAACAAGCTTATTAACTCTTCTTGACTTCCTTCATCAGGGTGCTAAGTATTGATGTTATAAAATTATATTTAATCACTTTGACCAGAGCTAAATCAAGACTGAATTCTGGCAGAAAATAGGTTAGTATCTGTTGTCACTTGGTTGTATTGTTTTCAAATAATACTGTTGTATCTGCTTCTTAGGAATTATGGTGATTATCCATGCTGGAAATAATAGGAGGGAGAAATGTGATTTACTGACTTTCTTTGCCAGTTAGTTTTGTGAATGAAATGTTAACAAACAGTGACAAGTCTTCTCTGAGCTGTCGTTTGTAAAGTCAGGAGGTGAGCGTTAGGTGGACACCAGAAAAACATTGTGTAAATTGCCATGGTAGTGGAAATTATAGGTTGCAAAGCTGATGTGACCTCCTGACACAGGGCCCAAGTGTTTAGTGCTGTTTAGTGCTAATTCCGTGGTTAATCCATGGAAAAGTGAGATTTCTTTTATTTTTTTATCATCACTCTATCCAACTACCTAAAAAGCGTTGTTAAATGTACTTTGGCAACTCAATCCCTGGAAAAATCATGGAGCAACTTCTCAAAGAATCCATCCTGAAACACTTGGAGGAACGTAGAGTAATCAGGAACAGTCAGCATGGATTTACCAAGGGTAAATCATGCCTGACCAACCTCATCGCCTTCTATGATGAGATGACTGGATTTGTGGATGCGGGAAGAGCCGTTGATGTGATATACCTTGACTTTAGCAAGGCTTTTGATACGGTTTCCCACAGCATTCTCATTGGCAAATTAAGGAAGTATGGGTTAGATGCGTGGACTGTAAGGTGGATAGAAAACTGGCTAGAACAGCGGTTTCAGCGTGTAGGAATCAATGGCTCCATGTCAAGTTGGCAGGCAGTAACAAGTGGTGTACCCCAGGGGTCGGTCCTGGGGCCAGTTCTGTTCAATGTTTTCATTAATGATCTGGATGATGGGATAGATTGCACACTTAGTAAGTTTGCAGATGATACCAAACTGGGGGGAACGGTAGACACCCTAGAGGGCAGAGACAGGATTCAGGGAGACCTAGACAAACTGGAGCAGTGGGCCAAGAGGAATCTCATGAGGTTCAACAAGGATAAGTGTAAAATCCTGCACTTGGGACGAAAAAACCCCATGTACTGCTACAGGCTGGGGAGTGATCAGCTAAATAGCAGCACTGGAGAAAAGGACCTGGGAGTCATGGTGGATGGGAAGCTGGACATGAGTCAGCAGTGTGCTCTTGCTGCCAAAAAGGCCAATGGCATACTGGGCTGCATCAGAAGAAGTGTTACCAGCAGATCGAGGGATGTGATCATTCCCCTCTATTCTGCACTAGTGAGGCCACATCTGGAATACTGTGTCCAGTTTTGGGCTCCCCACTACAAAAAGGACATGGACAAATTAGAGAGAGTCCAGAGGAGGGCAACCAAAATGATCAAAGGGCTGGAGCACAAGCCCTATGAAGAAAGACTGAAAGAACTAGGCTTATTTAGCCTGCAGAAGAGAAGACTGAGGGGGGATTTGATAGCAACCTTCAACTACTTGAAGGGTTGCTCCAAGGAGGAGGGAGCTCGACTGTTCTCGGTAGTAGCAGAGGGCAGAACGAGAAGCAATGGCTTCAAGTTACAGCTGGGGCGGTCCAGGCTGGATATTAGGAAAAACTTCCTTACTAGGCGAGTGGTGAAGCATTGGAATAAGTTGCCTAGGGAGGTGGTGGAATCTCCATCTCTGGAGGTGTTCAAGTCCCAGCTGGACAAAACACTGACTGGGATGATCTAATGGGAGTGGTCCTGCTTTTTTTGGCAGGGGGTTGGACTAGATGACCTCGTGGGGTCCCTTCCAACCCTATGATTCTATGATTCTATGAACTGTGCTTTACTCCCTGTTGCCTGTGAGTTAAGGAACTATTATAGTCCTAGTTTTACACCTAGATAACTGAGGTCCAGGCATACAGAGTCTGAGCAGAAGTGATTTACTGGGATTATAAAGCTGTAGTTACAGTACAGGACTTCAGTGACAGGACTGTCTTTATTCTCCTTAAAACTATGTGGGGCTTGATCCTCAAAAGTCTGAGTACTGCCTGTGAAGTACTGAGAAGCCCTCAGTTTTCTTTAGTGAAGGAAGGGCTAAGTATCTTGCATTATCAGATCCATGGTGGCCCAAAGCCAATTCTTAAGCATCTGAAGCACAGCGCTTGATGTAGACAAAATGAAAAGACGTTGCAATCTCTGAGTCTTGTAGAAGGCTCAGCTGGATGACTCCTTCTACAAAATTTATTTTTTAAAAGCATGAAGCAAAAGCTCAATGTTGCTCAATGGAGTTCAGTAAAGATTCTAAGAAGATGACCCCTCTTGTGGTTCTGGTCTGGCCTGGAGTGCTCATTGTCATGAAGGAAAGCAAGGAAACAGTCCAGAGTATCAGGAGCAAACTATCAGCAAAAAATTTGAGAATTTGGAAAAACATGCATGCAGCCATATTTTAAATCTGGCCACTGACAACAGGATCATGGACTACATAGATCATTGTTCTGAGCTGGGGTGGTAGTTCTTATGCTTTTATGAACTAGCTGCCTGTGTGAATCATCTGTTTATTTGTTTTCCCCATCCCACCCCCTTTTTAGGTGAGGAATTTAGCTGAGGAGTGTTTAAAAAAAGTTTATCCTTAACTATAAGGGATGGATTCTTGGCTGTAACATAGATCTGAAGACTAGAGAGGACCATAAGCCCCAATTAATGTGATATCCATTATAAATGCTCTAGACCAGCATTTCCCAAATAAATTTGGTCACAGAAAACTTTTGGGCTTGGAATATATTGACAGGTCACATGTGGGGTGGGGGTTCACATGGAAGAATTGCTGCCCGTGTTGCTCAAAAGTTGATTTTAAAGAGTTAAGACTTTTTGTTTGGGATGTCTTTTATATTGCAGAGAAGGGGGGAAAAAATATCATTAGCATTGAATTATTTTCACAGAACACCTATTTCACATTGTGTGGAACACCAGTGTTCATCGAAACACAGTGTGGGAAATGCTGCTCTAGATGTTCCTCAGTCTGACCTGGATAAGTCTCAGCAGAAGCTTTGCTAGGGCTGGCCATCAAGGAAATGATTCCAGAGACTAATCCTAATGGATTGTGGTCCTGCTCCAGATATTAAGGAAAATGTGGAAAATAGGCATTGCTGCATGTAGGGACGAAGAGCCATTTCCATGCTGTCTACTCGCTAATACCAATGTTTCACTCTAATAAAAGCTATTCCAGTTTATCTCCCAACAACTCATGCCCAAATGTTCCTAATTGCCCTCAGGAATAGCCGTATGTTAATCAGAATGTTTAACAACATCCTTTTTGTCAGGCAAATCAAAAAGTGTAACATTTGTTATGATGTTCCCACATTGTAAAGTGCTATGGAAAGTTTCCAAGTGACTATAGAATAATGGATCCCAAGACCAGAAGAGAACATTTTGATCTTCTAAGTACCTCACAGGCCATAGAGACCTTCCCCAGAACAACTTCGAGGATGGTTGTTTTCAAACCATGGGTCAAGACCCAGTACTGTTAGTCTTTGTTAGTTTGTCATTAGTCTTTAAGTGCCACAGGATTCCTTGTTTGTTTTACTTACCTAGACTAACATGGCTGTCTCTTCAGCACTAGGTTGCAGACCCTCATATATTGGGTCATGGCACCCCCTGCTACCACTGCAAGAAGACTGGAGTGCATTGCTCAAAGATGTAATTGTTGGATCACAGGCATACATGATTCCCCCCCCCCCCCCAACTGGGTCCCAAGGAAAAATGTTTGAAAACCACTGACTTAGTACCAGGGCTGTCACTAGGGGTTTGGGCACACAGAGCAAGCAGCCCCAGAGGTGCCTTCCCTGGGCCCTGATCTGAGGCCCATCTGTCCAGCAGCAGAGAGGGGTGACCCTTCCCTGCCAGTGGCCAGAACTGGTGGGGGGGTCCTTTCTCTCCACCACAGCCAGAGCTGGCACCAGGGGAACCCTTCCCTGCTGTGGCCAAAGCTGGGGGCGCAGCCCCTTCCCCAGCTCCCAGAGGAATGTGCCTTTAAGGCACATTCCCCTTCAGGGCAAGGCAGGGTCTACTCTGATGCTCTTTCAAATTCGTGCCCAGAGAAAGCCCCATTCGCCCTGCTGTAGTTATGGCCCTGCTTAGTACACTATAAATTCATCTAGACTGAAACAGTCAGGTAGTGGCATCACCAATCCACACCTCTAGAATGAAAATCAGACTGTGCTGTCATCCTTTACAGGAGCTAAACAGGCAGCTGCCGACAGCGTCACATTTCTTTTTGAAAGAAACACAGTTTGGGATAATTTTTCACTTTAAAAATAAACATGCTGTATGTGAAGACACCCCCCCCCCCCCCAAGTAAAGCTTCTAATAAGGAAGTTACTGATTTAGACTCGGACTTAGGCCAGAAGGGACCATCATGATCATCTAGTGAGTTGCAGATACCCAGATCCATCCCTAGGGGGGTGCAGGGCCCCAGGCAAATCACCCTCTGTGGGGCCCCCACTCACCCGCCCAGGACTGGGGAGGAGCCAGCCAGCCCAGGGGAGGAGCAGGCCCCTGTGCCAGTCGTCCCCTGCTGGGGCGGGACAGCCAGCCAAAAGGGTGGCCCAGTTCAGGGCTGCTGCCCCCCACCCCCCCGGGCCACATGTGCTGCTCTCAGCTCTGTGCTGGAGTAGCGGGGAGGAGGCAGGAGGTGGCGTGGGCTGGGAGGCAGCGTTACCAACTCTGTGCTGCCTCCCGCCCCCTCCTTGCTGCTCCAGCACAGAGCCAAGAGCAGTGCGCTTCATGGGGGGAGAGGGTGGACCACGCTGAATGAACTGGGCCGCCCTTTTGGCTGGCTCACCCAGTCCCCAGCATGGAGGGGGCAGTTGTGGGGCCCCAGGCAGCTGCCCTGGTGGCCCTATCCTAGGGATGGCCCTGCAGATACCTTTTATTACCTATCTCAGAAAGGATGTAAAGGGTCAATATTCATCATTCGCCCTGTGAGCTCATAAAGGAAATTTGCTAACTAGTACGGATGGGATCCTGGAAAACTGGCCAGCAAAGGGTTAATTATTTAGTAGGGTCGTTGCTTCCCTACACCCTGCCAGTTGGGGGTAAATTGGAGGAAACTAATTGCACAATCTGGAAGCTTTAGGGATTTGCAAGTAGACCTGATGAAAATGTAATAAGTGTTAATTGGAGACTAATTAGTCTCATTTAACAATCAGCAACCAGGTATTTGAGCTGCACCCTCCCTGTTCTCCCCCACCCACCTCAAGAGGGAACAAAATCCACAGACTAAGAGAGAACTTTTCCACCAGAAAATAGCCAAACATCAGAAATGTTTTCCTATATTGAATCCTAAATAAGTAGTCTGCTATGTTGCTCTCTTAATGGCGGACTTTAACTGTCATGTAAGCCAAGAAATAGTCAAAGTGGTCATGATTTGTTTTAAAAGCCTTTTCTTCAACTGGGACTGAATAGCACTTTCTGAAATCATTTTGTTTCACTGTCTTGTTCATATAAGCTTACCCCACCTCTTCCATTTACACTGTCAGCACTTTTAACAGAATAAAGTGCAGCAAATCCCCTACAAAATTAACCCTTCTCAGTGTGAGTTCATTTAGAGTTCATATTATCATTTCCCAGCTTTCTGTTAGAGTGTAGTGTACCTAAAGTTGTATGTAGGACATCACACACCACCATTCAGCATTAACTAACATGGCATAAATGTCACTGTGGGACCCTTGGTTCATGTCTCCCTTCCCCCTCTGAAGCTGTGTAGTAGAGGCTACAGATGATTATTGCTCCTGAGGGAATGTGCTACAGAGAAAAGCTGCCCTTCAATCCCTGGTATATTGGTTGTCTTCACTATAGTGAATTTCCAGTTGGGTGGGATGGAAGTCAATAGGTGACTCAAAATCTCTCAGTGATCAGGGCATAGTCATAGTTTAGATGTGTTTATTTCCCTTTTTGTGCATCTCAACTTCATTTACTAAGTTTCACTTCCTCCTCTTCCTCCAGTCACTGTGTGTGTAGGAGGGGTGCATCAGGCCTCAAGCATTTTGTTTCCAGTGAGTCTTCTTTGATAACTATAAATTAGATTTTTATTCTAGGTGACACGCTTCTTAAATGCCGCCTATCCAGTGCATCTGTCTAGCTAACTAGGCTGATAATCCTATGTGTATGCATAAGCCCTGATTCCAGACGGGGGGAATAAGATATTAAAAGAAGTTGTACAGGCAGAACTCTGTGTTCATTTCCTCTGTCCTCCATGGCAACTGCTGTGGTCTTCCAATGTAGTAATAAAGTCTAATGAATCACTGACTTGTCTCTGTGTTAATTTCAGCAATGCTATACCAGTAATTAATTCGATTTCTCCAGCATTCTTGTTAAAAGGTTGATTGAAATCTTCCCTGACTGTTCTAATTTTCTTTTCTAAAAATATCATTCCAGAAAGTCAGGAGGAGTGAGTGGAAATTAAAACACCTCACACAAAAGGTCACAGCTCTGACTATGCAAGGGTGTAGTGTGGCAGAATAAATGCAAAGGACACTAAAATCATGGTGGCTTATTAAGTGTCCTGAAATTTGCATGTAAACAAAGGATTTGTATGAGAGCATTCCTAAGAACTTCTGGTCACATTGTATACTTCTGAGTGGGTCTACTGTAAAATGCAGGCAGGTTAGTTAATCAGTGATTTTCTCTGAAAGATGTTCACTCCATCATCCAAATATGACCTGTCTTGTAGGCAATGATAGGCTCAATTTCTTTAAAGACAAATTTGTATTTACTAAAAAAGATCCACCCCTGTGCAGTGAAATTTTGGTTTGTCTTTATATTTTAAAAAAAACAAACAAAAAAACCCCCACAAACAAACAAACGCCAAAACTCTTTGCCCTGGAAATCACTCTTGGTGCCTTGTGAGATTTGATCTGTGACCCTGGAGTAGTTGTTTTGGGGAGGTGTGAGAATGTGCCTTGCCTCTTCCAGACCAAGATGACTGAAGTATTCCCCTAGTTCTGCAAATGCTTACATGTTTAATTTTTAAGCATCCTATCTGGAATGCAGGGGTGCTACCTTGGGGGTGTGGCAGTTTGCCCTAGCTTGGAGTAATAGCAACTGATAACTACATTGTGCAACAAGTATTGCCTGTATTAATTTTGAAACTCTGCTCAGAAACATGGCAGTTTTTTCAGAAGCAACCCAGCTCAGAAAATGCAGGGTATTTTCCCCCCTTTATGGTGTTCTTAAATGCTCATGGCAAAACTGGATTTTTCATCTTTTGGATATATTAGGGTCTGCAGTGAATATCAATAACAGTAAGTAATCCTTCTGTGTGAAGATCTTGAAACATTAAACAAGCATCAGTTAGTTTAAGCCTTGGAACACTAAGACAGATCTTCTGCAGCTAAATATCTAAAATGCAATGCAGTTTACCAAGCATAAAAATTAATCCCTTTATAGCCTCATGATATGTTAAAACCCACAGTAAACTTTTAGAGGAACAAAGGGGTTTTCTCCTTAGCTGATGCGTTTGCTGCTACCCAAAGAAAACTCGCAACTGGTAGGACTAAAAACCCTCAGGTTATGGGTCAGAAGTCATTCTGGGGATGCTTGCTAATGCAAGAAGGAGAAAGAAGATCCGCCTCTGTTCTTATGTAGTGCTGCTGATGTCTTGAAGGGCTTTCTATGTAAAGATGCATACAGCTGGGTTCTATCTTAATATAGGGATATTCAAAGATAACTGGCAGTGTGGTGCTCTATGGATTGACAGAGAATTCCTGTCATCTTACTCTAGAAGGGGAAACAGAAAATTGAGCTTATGTCTAAACATACAGGTTGAGAAGAAGATTTTAAACAATAAATAGAATTATTTCTGAACTTCTACATCTTAAGTGTTAGATTTTTATGTGCATGAGTCTACTCTGAACGATGTATGGCATCACTTAAAATACATGGAAAATGTAGTCTAGTAATGTTTATTTCACATTAGAACTGAGTTTGTTCACAGTAAGTAGTGTATAGTTGGCAGCTGCTGTAATGTATCTAAAACTTCCTAAATTTCTTTAAAGCATTCTCATGATTTAGTACACTAAAAACAGCAATTTATTTTGAACTTTTATTGTCTTAAACACTTTTCTGTCTGTTTTTGTCAGGTTTCTTTTTGTTTGTTTTTTTTAGTGGCCATAGCTTTCACTGCAGTACAGACTCATTATTCAGGAAAGGATGCTAGAAATGACTTAATCTTTATACCCTGATAAACACCTTTACACAATGTCTGGTATCATTTAGGTACAGTCTCTTCTAAATTAGGATGGTTAATCCATACCTAAGGGGCAGATATGATCCCCTTCCCCGTCTTCCACCACTGGATTTAGTCTGCTTAGATAAGTGGTTCCCAACCTCTTCTCTGCCCTGGCACACCTTGATACCTTTTAATTTTTTTTGAGGCACACCACCATATAGTCTCCAAATTAACTCATGAATATTCATGAGCCAATCCAGAACTCCGAATAGTTTTCAAAAATTTCCATGGCACCCTTGCTCAGGCCTGGTGGTGCACTGGTTGGGAAACACTGGCTTAGATTGTGGCTCTGGGCATTTGGGAGAGCAGAAGTGCAGTGCCAGAGATGTTCTCATGCACAACTTTCCCATTTTATTCCCCCTTGAACAAGCAGGTAAAAAGGGATGGGATAGATTGGAGGTAGGACAGAACCTTTGCTCTGTCACTCGTCACCCCTTGTCAGACACTGGAGCCAGAGGGATATATGGTAAGAGAAGGTGTTAGGTGGAGGCAAATAACTCCCCATCAACATATGCTGTCTCCTGGGATGCCATTGGGGTTGGGATGCCTCTGCACTGCCCATTGGCTCACAGCTTTGCCTGAAGGCCTAATTTCAGCAAGCATTTTTATTCTTTCTTCTCTTCTAGGGGATGTGTATTAATTGTCATCCTTGTCACAGGAAAATCTCACAATTTAAAAATATCAGACTAAGATTTTCAGTAACAGCCAAAAGTTAGTATTAAGTCATGCTAAATCTCCTCAGCTGGCACTTGGACACCTCGATGTGGAGCCTGATTTTTTTTTTTTTTTTTAAAGTAGAGAGTGCCTTTAATGATCTCCCAACATCTCTCTGTTGACCTCAATAGGACCTGTTAAAAACAGTCCTTCTTGAAAATCTGACCATATAGTGAAGAACCTAAATCAGGCTCCTAGTTATGAAAATCTGGGCCTTTTAAAATTTCCTTTTGAAAGCCATGGGAAAAGTTTTCATATGATGTTGATTTACAAAGAATGGAGTAGGCATTAAATAGATCTGACTTTAAATTACAATTTCTCTTTTAGGTTAATTGTTTCATGGACCCATTGCACAAGATGGAGCGTAGTTTACTAATGGCACACCCCCTACCCAGTTTTATCACCTCAGTAGCAGTAATATTTTGTTTGTCTTGGGAAGGAATTTGCACTCAAACAAGATACCATACTTCAACCAGAGCAGCATGGAATACCAAGTGCCTCCATATGGGAACCGCACAAGTACTAGGTAAATGCCTGTGAACCTTATCTCCAGAGTACAAAGCAGTTGGATTTCTAGATATTATTCTCTCAGAAAACTCTGCCTTTTCTGCTCCTTCAGGAGATGTGAAAATTCCAAAGGTAAGAAATGCATCTTGGTATTTGATATTTTCAATTACAGTTGGTAAGCTCCCAAGAGTTCAATTTTTTTTTTTTGCATAACTCAAGACCAGTTTGTCACAGATCTTACATAATTTCATTGTTTAATTGTTCATTGGTCTACCACCAAGCACTGATGAAAATCAGTTCTGAATGAAGAAAATAAACATCAACTTGTGATGCTGAAAAATATTTAGCAGTGCCACCAGTTTACTTAAAATTGTGTAAATGCATCATGAAAAAGAGAGCATAGCACATTTTCTTCACCAAAAAAATAAAAAAACAGATTAGCAAATTCTCAAAAAGTCTATTCTGAAAAAAGTGAACTAAACCATGCAGTTCTGATCAGCTTTAGCTCTCTGCTATTGACTGTTTTGTACACAATTAGTACTTTGGATTAAATATATGTGAGCTGTATAAACTTTCAGCTTTGGAAAAGCATGGCACAAATCATGCCATGTGGATTGCATGTTCCTCTGCTGTAAAAATAACTTAAGTACTTTTTGGACACCCAGAACTGAATTAACAGCTGTCATGAGTTAGAATGCTGTGAGGTTACTGTACTTTGTGCTAGAGTTGCCCTGAGCACCCCACTTCCTTTGTACCAGTCTGGGCTATGTGCAGGTTGCTTGGCTGTAATCTGCCCCATATTTATTTTAATAGAAGCTATTCTGAGGTATTTAAAAGAAACATGCCCATTAAAAACATGGGCCTTCAGAGAGGGCAGTTGTGATTCCATAGAAGTCTATTGAATGAATCCCATAACAACTAAAAGGTCAGTGAAAGACAGTTGTTTCAGACAAAGAGTGAAAAATATTGAACGCTGGGAGCTGTGAGTTAATAGCATGAAGAGAAGACACATTTCTTATTTTGCTGCAACTAACAGAGCAAAGAAGCAGCAGTAATGTGGCCATCTCTCAATCACCAAGACTTAACCTGCTAGAAGGAAGAGGCGTAAGAGCCTCAAATGACAAAAGGAAACATTTAACATGACAAAACTATCTTTGAAACTATAAAATAAAACCAAGGATCAAAATTCAGAATAGAATGTATCTTCAGAGGAGATAAAGTAATGAGAAATATCACCTTTAAGTGAGCTATGTAAAGTACAAATATTTTTGAAAGAATAAATGTGCTGATCCAACAACAAAAAATGTACCATTTTGGATAGATTTTTGTTTCTAATATGGTATATGAGAGCAACAGAATTAACCGTGCAAAAACTGGTGGCATGTTCAACTGAGATTATTTCCCCACCTCCAAGATCTACAGCAAATAACTGGAAATAATTTGCAAATGCAAAGAGTAAAACTAAAATGTTAGCTACTGAGTTTGCAGGGACAGACTGGGAGACCATGTCACTCTACATGATGCCCTTTTGTTTTCATATTTTATTTTCTTAGAAACTTCCCAGGAATGTATCATTGTTATTTACAAAAATAAGTGTGCAAATCAGTGCAAAATTAAGTTCAGTTTTCTGGGTCAATGTTGATGGGGTGGAAGGACAACGCAAACAACAACAGCAAAATAAGCGGGGAGGCAAGGACAATAAAGCAGCTTGGTTACCTTGCCAACCTGCCACTATTTATCTTTTTCTGAAATGGGCAGCTAGGTACAAGGAGTTCCAGGATGTCCTTTTATTAGGATGTTAGTATTGCACTGTGGTTCTGGGGTGTGAGCATCTTCCAAAACATTTCCTTACTTTGTGAACCTAAGGCTGTCTGTTACTTAGACTAATTTATTATTAAAATGCCTCACATTAGGTATGTGTGTGTTTTGTTTTCTTGCCATAATCACTATCTATGTGTATTTGAATGCTCCAAAATGTGGGTGAAAGTAAGTATAAACTGAATAACTTTTATTAATTCCAGCTTTTTCAGTAAAAAGTCTAAAACAAAAGGCTTTTATTCCATAGCAGAGCAGCAATGAAAGAACTATATGATTGATATAAAGCAGACTTAAGGAAGAATTTATTGAAGCAAGGTTGTTCCATTAAGGATCATTCTTGCATAAGCAAGAAATTCTGAGACCAATTGCATGGTGTTTCTGGATTCGTGGGGAGCACAGTGCCATCATCGTCCTGTAGGAGGGACCAGCATTCATCTGCATTGCTTGATGGAAGGGTTGGAATGGGGCTATTCTACTCTTTCTGTCCTTCCCTTTTCTAAAAACTATCAGCACAGACTGATGCAGCTTCTGTACACAGAGCCAAGGGAGGGACTCTGTTATTGCCCTCCAATCCCAAGTCTACGTGCACTGTAGGCCTGGCAACTAAACTCTTGGAACGTAAAGTAACTCAGATTGTAACTTTCCAAGTGAAAGAATTATGAACCTGACTTTCAACTGGTGTAAATCTGCTTAGTTCCACTGTTGCATTGCATTATACCAGCTATAGGTCTTGTCTATTTCTTTATCCTTTCTGTCAGTTGCCAAGGATACCTATGCACCTGTTAAATAAAATAGTAATAAATGCAGTACTGTCTATTCTTGTAATATTTGGTTGCGAGCGGTAAGACTAGGCAGTGAAATAAAATACATTTGGACTGAGGTTGCAGGAGGAAGGGCATGGATAGCAGATCTTTCTATTCAGCTGATGTTATGTGGCAGAAATGTTTCTAGGGTTGGGGGATAATTTGAAAGCGTAAAGATTAAAATTACTCTTATTTTCTTCAGTTTTAAGATGACCAATGGAAACTTTCCTCTTACATCTCTAAAACTACTCGTGGCCTTGTTCCAATTAAACAAACCCACCCAACTTGCATAATATTTTTATGCAGATATTTACAAAGAATTTTGTGAGCAGCCTTCAGCCCAAGAAATATTTGCAGAAAATGTTTATAATAACTTCAAATAATTCATCATAGTATGTTGTTAACAGTGCACAAATAGGAAGAGGTGGTGTTTCTTGATTAAATTGTTCATTTTGAAACAGTTGTCTGTATCCACCATGACACTGTGCTGTTTTCCAGAAGATGGTCTCACTGTGTGTGATACACACACACACTATTCAAATACTTTAGTAGCTAATGCCATTTCCTGTTATGTGTCCTCCATTGACCTTTAAAGTTAAAAGCTTGTGTGCAGGGGAGGAGTTATGGTGCATTTCTTCCTGTTGCTATTGTGTATCTGGATCTGCTATTTTGCATTGGTGTTTAGAGCAACAGTGATATAAGTGAGATGCATAGTTATGAATCCAGAGGGAGGGTAGCTCTTTGATTAAGATACTGGGCTGGGATGCTGGACATCCAGGTTTGATTCCTAGCACTGTCCCAGACATTTTGTGTGATCCTTGGTAAGACACTTATCTTCCCCCTGCTTTTTCCATTTCCCAGCTGTAAAATAAGGGAAATACTACTTCCCTTGTCCACCTTGTTTATTGAGATGGCAAAAGGCAGAGACTTTGCCCAATACCATGAGGACTTGATGCTAGGTGGAGCCTCAGTTGCAATTGTAACATGAATGTCTGTGAAACAAAAGCTGCTGTTCTGCAGAAGGCATCATAAAATAGACTACATTAAATGGTGGGTTTCAGAGCGGCTTCACACTTTCAAGTTTCTATGGATAAAATAATGAGGAAAATCCATTCCATTATATTTTACTTGTGTTGTGCCTCACTTCTTGACACTCTTAAAGGCTGCATTGTTTGTTGTGTGTTATGTGCATGTTTAATTATGTGTATGGAGAAAAGCACTATGGAAGTTGGGACATGCCAGCAGAATCAGTTTAGTGAGTGGCAGGTGGGAATGGCTTTGAAATCTTACTACAGTTTTCTAGCTTTAACTATAAGGAAAGAATCCTTTCTGATATGGAAATTGGATTTAGACTCCAGTATTCTTCTCTTCCTCTTCTGTGTGCAGTACCCAGGGAAGTCAATTAGTGGTACGTGCCTGCAGAGAAGGCAATAATTAAAACTTAGTCCAGTATAAAGATTTGAAAGGTGACTTCTCCCTGAATGCATCACACCATTTAATGTGGACAAGAGCTTGTTCCCTGCACCAAACCCGCACAGTCAGAATCTGGCACAATGCCTGGGGGTTGGCAACCTAAAAGATAAGAAGAATAATTTTTTCAAAATTCCTTCACTAACCAAGTGTTTTGAGAGCCACACTGGATGCAGCCTCCTGATGGGAGGGTGGAAGGACCTGGGCCAAGGCACGTGCTGCAGAGTCCCCTGGTGAGAGGAGGGAGCCTGGAACCAGGAGCAGGCCCCCTGCAGGACACCCAATGGCAGGGGATGGCCCAGAGCTAGGAGTGGTCCACCTATAGGTTGCTGGGTGGTGGTGGTAGCCCTGGATCCCAGAGCCACAAGGGGGCAACCAAAGAACCATGTGTGTCTCCAGAGCCTCAGGCTGCAGACCCCTGGGCGCTTCAAATCTGCCCACCTCCATCTTTCCCAGCAGAATAATACCAGTTCTATTGTAATACAGACATATAAAAGTGAGCAGGTTTTTCCCTTATGTAGTCTATCATTCTGTCATAGTTGCATTCCTTTTTCCGTCCCATCTACATTTTTCAGTTTTTTCTTACTTCTGGCTTGTATCCAACACCACATTAATTGTAAGTCCAATAACTTCATAGGAGGGCATGCTTAGGCTAAATCTGAGTCAAAGCATTTAGACTTTTCTGATTTTAAAGCAACTCAACTGCCACAAAACATACCCTTTAATTAGTGGTATTTTCCTGTCCTTCCATAGTAAGTCCCATTGAAGGAAGTTGCAGGATTACAGTGATATAACTAGAGCTGCTGGCCTTTGCTTTCAGCTGACCTTTTTTTCATCAAAAGCCTGCAGACTTCCCTTCACATACAACTAAACCTGTTGAAGATGTAACCCATTTCTTTTATGTTGAGAGAAACTGGTTAAACACACCCTAAAGTTTAACTGAAATCCTTCCATTAAAGTCAGTGGGAGCTGAATAAAAAACTTCATGATTTTTCTCTGACATGTCAGGATTTTGTGGTTTTAGACAGTCTGCATGGACTTCTTGCATCCTGGGACTGCATTAAAGAATGCTGAACATGCTTGCAAAATTAGATTCAATAACTTTGTATGTACTTCAGCTCAAAAAGGCTAAAAGCTGCAGGCTAGCAACCCCAGTATGCAAAGAGTTCTAAACACCTCAGTTTAGAAAAATCAATTCTGTTATGCTCATTGTTTAGTTACAATCTTTTTTTTTTGAACTGGAAAGGCCTACATAATCTGTGGTTAGCTGTGCAATATAAGCAATCATAAAAAATCAGAGCATTGAGCCTATCCAGATTCATGGTAACAAATTGGGAACATGGTACTAGTCAGATGAATTAGAATTTAGAGAGGGAGTAAAATGTGAGATCTTGCACCTTTTTCTAAAAAGTGAAGATTTGTACTTTTTCCACATCTGTCAGTTTCTGGTAAAGTCAGTAAGAACAAATCATCACTTGGTAGATGAGATACCACATTTCTGTTAAAGACCATAAATTCATGACAACATAGATGTGTAAGAGGATGGTACTACTAATGATATATAACAAAAACCAGAAGTCAGGATCACATTTTCTCACTTAGAGCATTTCAGTTAGCATTGAAGAAGGATAGCATGGCATTTTTAGTACAGTAAATTCATAGAGGGAGACTAATAATTCTTTATTAGTGGATCAAACTTTGTTTTTAATGCTGATGAAAAGGCTTAAATTAATGTTAAAACCAGAATATGGAGACCATTTTAAATTAAAAATACAGTAAAGAGCTGCTATTATAGTATTTTTATGACAACAGGGAAAAACTAGAGACTACTCTTTGATTACATTCAGTGTAGTCTTTATTAGATAACTACACATCAGCAATATTTACTTATCAAGCATCTGAATTTTGTTCCCTGACAGAAAAATAAAGCAAGTTCCACTCATAAGTGCAGCAACTTTTTTTTCTGCCTCACAGATTAGGCAAGGCATCCTAACGCTTTTTTATTGGTCTCGGAGCGCAGCCACCACTTCCCTTCTACTCTCTTGCTAGTACTTTAATGGATGACTTCATAGTTCCAAGCAGGAATATTATGTTTAGATCCCTTCTTTCTGCACTTGTGCAGCCTTCATCAACAAGGACTAGGCAAAGTGTGCCTGTTGGGAAAAAAAGAGCAGAAGATTGAGCTGTGGGCAGATCTTTTTTCACACCCCTCCTGCTCTATTTGCATAGGGAATTTACAAATGGTGGGATTATTTTTAAATTAACACTGGTGTGAATTTGATGGGGTCGGTATGATTCAGAGTTGTAGTGTAAATTAACTGATGTTAGCCTTTGGGGTGAGGGTTTGAAATATTTCCTTTTTGTGACAGGACTATTATAGTTACTCATTTTTATTTTACAAGTTCTCTCTCACTAATTCTTTGAGGGTTAGCAGTAAGGCTTTCGTAAAAAGTGAGCTTTAAGGTGGGCCGTAAAGAGAGGCAGTAAATTGGATTGGTTCGTGGAGGAGTTCTAGCCATAGAGAACAACAGCATTGAAGAACATATAGACACAAGTATGACTGAAGGACACAAAGAGATAAGATTGCCCATTTTGGGTCACACACGTGCATGGCTAAAGAGGTAATGGAAAAGAGGTGAGAGCACAGTAGTAAGTCGAACTCAATTTGTGCCAGTCATTGAGCATAAGCAAGGCACTTCACTTTTCACCTTTCACATCAAATTAGAGTGCAAAGGGATCTGAGGAGTAGCTAGGTATGTTCAGAGGGATAGGTAAGGTGGGCTATTTCAGGGAGTGCTTTCTTCCTTATTTTGAAGGGGCTGAGGAGACTTGAGAGGAGAAAGAGGCTTCAGTAAGTGACATGAGAAATGACCAGGCCTGAACAAAGGGTCTTGGCAGTGGGAGTACAGCGATCCAGTTAGACACTGGAGATATTGGAGAAGAAAAATGCAGCAGAATTAATTGATAACTGTGGGGGGAGATGATCATTCCTCACTCCCCATGCAAGGGTTACAGCAGGGGTCTCAAACATGTGGCCTGCAGGCCACATACCGCCCCTAAAGCTGTTTCCTGTGGCCCGTAATGACACAATAGGTACTGATATTTGCAATATTGTTGTATGAAAAGGTTTCAGTGGTGCAGCCCTCGGGCTAACATACTAGTCCTCATGTGGCCCCAGTGGTGATTTGAGTTTGAGACCCCTGGGTTACAGAATAAGCATGATGTAATTTAAATGGAACCGCTGATGCTTCCAAAAGCCTCCTCTGCACAGTTTGGAGTACAGAATGCAAATGCCTTAGGAGTCTTCTGGTTTTGTTTGCTGAAAATTTAGTTTTTATGGAAACTGATCCACTCAGCATGAATTAAGTATAAATGAGCATTTTCCCAGGTGGGTTGCTAGGCTTTTGGAAAGAATTTTATTTTTCTGTGTTCTTGAGGTATGAGCAAGATGGACATATAGTCTTGGTAATCAAAGAGCAGGCCTTCACTTCCTATATAGACCCAAAACTGTGTGCCTGCCAGCAGCCAAATTGTTGGCTAAAGTGTTGTTATTGTAAATACCTAACAGCAGTTCAGGAAACAAACAATGAATCATTTTAAAGATTTCTGCAGGAAAGTCATCCCCTCAAGGTAGTTTACCTACACAAAGGATAGCTATAGCATTGTTTGTCTGGGGGGGCTGGGATTATTTAAATCCCTCTTGTCAGTCTGCTCAATGTTAGGTGGCGATCCAATGAAAGGGCTTTTGATTTCCTGTAGACCTAGAGGGACAGATGATGTGAAAATGTCTTTCTGAAGAATGTGGAAGAAATAAATAATGTCCCAGGGGCTTGCTGGAAAACTGCTATGATTGTATTTGATAGCAAGGTTACAGATAGATGCTTCCTCATTTGTTTCTTTTCCATGACAGTAGTACAGGAACAACATGCTCTTTTCTTTTCACAAAGCATGACTATGAAGCTGTACAAAGCAAGTTCTGCTTTTAACAATTAGTCCAATTTAAATCTGTGTGTCTTCTGTGGGCAAATCAAAATGTGACTCAGTTCTTTTTCTAGATCTTTAATTATTGTGGTGGTGTCAGTTTTCACCAAACAGTCTTTCCTCTCTTCTTTTAGGAAGTGCTTGGATCTAGGGTGAGCTGAACCTTTGGGCTTTGTATGCCCACTGGCACCCTTTCAAGTAACATGCCTCCACCTATATTTCTCTGGGTGGAATCCTGTAACTCACTCCCATTCTGAGACTGGGCTCTCCAGGTTACTGAAAGTGTCCTCAGCAGGTCGAACTGGGTTTTGGTCCCTGCTATCAGCTTTCCTTTGGGAACCTGCGACCACTGTGAACACACAGTGAGAGAGGCAGTGCTGAATTTAGGCACATAGCAAGTAAGACATGAAGAGGGGCCTCATTATCCTTTTTGTTATAATGTGATACACTTTTTTTTTTTTTAATAGTATGGGTCCTCTGAAATCTTGACATAGCTTTACAGCTTCAGCATGTCTTAATCTGGTCCTAGGGTAGGGCAAGTGGGGTAGTCACCCAGGGCCCTGTGTGGCCGCACTGCTGCTCCTGCCCCCCATGCCAGGGACTGGGTGAGCTAGCCAAAAGGGCAGCCAGGTTCAGCACTGCCAGTCTGGCCACCCCCCTTTCCTGCCATGTGTGCTGCTCTCGGCTCTGTGCAGGAACAGCAGGGACGGGAGGCAGCACGGAGCCAGTATTGCTGTCCCCTCTGCCCTGGCCGCACTGCCTTCCGCACCCTCCCCACTGCTCTGGCACAGAGCTGAGAGCAGCGCACGTGGCCTGGGGGGGTGGCAGACGGGGAGCGCTGCACCATGCTGCCCTTTTGGTTGCTCTCCTGGTCCCCAGCGGGGGGGGAAGGAGTGCAGGGTCTGCCCCCCCTCTGGGCCAGCTGATCGCACCCCCCAGTGCTGGAGGGGTGGAGGGCCCTGCAGAGGGCAATTTGCCTGGGGCCCCACATCCCACTAAGGATGACCCTGCCTGGAGAAGGGGATAGCTTGTTCAGAGCAAAGTATTATTTATCCATAAGAGCATAAGCAACAGAGAGAGAAAGGGTTAAAACAGTAAAAGACATTGTCACCAATCCTGTCCCCATTGAGACCTTTTCCCAGCCACCTGAGAGCATCCTTGCCAAGTGACAGGCCTGCGTCTTCCCTTCTCTTTGAGATAGGACATGCAATCCAGACACTTACTGATTAGGCCTCAGGGTTACACATCATCAATCATGATACCCAATAGACCAGGCACATGTAAGTGTTTCCTTTCAAAAGCCTGTAAAAGTAATCATTTGTGAGACAGAAACTTTCTTCAAACACATTATGATTTGTTTGCCAGAAGTCTCTCAGAACTCAGATAAATGGAATTAAAACAAGAAACTTGTATACATGCTGTGTTCTTTATACTTGGTGTTCCTCATCATGCCCTCAGGTAAACATAATTTAGCCTTGTTCCTTCCCCGCCTCCATTCTCTTGAACTAAAATAAAGATTGGCAGCAAGGTGGCTGGTCTTTCTCTCTCCTGTTCTCTCTGTCATTGCATACCTATCAGCCTGTCGCTGACGTTCCCTGTAGAGCTCTGAACCCCTTCTTTTTCCCAGGCTGGGAGTGCTGCAATGATTTTAGTATCCTCCTTTGATACAAGGTTTAACCTTTGGAAAGAATACATCATTCTGGTCTGGGTGGAGCAAAGTTGGTAGTGTCTTCCCAGTGATGGCCCAGTCATTGTTATCTAAGAGGCTGTATGCTCCACGTTGTATCTTTGCCGTGGTTTTGTTTCTTGTTGGTTTTCTCTTACAGCTTCCTTTGATGTACCTCCGTCATCCAGGCAGGATAATATCCTAGACATAAATTGAGGTGCATATGTTAATTATATAAATAGTACAGATATATTGCAGTTCTTCAGAGACCTTTCTGCATATTATATTAACCTTTATCCTTTCCTTGCAAGATCAGGTGTGCCCTTCCCATTTTTGCAGTCAGTCACTTGCTTTACCTGTCACACTTAGATCACTGAGTTGGGTAAGGCAGATGCCAGTAGTGGATTGCCCATGTGAACAACAGCAACTGAACTTGTCATTTCCTGGAATAAGTGGAAAGCTTCAGATAAAATCAATCTTTAGAATTCCACACCACAATACTGAAAAACAAGATACTCACCTAATTTATAAAAAGAATACAGAAACCTGCCTTTAGAGGAAATAAGTGTTAACTGTCACCTGGCATAAGGCTAACGTGCTCTACAGCCTGTAGATGTCCGAATTCATGGCAGTGTGCAAATGCAATGTTGAACTCTTGAGTGTCCTAAATAGTGTTAGGTCTGCCAAATTTCCTCTGCTAACAGAGTGAAGGAATCTAGGTTTCAGAGACATCAGAGTTTGGGAGAATTGTTTATACAGCATATAGCAGAATGGGGTTCTGATCCCTGACAGAGGCTCGAGGTACTTTGATAATACTCATAATAATACAAATATCCTCTTCTAAATAAATTCATAGGTAAATTCTGCTCAGATTGCAAGGATTGTGGATATCTTACTGCTAAAGTATATATTGCATGCAGCAGCTGGAGCTGCATTATTGAAGACTACAACCTAGTCACTTTCCAGAAAAATTAATAAGGGAAACAGGTTTTCTTGTTTGTGGAAATGGAGAAAATACCTAGATCAGTGTTCGTCAAACTATGGGTCACGACCCAGTACTGGATCGCAAACCCAAAGGGACTGAGTCGTGACTCCCATGCTGCACCTGTGAGGGGGGTTGGCTGCCCCTCGCTCTCTGGCCAGCTGGTACCACTTCTGGGAGCGGGAGAAGGAGTTGCTGCTTACACTTCTGCTGGCCAGTGCTGGGGTAGGAGGCATGGCAGAGGGGCCCGGAGCTGGGTCTCCTGTCAAAAAGTTAGATGACCACTAGTCTAGATTCATTTCTGTAATAGACTAAGGAAATCATGTGAAGTCTATCATTCTGCCTAACGCTAATGGTTTTGCAGTAGATCTACAATTTGAACTGTCACTTTTTTTTTTTTTACAGTGAATCACTTTAACAAAATCACATTTAAAAAAGTGAACAGTGTTTGAGCCCCTCCCTTTTGGATGGAATGTCATTATTTGTCAAAGAAGAAATTCTCTGCTTCCCTACTTCTAAATGGAATACAGTATAATATATATATAAAAAAAATTCCCCTCTCAGCCCTATGGGTGGTATGTGTCTTCCTCAACCTCGGGTCCTCTACCAGAGGCCTGGGAGTTTGAGGGTTCTGCGCAGTATCTTAGCTGTTCCTAGCACTGCACTCTTCTGGACAGAGAGCTCTGATGTTGTTCCTGGGATCTGTTGGAGCCACTCTCCCAGCTTAGGAGTCACAGCCCCGAGTGCTCCTACCACCACCGGGACCACTTTGGCCTTCACTTTCCACATCCGCTCCAGTTCCTCTTTCAGGCCCTGGTACTTCTCCAGCTGCTCATACTCCTTCTTCCTGATGTTGCTGTCACTTGGCACTACTACATCTATCACCACCGCTGTCTTCTGGTCCTTGTCTATTACCACGATGTCTGGTTGATTGGCCAGTACCTGCCTGTCCGTCTGGATCTGGAAGTCCCACAGGATCTTAGCCCTGTTATTCTCCACGACCTTCTGTGGAATCTCCCATCTGGACTTGGGAGGGTCTAGCCCATACACTGTGCAGATGTTCCTGTACACAATGCCAGCTACTTGGTTGTGCCGTTCAGTGTATGCTGTTCCTGCCTGCATCTTACATCCTGCCACTATGTGTTGGACTGTCTCTGAGGCCTCTCTGCACAGTCTGCACCTTGGGTCCTGTCTAGTGTGGTAGATCTCTGCTTCAATGGATCTGGTGCTCAGTGCCTGTTCTTGTGCTGCTATGATCAGTGCCTCAGTGCTGTCTTTTAGTCCAGCCTTTTCCAGCCACTGGTAGGATTTCCCAATGTCAGCCACCTCAGCTATCTGTCGATGGTACATCCCCTGCAGGGTCTTGTCTTGCCATGGCATTTCTTCTGCTTGAATTTATCTTTTCTTTTTTATTTATCTTTTTAAAAGAAAGGTAACTATATGAAATGTGACGACTTCTCTTGAAGTTTGAAACTGGATCCTATATAACAATAAATTCAATTCTCATACCTATACTTTTTCCCAGGCAAATAGTCCTATTGTATTACACTAGTATAAATCAAAGGAACGTTTTCATTTTCTCACTGGTGTAACCTAGTCCTCTGTTCTATGTATTTTTTGTTTTTGTTCAGGGGCTTCTTAAAACTTCTCAGGCAGGGGCGTTGCTGGCTCCTGGCACAGGGGGCATGTGCCCTGAGTCCCAGTGCCAGTACCTCCAAATGACTGGTATGCCCCCTGCCTCTCCTGGCCCAGGCCCTGGCCCCGGCTGGGTATCCAAGGCCAGGCTGGCCTTGGTGGTGCCTGCCTCTCCCAGCCAGGTATCTGGGCTGGGCCACCCACAGCATCCACTGCCCCCCGGCCCTGGCCCGATCCCCACCTGGGGATCAGGGGCCAGGCTGGCCACAGCAGGAGCCTGGGGCCCAACTCCAGATTGGTGCTAGGGGGTGGGGCCTGGGCCTGGGCCCTGGGTTTTTCCCTGGGGCAAGAACACTTCTGTTCTTAGGAAAAGTAACTGATAAGATGATTGTGGCCTGAATCATATGTATCTCCTGCTGACTCCTGGAAGTGCTACTGATCTAATTATTTGTTTGCTGTTTTTCTAAGTTATCCTAATGCATTTCCCCCCAAATGTTGATCATGTGTGTTCTAATTTTTGTATTCTTTTTGAATTATTGAAATTCAACATTTTTCCAGTCTTTTAACATAGCTCTTTGTTGAATGTCAGAAGTTTTCTTTCTTTATAGCTATGTAAATAACTGAACCACCATAATTGGGCTGGCCCAAGCTTTTGGTGCCTTACATACCTGTGATTTTGGCAACCCCCCCAGTGGTGACGCAGGCAGGGTGGTGGGTCCTCCCTCCCACTCCTTCTAGCTCCCCCCACCTCCCAAGCCTGGCCAAGCTGTGGGCCAGCCCAGTGGCACAGGCTGAGCATCAGACCGGCTGAGGGGCACGTGCCAGCTGAGGGGCCCATGCCCTCCCTCCGTCCCACTCCTCCTAGCCTGCCCACTCCCCACAAGCCTGGTGAGCGCTGGCTGGCCAAGGGTTGGAGGCCAAGCGATGGGCTGGAAGGGGGGCCAGCCGAGGGTGGGCTGGGGTGTGACGAGAGGCGGTCCATGTAGCACTGGGCCGAGTGGGGGAGCCAGCCAAGGGGCATGGGCTGCACGGCCGGGACAACCACGCAGGGCTGGGCTGAGCGGGGGGCCAGCAGCATGTGGGCTGGCTGGGGGTGGGCAGCTGAACATAGGATGGGCAGTGGGCCAGGATGGAACAAATAGTGAACCATGCAGGGCCAGGCTGGGGGGGGGGGCAGCCGAACAGTCCATGCGCACCCTCCCTCCCACTTCTACTAGCCCCCTGCCCCCCCCCAGCACTTACTTTTGTTGGAGCAGGGACTGTCTCTGCTTAATATTTGGCACCCTAGGTGACCGCCTAGGTCACCTCTATGGTAGGACCAGCCATGTTGGTAATACTCCTTCATGGCTCCTTCTTGTTCTGCGTGAGGACTGCATGCATTTAAGACTTGGAAACACTGCTGGCCTCAAGTGAGTAATCCAGCACTTCCAATTCTGGAACGATAGCCATGTATAATTAGTATCCAGTGAAAAGAGAGAAACTCCAGTGCTTAAAACTTTATATGAATCTGCCTTGATACAGAAAATAATGTGAAAACATGCAGCTTTTAATTTAAGATTTGAAGAAACTGGAATTCGTAATGATATGAATTTAGAAAATAGTAGTTTTATTTAAAAAATCAAAGCCAGTTATGGTAGCTAATGAATTCCTAGAACAGTGGTTCCCAACCTGGGGTCTGGGGACCCTTGGGGGTCCGTGAGCATGTTGCAGGGGTTCCGTGGAGCCTCTCCCTCATCCAGCTGCAGCCCCGATGCTGCCCGTCAGGACGGCATCTCTCTGCCCATGGCAGGATTCCAGCAGGGGGATGGGGTCACAGTGGCTCCCCAGGAGGGCAAGGACAGGGGGCCATAGCCGCTGCAGCTTGGCTCCCCAGTGGCACAGGCTATGGTGGTGTCAACGCCACTTGCTGGCTGTCCCAGTGGTGCTGCCAGAGTGGCATGGGCCAGAGTCTACCTTCATGGGCCAGGTTACATAATCAGTCAGGGGTCTGCAAAGATTTTTTTGTTAAGAAGGGGTCCCCAGCCTGAAAAAAGCTTGGGAACCACTGTCCTAGAAGACTAAAACCACTGCCAAGGAAGAAGCTGGCTCCATTAGTCAACTGATCATGCAGCCATGCATCTTAAAATACGACATGAAAGAAAATAATTGTCCCAAAGCCTAGTCATGGCATTAAGTGCTAAACTACAAAACTCCATAGAAATAGAGAATTTGCAGCCTCAACTCAAGCTTAAAAGGATTTTTTCTTTAATGGCTGAAAAAGGAGAAGTCTGAGATGTTCAAAATGGGAACTGGTAATAGTAATGTTTGTTACGCTGTATTAGTGTATGGATGGTGTTGTCAGCAGACAGCTATTTTGATGCCTTTCAGTGCAGGTTGTGAGATATGGCGGTGGTTTGTGGGATTGTGCTCAGTGTCTGTGTAGTTGACAAAGCTTTGAAGGTAATTTAGTAGAAGCTGTTGAGCAAGTCCTCATCCCAGTGTTGTTCTTGGTTTTCACTGCTGTGGTGTTTAAGTTCTTCTGATGTTTTCATGGTTTAATACTCCATGAACTGGCAGGTTTATATTAATACCAATGGAACTTGTGGTATTACCATAAGAAGGAGGTGAAATATATTGCACTGGAAAAGAATTTTCAGTCTAATTGATAATGGAGGTGTGGGAACCTATTGTATGGTATGTTGTTTGTGATTATGAAGAGTAGATGAACTTTGTTTTCCAAGTATTTGGAAAATATCTGCTCAGGTATTATGAATGTTGTGGTGGGCAAAAAGTTCTGATTGAAATTCATAGAGCATGAGTCTTTGGATTTGAAGAATGTTGATTAGGTGATCAGTGTTTTAATCTGGGCCTGAGAATGGAGTGAGTGAGTATCAAGGTGATATTATATGGATTGGTCCTTTTAAAATGGCAATTGGGAGCTTGTAATTTAACTGCCATGGGAGGTATCTAGCTAGAAAGGAAAGGAGAGAAGCAGACACCAAAGGAAGCGGACATAAACCAGGAGAAAATTTTCCACCAACTATTCCAGGACACTGTGTATGAAATCTTGACCCATGCCAAGGCAGTCACAAAACTTCTTTTGACTTCAATGGGGCCAGAATTCCATCTCAAGATGCCAAACAAAAGAATGGACAAATAATCCCAGCATAAAGGAACTGAACTAACCCTGTTTTTGTTTGCTGTGCACTGATGCATAAAGAGTAACCTCCACGCAGACCAGGACTAAACTTCTGTTTCCTACCATGAAGTGTAAGAAATTGTTCCATTCAAATACTGAGAAATTCTTGAATGGGACTTGCCTCTTACCTTGATGCATTCCTCTTCATCTCATGCAGTTTGATTGACAGATTGAATGGAAAAAATGTGTGTGACATCAAAGGTCCAGTCTTGGAAGAGAAACTGGAATGGGTCTTCCACTGTCAATACCCCCTTGAGCGTCTTGTACTTTGAGTCTGAGGTATTAGAGAGAAGAAAGTAGAAAGATATCAGCATGAATTAGTTGATGGGTTTATTACTGTCTTTTGACACCTGGAAATGATGTATCTTTCTATGAATGTGTAGAAAAAGAAATAAGGGGAGAAATTATTGTAAATCCAAAAGAGAATAAATGCAAAGCATATAAAATGAGTATATCTTAACAGGTGTTTGAATTTACACAAATGTTTGTTTATTCTTTGTTCTTAATCTTGTTTTTCTTCCAGTCTGGATAATATGCGTTTATACCTGTGATTTTCAACATTTGCATGTTGGATTCAGAAATTTTACTTTTTAAGTTATGGTTGGAAGAGTTATGGTTTTAAAATTTTTTTAACCTTAAATATTGCTACTGCTGTTTTCTTGCTGCCTTCCGTTGATCATAGAATCATAGAATCCTAGGGTTGGAAGGGACCTCATAGGTCATCTAGTCCAACCCCCTGCCAGAGGCAGGACCACTCCCACTAAATCATCCCAGTCATGGTTTTGTCCAGCCGGGCCTTAAACACCTCCAAAGATGGAGACTCCACCACCTCCCTTGGCAGCTCGTTCCAATGCTTCACCACTCGCCTAGTAAAAAAGTTTTTTCTAATATCCAGCCTCGACCTCCCTAACCGCAACTTGAGACCATTGCTCCTTGTTCTGTCCTCTGTTACCACTGAGAACAGTCAAGCTCCATCTTCCTTAGAGCATCCCTTCAAGTAGTTGAAGGTTGCTATCAAATCCCCCCTCAATCTTCTCTTCTGCAGACTAAATAAGCCTAATGCTTTCAGTCTTTCCTCCTAGGGCTTGTGCTCCAGCCCTTTAATCATTTTGGTTGCCCTCCTCTGAACTCTCTCTAGCATGTCCCTGTCCTTTTTGTAGTGGGGAGCCCAAAACTGAACACAGTTGCTCTTCATTTTGCATTTGAATTACCTCTGGCCTCTTCTTGCTTATGTTTTGGAAATCTAACATGAGAGAGCTCCCATAGTTGTTCTGCTAGAGATGACAGAAGGAGGTGTGATGCATTGGTTTAGAACTGATGGGGCATTCCAGGCACATGGCTGCCTGCGAGGGAGACTTGAGACCAGGATGAGAGAAAGAAACAGAAGGAGATGGGTTGACCGAAGTAGGAGGAGACCTTAAAGGAGCAATCAGGATGGAGGAAGAGGACTGAGAATGTGCAGTCTTTGAAGACAAAGGAGGAAAATGTTGAGGAAGAGGGAATTGTGGGAAAGAGGGGGATGGAGAATGTTCTTACAACTCGGAAGGTAAGATCACTGATGACTTTGTAATGTGCAGATTTAGTGGAGTGCAGGGGTCAAGGGTGCTGTGGTCAAAAGGCAGATTGTAGGTTAGTAAGGAACTCGAGGCATTAAAGTAGGTGTTTTAAGATAGGGACACCTTGCTTGAAAGCAGAAGTGGAGGAAGCCAGATGTTAGAAAGTTGTTGTAAGTAATAGAGCAAGGAATGTCAGCAGCTGGGCTACGGGTGCAGGTAAAGCACTTGGGGACCATGGTGGGGTGCATGGCACACATGCCTAAACAGATTGAAAAAGAAGAAAGCAGCAAAGAATGCTTTTGAGTCCAAACAGAACAGAAAATAGAGCAGGTATGGAGTGGAAAGAGAAAATGAAGTATGAAGCTTAACAAAGAGAGAAAAATAGAGGCAATCTCCAAAGAAATAGGCAAGTTCCTGGGTGACCTTGAGAAAGAAGTGAGTGGGGTTATAGGAGCAAGAGATGACCAAGAAGAGGGTGGAAGTTTGTTCAGCTAGTATTAACCAGTGTAATAGGATTGCTGAAAGAGATAAAAGCAAACTTTGTAGTGGAAGAAATTCATAGTCTCTATATCTCTTTTAAGCCTTTAATTTCTCTAGCAAAAAATGCAATAAGTGAAACTCCACTTATTTTAGCTGTTCTATCTGATGTGCAGAATTTGTATGCTGTGGTGACAAAGAAGAGGAAAATGACAGAGAAGAGGCAATCAAACCTCAATTCAGAATATTTTTCAGTTACAAGTAAAAGTTTAGGTCAGCTCTTTCGTTGTTGGCTTACAGTCACCATCATTTGCCTAGAATGACAATTTGAATTTGCTATATGGAAAGAAGCCTTCCTTAACAGAATTCCTGGAGTACATCCAAGTTATTACAGTCAAATTATTACTATTACAAGCTAAATCCAATGAATATTATGCACCTTATGTTATCAAAATGCATTTGGAAAGGTTTCATACTCTGAAACTGGCTATGGTATAGAAGGGAAGCAGTGAGCCTGTTGTGTATACAACTGACTCATTCGAAAGTGAGCAGCTATTTGAGCTTATGGAATTTGAGGTTTTATGAACTTTGCAAACTATTTTTGGGGTTTGTGGAGTTTGCAGAACTTGGTCTGTTTTGAGCATTTATTTGTGAGATACAGATTTTTTTTTTGGATGCTTTTCTGAATTTAAAAAAAACCTCATGTATTAAGGATGGGGAAAGAAAAACCCCTAAAAGTGAGGGTACGAAAATTGAATAGGTTATGTATCGTGGGTTTTGTGTCTAAATGGATGTATGTGGGAGGGGTGGGGTATAAATTGTCTAAAGGGTGACTATCTAATGTACTTGCTTGGTTTCCATCACCATAGCATCAATATCTTTGAATGTGTTTATTTTTGTAACAATCACATTTTAGAGATAACTCCTCTGTACCTTAATTCCCTATGTGACTTGCCTGCAAATTGCATCTTCAAAATGGGTGGCATGCTAAAAACTGATACCCTCTTTTAAATTAGTACTTTTCTCTCAGCCTTTGTTTGCTCCTTTTCTTTAACAAACTTCCTGGTACAGCAGATGGGTATTATAGATAAATAGGCTACCAATGGAAAACACATAATGTAAATAGATAAAAAAATAATACATTTTGCATCAGTACCCTCAAACTTAGATTGGATGCTAAAGGGAAATGTGTAGCTCAAAGAAGGGATTTGCGTCATGTTGTGGATTTCTGAAAATCTACAGCTTGGCTAGTAAAATATATAAACAGGATGATAGGATAAGATTGAAAGCTGTTATAATATTATAATTAGAGACAGGACTGCTGTGCCAAGATTCCTATTCCTGAACTTTGGTTCCAGCTCCCTTATCAAATAAGCTAAAGTCTTATTAAGGAGTCTACAGATGTCTTTTGTATTATGCACTCTCTTGATGCACATAATTCTGTGTAGCATCCTCAGGATTTTGGGAACCACCAGGGGATAAACACTGGTTCAACACATTCTGGATATGAGCATGTTGGCATGATATTTTATTTCTTTTCCCACTCCCATCCCTCCCGTAAGAATCCCAAAATATTTTTGGTCAATAGTTAACACCTAATGTTCCCTCTTTCAGATCATTTAGAAGAGATCAGATTCTGTATTTCTTCAAACATTACAGTTATCTCTGAGTAACTTTACATACTGCATGTGGTTTGAATTAAAATCCCATAACTTAACTGCTGGTCTATTCCATCATCTTTGGATAAAGAAGAAAGAACATGGAAGTGCCCATGGGACAGATCCCCAGTGGTATAAATTGCCCCACCTCTGACTTCAACAAGTGCTACTGACTTCAGTGAGAACTTTCAGTAGAACTGGTCAGGAATATTTAAGCTAATCATTTTTAATGGCAAATTTTGATTTGTTGGAATCAAAACACTTCTTGCAGTACAGTGTTAAGGTTGATGAAACTTTGCAGGGAGTTTTGTCATGTCCAGTATTTAGAAGAACCACCAATCTAGACTAGGCAATAGCCCAGTGGGCAGGGCACTTCCTCTGTACAGATACTCAAAGCTGGATTTTCTACATCCCAGATGAGTGCCTGAACCACTGTGCTGTTGGCTATGGTGGGTGAAGGAAGAGAGAGTGTCTATATGTGTAAAATTTTGAAAGCTCCTTGGTTTCATTACACATCACAATGAAAATTCAAAACCTCATTTTTTTCCCACAAAATAGAATTTTTCTTTTCTGGCCATCCCTTTAATATACCACCTCAGCAGCTGTTCCCTATGTTTCTTGTTTCTCTACAGTTAAAAAAAATATATTTGTCAGATCAAATCCTGAAAGGCTTTTATGTTGTCTCTGAAGGGAAAATTTCATCTTGCAGTTACATGTTAAAAGTGTCCCACACTGTTTTAGTATGTATGTATGTTTTAGTAACTTCAGATAGAGCTCCATGAGGCCAGTCAGCACACACATAAGAGACTTTATGAAAACAAAGGGCCACAAAAACAGAACAGTGATATCACTACACTTAAATGCAGGTTTCATTAAGTATGTTAATTATCAATAATATCGGTCTGAGTTCAGTTCCTAGCTTTGCATGGGTATTGGAATGTGTTGACCACCTGCTTGCTGCCCCCACCTGGGCTATCCTAAAAGGTGAAGTTTATAGCTGTTCAACAAAGTTAGTTTTAAAAGTGCCACAGGATTCCTTGTTGTTTTTGCTGAACGAGACTAACACAGCTACCATTTTGGAGCTCTTCAACAGATTCTTCTCTACTATATTTCTATAGCTGTCACTCATGTCCTACCCTTATCTACACTACATACATCTATGGCTCTGGGTCCTCCATGGAAGTGTTTCCATGGGGTTGAAAAGAGGAGTATGCCACAGCACTGGCTCCTCCTGACCCTTTGTGTGTCTTTTGCCAGAAAGGTCTGTGGTAAACTAAAGATCCCCTCAACTCAAAGAAGCAGTGGTGACAGAGAGGAGCCTTGATCTGAACACCAAATAGCAGAACTACAGTAACACACAGGTAGTAAATTGTATTTGTGTTTTGAAGAACTGGTTAGATGCTTTCATTGAGTAACACACAGCCAAGCTTTCTCTGTTTCTCTCTGCTTTGGTGACTGGGTCATTTAGAGTTTTGATGTTAATGCAGTAATGGTTCATTTGTTTAGAGCTAGAGGTCCCTGGCTGATTTTTCCGGGATGATCCAAATAGGGGCATATGTTGAGGGGTGGGGAATACAGCATCTTGGATATAATTCCTCCATTATGTCATATAGAAAAATATCTGTGTATTTAAGGGACTAGGGATGACCCTCTGAGGAAGACTCAGTTGTTTGGTAGTTATACACAAAAGTGAATTGCAGATATGTCACCTTAAGTGAAGAATATTTACCAAAATGATACCAGTGGTGCATTCAGGGCACTACGTTATGCTATTGCACTAAAAAGTGCTATTAAAATATACTTTGAAAAAAACTGACATGAATAGGTATAGATGTAGATGTTTTAAAATATATATCTTTTAAATTACAGTGAGTAGTCCAGAACCTAGTTTTAATAGTTGATTTATTATGTTATAGATGGAATATAAAATTACAAGTATAAACTGATAGGACATCTCTGCCAGTTACACTTATTTATTACCTGGCCCCCTCAGTACTGGGATAGGTATTCCTGAGTGTTGACGTTAACTTTAGGGTCGTGCAGTCTAGAATTAATCTTGAGCCAAGTTTTCACCTAGGATGATCATTAATTGTAAACATCTTGATTTGTGAAACTTTTTTGGTCTGCTTAACAGTTTGAAGAGCAAGCCTCATAATTCTGAGTAATTTCACCATAGAATTACCTTGCTATGGCTTTACGTTGTTTTCTGAAGTAATCTTCTGTAGTTGTAGCATGTCTGCAAAAAAGCCCCCTGCAGTGTAAATTTGTCAGTTATACCATTGCTACCTGGTAGCAATCACGGCAGTAGATGCAGATGGAAATTCTCATAAATCAAATACACAGAACAAATTGCAAAAATATTATTAATAGCAGTGGTAATAGTACAATAAATACTAAGAACTGTCCTATTGAAATGCCATTATGCATTAAAGAAATATTGTGACAATTTCAAAAGAACAAATATACCATTAAATGCATTACAAATAGTAATTACGCAAAATTGCTCTTTCACGCCATTGAGTCAGAGCTCACAGAGAAGCACTTTAATCAAATAGACTGAGCAGTATTGCTTAAAAGAATTTCTTCAAGACTGAGGACTAGATCTTTAGCTGCTATAAATCAGCACTTCATGGGAATTTACAGTTGCTGAGGCTCTGATTTCAATTGAACTTTGCTGATTTTGCACTGGTGAAGAACTGGCCTTGGCTCTCAGAGGCAGTTATTGTTAATGTTTGCTCATCTGAATCTGAGTTAGAGTCCAAGCCTGATTTTCTTCAAATATTGAAAGGCATTTGCTAATTCCTCTTCAAATCTCTCCTTTGTTGTGATGCCTGCAAAGACAGCTGCTGTGCTTCTTAGATCAGTACCTATCATACTGACTACTTTTGTCCCTGTGGTCTCAAGCCTGTTTCCACTAAGGAGTTTACAAATTTGAGTATAAGAAAAATGTGGTTTTACCCTGTGTTTTATAAGGTGTCTTGTACATTGGGGTCTTAGCCTGTTACCAGTTCCTAGGTGCTTCTGTTATTCAGATGATGAGAATAATAAGTAATCAATCAACCAAGCACCAAACCAAACCAGTGGCACAACTCACAGATCCAGTGCAAGTGGTGCTAGGATGGTAGGGGTAGTGTAGGCTATTTTTTGGAGCCTGTAGGGAAGAATACCTGGTTCCACACTGACAACAGAATGAGCGTGCTGGAATATGCTGTGTTTTTTATTCACAGTAATTGCGAGTGAGAGTGGTGAGTTAGAGAGGGACAGTCTGACAGACCAACAGGAAAGCAGTATAGTAGATCAGTGTGTCTGAACCTTTCCAGATAACTTTACCCTGTTCGGGAGTGTGATTTGTCTGTACACCCCAAATGTAACCTCACTTAAAACCTAATTGTTTACAAAAGCAGACATAAAAATACAAAAGTGTCACTTACTGGCAAATTGCTTGCTTTCTCTTTTTACCATATCATTTTAAAATAAATCAATAGGAATATAAATATTGTGCTTACATTTCAGTGTATAGTAAATAGAGCAGTAGAAATGTCATTGTATGAAATTTCAGTTTCTACTGACTTTGCTAGTGTTTTTATGTACCCTGTTGTAACTAGGCAAATATATCGATGAAGTAGTATATTTTCTGACCCCTTCCTCCCCAGAAGACCTCTGTGTACCCCTCATTCAGAGCCATTGTCAGAGATCATACATTTTAATCTCTCCTATGTCACCTCCCCATTTATGCTTAAGGATGAAACTTGGAGGGCAAGGTCATTTAAACTGAACGTCATGACTAAGAAGCAGGTAAGTGGCTAGCTAACCAAATTCTTTCTCTGGAGAGCATTATAAAGTGCTAAAAGATGGATATAGGGACAATTTGGATAATTTGTTCCCTGTAATCTATCTCGTGAGTGGCAGCATGTTTGTTTCACTGCTGCACCACATTACTTAATTTTATCAGGCCTGATCCGTATCTCAATTTGGTGTCACTGTGGAGACATAATGCCACTGGCTAGAATAGAATTAGTCTTGATAGTGTCTGGTGCAGTGAGATCAAAATCACACCCTTTTTTATTTTTTGCTTCACGGTTTGCCATTACTCTCATTTTGCCTTTCCTATTTCTTTCTCAAGGTGTGTGTTTATACTGCAGTCTTGGGGGGGCATGGCTGTGATTGACAACTGTATAGATATACATGAGCTAGTCTGGACACCAGGGCAGCACACTATAGATTTTCTAGCATTCGGGATGGAGGGGATTTCCATTCTGATGTGTGCTGCCACAGCTACACTGCTGCAGTGCCTGAGCTAACTAACCTAAAGCCAGCTCTGTGATGTCAACTCAAACTGCAAGTCCAGGATCCCCCTCAACTGTTGTTCTTTCCCACCCCTGACTTCTTGTTTCTCACTCATAATGTGTGTGTTGGGGGCAACTGCCATTTTTCAGATCTGTGAAATGCTCCTTCCTTCTGACTGATGACAAAACACAGGGTGGTGTTCCCAGGTGTAGTTTGAAAAAGTTCAGTGAATAAACTGAAATAGAAAACATATAGATTTTTCTTCTAAGCAAGGGATGGATGAGACCAAGAGTAGGAAGGGAAAGAGAGCAGCCGACATTTGTCCATCTTCCATGGTTCAAGAACATAGCTTATGTTCATTTTTTTTTAAAGTTCTCCTAGGAATAGTTTATTTAGTAGAAAGATTTATTACCCATTAATGGAAGGAAGGACTGGTACCATTTCTTTCTCTGCTATAGAATGACAGCACCTCTTTGTGGTAAAAATAGAATCATATGTTTATCTTTGCACAGTTTTACTTTTGACCTTAATTATAGTAAAGTTAGGCTAGCTGTGGGAGCTTCTGGTGAATGCCAGGGATTTAGTTTAAGGGAAAATCGAGCAAGATGAAGGCTTGTGAATACTAGAATAGCCTAATAGTGATACATCTCTAACTTGAGGGCACTATTCTATTGAAGCTACATGTAATTTAGAACTATACACTGTAATCTATATTTTGTCAACAAGGTAAAATCTTGCATTTATCTGTAAAGGAGGAGTGGTGAAAATTTTGCACTAAATCATATTTCAGGTTACTCATCTAATAATTCACAATAGCTGTCTCAGAGCTATTCATGTGAATTGATGATAGTCATCACCACATTCCCTTTATTATATATATAAAAAGTATAAAGTGAAAGGACAATTGTAAATGACAGCTAAAGCTCATAAGCTATCAAAGGTTTTTCTAGGTTTCATCTAAATCAATTTAACCGTTCCTTTTTCCTGTGTATAATGCTTCAGTGATCAAATAATGATGGATGGCTGTTAATAGTTCTATACAATGCTAACTGAAATAGAAAGACCTTTCATTTCTTGGGGTGTAAAATGATGCAAGATCAATTTTCCTGAAACACGTGAAATACAAATGTGGGTTCTTCTTGTTAACAAGTTTAAATTGCAGTGGAAAAAGTAGACTTCTTCAGTGAATGCTATTTTATCCACCTCTTTGACATATCTTTACAAACCTATTTGGTGCAGCTTATTCATTATTTCTGAGGTCAGAATATGGATCTTATTTGCTTTGTTTCATAGTGCCAGCTAAGAAAATACTCTTCCTACTTACTGAGTATAATTATTCATAATCAAAGCATACTGAATTGTAATTTTCAGATTCCATGAATCATTAACTTTCCTTTAGTAGTATAATTGCTATTTGGGGATTAAAAACACCTACATATATCAGATACTAAATGTTAAAAATAACCTCTTTTATAAAATCTAGTTACAGGAAATTAGAAATTAATGTAGAAATGCAAAATATTTGAAGTTAGTTATTGAATTACTTTCTAATAATTAAGAACCTAGGTGGTGGGATGTAGCTAGAAATGAATTATTCTTCAAAGGCATCCATTAACTCTTATGAATATACTTATTATGAAATGCTTAGAGCATGAGCCACTTGAACAGAAAATCACTATGATCAGTGATATCTGTATTATGGATATTACTGAAGGCAGGGCATGCATTTCACAGTTCGTTGAAACCAATGTTTGGTTACTTAATATTCACAAAGTTCCTTGGGAATGGTCTGATGCTGCGCTTAAAACTGCATGTAATTTAAAACTCAAGTACTTGGGTACCACATTCATAATTTTAATTGGTATGTTATATTGGATTCTTATTTTGAAACTATCTAAGGCTCTCTCTGACAAAAATTGATTTTGTGATCACAGCCTGTGTAACTCACTTGAAAACCTGTCTAGTGTAGCAGCACAATGCTGTAAATCAGTTCCAGTCATAGTGCTATTGCTGAATGTCTTGCTGTCTTCAACTTTAGAGAAGTTTCTTAATTTGTCTCTGCCTCAGTTCCTCCATAGCATGAAATAGGGTTAATACCATCTCCAAGGGATTGGGGGACTGTTACCTGACACTTGCACAGTGCTGTGAAAATGTTCACTGTTTTGTAAGCATTAAGTTACCATGATACTTTATGTTCCTGAAGAGCATTATGGCTCACAATATCATGGAATGAGGAGAACTGAAATATTTTGAGGGAAATAATACCATTTAATAATAATTTAATGTGAGATGGTACATAAAACTGTCATGTCAAAGACCATGGCAACAAATATTACAAGGGGAAAGGAAAAGTTCCTGGGCTGGAGAAAGTATTAATTCTCTTGCAGAGCTGTAGGCAGAGGATCTCAACAATGTGGCAGCATCCTGTGATAACTGGAGGAATTCCAGGAGTCTCTTAGACATAATAAGAGCGTTGCCCAATATGTGGCTCAAAAGGTCAGTATTCTGTACTAGGGTCAGCCAGGAAGATTTCAGGTTCTCTGCCAACTGACTGCTAATTTGCTGATTCCAAACCTAAACTCCTCTTGCTGCCTGTAAACAGGGAAAGGGATTCCTTCTTGCAGGCCTCTTGTGTATCCATTTGTTTCTCTTATTAGAACCTGGAAGCTAGGAAAAACACCAACTGACTTTAATGGAGCTAGGATTTCACCCCTTGTACTCTCTTAAAAGTAGCAGTACAACATAATATCATGATGGTGGCACACAAATGTGTAGTCCAAGGTAGCAATCAGCTGTCTTTTGTAGTGGTCAAGTTCAGTTCAACAGACTGGTTCAGGCATGCTCAGCTGAACCAGCATATTGGTTCAAGGATCCTCAGACTTCCATATAATCCTGGATGATAACATGCCTTAACTCCTGATCTGAGTGAAGAAACGTTCTGAATGACTGAGGCTGCAGGTGTTGTTGTAAAGGGAATGTTCCTGACTCTGCCACCTACAAACGATCAGTCAGACCTTAAGGATCTCAAGAATGTGAATACTTTTTAAGTATGGTGTTTGGTTAGAAGGTTGCCATAGAAACTGTTTATTTGCCAGCACTGGAAAATGAGTTGATCATGAACGTTGGAAGAGTGTGTTATTTTCCTGACCCATCCATTTGCTACCTGCATCATAACAGCTTAAGGCTATGGCAGTTGATCACGGCAGTAAAGACTGCTGCTATATGCTTGTCATTTCCATCAGGGGAAGCTAAAGAGCATTAGCATAGACAGTTTGTTCCTTCGGTGTGCAGTTTTGGAATTCACTGAGAATAAAAAGCCATCAAATTCACTTTTGATTGGGGAGGAGGAAAAAAGACACGGTATTAAATCCTATTTAAAGGATTTAGTCTAAATGACATTATATACATACTGCAACTGGGTTACACTACATTCTAGCTACTTCAGTACATTTCTTATAGATGGCACATTTAATATGGGAGCTACCCTAATGAAATACTGTAAACTGTGTTCTGAAATTGAAAATAAATATGGAAGAACAAATTTTTCAACCATTATGCAAAAATTATAGCTGTAAAAGGAGGAAACACTTCTGAATAAATGATTTCACTGAGCACTAGGGCTACTGATCCAGGAGAATGGAAAGCAGTCTGATGGCTGTGCCTGTTATATGAATATTTAACAGGCATCATTTCCAGATGAGTTGAAATATACTCTCTATATGGCACACTAAGCAGGCACCATCTTTTGTTTTTGTGTTTTGTACAGCACATAGCATGATAGAAGCCTGGCCCATGACTTGGGATTCCTAGGTGCTACAACAATAAATAATGGTAATTGTCTCCAGGCAATCAAAATAAAAATAAGTTCCTTGCACAATTATGTGGCATCAACAGAGACTTCTGTTTACGCATCGTTGTTTATTTTTGCAGAACTTAATTAATGGCAAGCAGTTGGGCTTTAAACTCCCAGTAATATTTTTTCTGAGGTGGAAACTCAAGTTTAATTATTTTTTGAGAGTATCCCATCATAAGAGCACACACCACAACTCTGGCTGCAAGCGAATCACAGCTCTCCTTGCATTGCACCTATTTATTCCTGGCATCTCTGTCAAACAACGGAATTTTTGTTTGATGCCTCCTCAAGCTGTTGCTTTCTGAATGTCAGTACATGGGGCACCTGCCAAAGCAAGCTGAACCCCTGCCATGCATCTGTCATGGGAATATTGACAATAACAAATAATGCAATCTTTTAGAAGAATGGTAGTCTAGAAGGGACAATTTGGGAAGTTAATTATGACAAAGGTTTGAATTTCAGTGGTAGGCGTTTGTGTTAAAAAAATGCTAACTATCAGTGTACAGGATATTAATCAGCTCTGCAACTAGTTATTTCCCTTGATTTATCCAGACCACCTTGATAAATTCTGCAGGACTTGCTAGAGATACCTGCCAAACAGATCACTCTGTAAGACACACCACATACTGAATACAATAAACATTAGTGAAACAGCAGTAACATACCACATGGCTTTTACCCTCGCATCCTTTAACAAGAGGTTATGAAACCACACTGTAGAACCAGTTAATTACAAAAAGTCTTTAACTTTAGGGGCTGGGGGAGCTAAATATGCAAATATATGTCAAGGTGTGCTTCCCTAGCTTGATTTTGGGGAAAAAAGGGGTAGCACAACCCTTTGAGGTTAAGGCATTCTGCCAAATTCTAAGCCAGTGGTTCTCAACCTTTTTTTTGGGTCATAACACACTTAATGGTGGGATGTGACCTTACAGGACACACCAGCCCACCTCTCCCAGGATCAATCCAGCCATTTCCCCAACTCTCTGTGACGTACTTTCCTCTGTGTAGCAACATTGTATTATGCCCCAACACAGTGATTGAGCACCACTGTTCTACACAATTTATACCCATCATGCAAATTTACATCAGTAAAAAGGGGTGATGTGGACATATAAGGGAACTGGATTTAGTTCAGAAAGTATGTGGTGTGCATATTAAATCCACCTTAGCTTCATAATTGTCATTTCTTGTAGATTTTATTCTAATTTAGATTTAAAAAGAGGAAAAGCAAATGAACTGAAGGTTTTAAAATGTGAATTATTTACTTGAAAGAAGAATGACTCCAAGAACTCATACATAAGTATTTATTCTGCCTCTGCCTGGAGCACAGGACTTCATCCCAACTGATGCAGTGGTTGAGTCACTTTCTGGCACTAAACCCCTCTTGTTCCTCCTCCTGCTTTCTGACCCTTGAATCACTAGACAAGAAATGTATTCAGCAAAACAGGTATATACCGTAATCTGCTGTCCATGGGGAAAAATAAATGATTCCCTCAAGATCAATACTGGCTCAGTGGTTTTTTTTGTAGAAATGTCATCTGCAATAATAACTGATTGAGAAGAAAGATGAGGATGCAAGATGTTGAGGTTTAAAAAAAAATTCTTCATTCTTCTGATAACACTTTTCATAGCATAATGGATATTAAATTGACACATGAATTCATACATCACTGCAGTGATACAGCTAATTTATAACTTAGACATCTAAATTTGAGATGTAATACTTAAATGGATGTACACAGAGTAGTTAACCACATACAGCTTCACCTCTTTCAGAGGGATGAGCAAAACAGTATACTAATCAGGTTGCAAAGGCATCCAAAGCAGGCAAGTTACAGCTGTAGAGGAAAACATTTAATTTCAGTTGCATAGAATTCCATCTGTTTGTTTCTCTCTAAATGGAAGCTGTTTCTTTGCATTAAGAACTTGGTGTTCTGTATGGAAGAAAGAAGAACTGACTCCCTCATTAATGCTGCTCCACACAAATGTTGGCTTCTATTAGGCACTTACTACTCAGAGTAATAGGCTACCAAGACTTCATACATGCCATAATACTCAAGATGCTCCATTTAGAAAACTCTATTTTAAAGAGAGTAAACTAAACTTTTCTTTATCCAATACCTACATTAAACTACCACACAGTGGTGAGCAATAGAGGCTAAGCAGGCATCAGTCTGTATTATGAGAATGAGAGGATGTCGTAATACTGAGTTATTAGAACCTGAGATCTTTCAGAACCAATGAGCGGCTGCCAAAACAATGACAGGATTCATTGAATCAGTGTGACAAACGCCTAGCTAATCACACATGGGACCATGAGAAAGGTGTACTGTTACTAAAAAATGAAACAAAACGAAAAAACAACTGCTTCCTATTTGCCTCACTCTAATAGAGTCTTCATCAGACAGCGTAGGCAGAAAATGAATAGTTTGGAAATTAACATTTCCTCCACCGGTGTTTCACAGTCATCACATCAATTAGAGAAATAAAAGGAAGACTGATTAAGCAATCTGATTCATCCCCCCCTGCTGGTGCAAATTGTTTTCTATATTGTCATTCTTGGCATTGGTTAAGCTAGGTCTATGTGACTCAAGCAATGGGGGTGCTTTTCTGTTTACCAAGAATGACTTGACTTCACTATTAGGATTTTTTCCCCTGGCTATTAACCCTGAATGTTCTTGTGTTTAAAATATTCAGATATTTCAGTTGCCATTTAGCTCTGCCTCTGTTTTATCTTCAAAATCTTCATCCCTCTAGCTCCCTATAGACTCAGACTTTGAGGCCAGAAGGCACATCATAATCATTTTGTCTGACTCCTGCACTTCGCAAGCCACATAATCTCATTCATTCTTTCTATAATAGACCCATAACCTTTGATTCAGTCATCATTCAAGACTTCAAGTTACAGAAAATCCATCATTTATGCTAGTTTAAACCTGCAAGTGACCTGTACTCCATGCTCCAGAGCATGAGTGAGGGGCAAGAACCAGGGTCTCAGCCAACCTTACCTTGGGGAAAAAATTCCTGCCTGAACTCAAATATGTAGCATAGCTAAGACCCTGAGCATTTGGGCAAGAGAGTTCCCCATCTAATCACTGACCCTCTACTGCTAGTACAACTACCAGCAGATCACCTACATGCCATTTCAGGCAATCCCATATATCATCCTCTCTATAATGGTATCAAGCTCATTCTCAAAGCCAGTTAGGTTTCTTAACCCCCACTGTTCCCTTGACAGGTTGTTAAAGAACTTCACTCCTCTTACGGTTAGCAACTTGCATCTAATTTCAAACCTAAACGTATTCACAGCCAGCTTATGTCCATTTGTTCTTGTGCCTACGTTGACACTTCACTTAAATGACTCCTTTCCTTCCCTGATATATATCCTTCTGATATATTTATAGAGAGTAATCTTATCAACTCCCAGCCTTTATTTGGTTAGGCTAAAGAAGCCAAGCATCTCATAAGGTAGGTTTTCCATTCTTTTGATCATCCTAGCCTTTCTCTGCACCTGAAAGAATTCATCTTGGAGATGGGAGACAGAAATGCAGAGAGTACTCCAGATGAAATCTCAACAGTGCCTTCTGTAAAGTTTCTAACACTTCTTATCTCTTCTCAAAATGCCCCACTTGATTCATAGGACTGCAAAGGCTACTTTTTCATGGTTGTATCACATCTGCAGTTCATAGTCATTCTGTGATCAACCAGTACACCCAAGTATTTCTCTTCCTCTGTCACTTTCAACTAGTAAATTCCCAGCTTATATTTTAAAATTAAAATTCTTGCTGTTAGTTCCTAAGTCAGGGTTCAACAGATCCTGGGCACCAGGTCCCCACAGTGCTCGGGAATTTCACCATGGCAGCTAGCTACACCACAGTTTTTATCAGCAGAATGCTCCCTGGCACCTTAAAGTAAAGTGACCAGAGCCTTCAGTGGTTTTGACCCACCACCACTGAAACTGGTGGTGGTGACAGTGGGGTTTGGGTTTTTTGCTGGAAGGTGGCTTTTTTGCTCCACATTAATATTAAACTGGCAGCAGCAACAGCTTTTCTTTGACAGTGGGTGCATTCCAACTTAGACGCCTTAGCTTTGGGGCTGGCTTCTAGCTGGATGGCAATTTGTTGAGCTCTGCCCCAAATTACCTTGCAGTTTGCTCTATTAATTCTCATTCCATTTCTATTACTTCCATTTTCAAGGTTGTCCGAATTATCTTATACCATTCCAGTCCTCTTCTGTATTAATTCATCCCAAATTTGTGTCATTGAAAATTTCTATTAGCACACTACCACTTTCTATGCAAAGTCCTTACTTAAAGTTAAATAAGCTTAATCCCATGACTGATTCTTAAGGAACATCCCTAGTAACCTCCTTCCAGTTTGACAGGTCACCTTTCAGTATGACTTGTGGTAATCTGCCCTTTAACCAGTTCCTTATGCACCTTTTGATTCTCAGATTAACCCCCATCTTCTCCAATGTAACTAATAATTTCCCATGTGGAACCATATAAATGCTTTACTGAAATCCAGATAGTTTATATATACTGCACTTCCTTTGTCTAAAATATCAGCTGTCTCAAAAGGAGAAGATCCCTTGTGCTGCTCTTCATTGAATGCCTTCTAATTTGACATTTTTCCAGTTCAGATGTGACAACCTGTTTGTGAGTTAGTTACTTATGCATTCAATTCTTTTGAAGGACACAGTTTCTACAGTGTCCTTTAATAACCACTTGTGAAAATAACCTTTTCTATAATATGATATAATTTTTTATTATCTTGGCTAGCTTCTACAATCATTTAATTGTTTCTAGGCCTTAAACAGTCATCTACAGCATGAAACCTGGTCATTTTTTAATGCAGCCAGCTTGCTTAGTCTGATCCATCCAAACAATACTGTGTGGAGAACTTCTTACCACTGGCAGAAAAGCAGAAAGAATTTAAATTTGTCAAAAATATTTCTTTGGAAACAATCATTTGGCTGAATGAATGAATGCAATTTCTGTTGTTCCCAAGACAGATTGGAGATAGAGAATGGGGACAAGTGGAAAGCATTATGGCTTTTATTTATAAGTTACAGTATCATTAAAACAGTTGCCAGACAAGCAGAATATTTCATTTGCTTTCTTGCAAAGCAGGGTCTGTCAGGTCATTTTAGGGATCAGGAAATACTGTGTTTAATCATATGGAACTGGGCTCAGATTCACTAAGCTGACCCTATCCTACAAGCTAGTATGCCCTAAATGTGTGTGTAATATTTGAAGCCCCTAACTTGGTATGGCCTCAAGCTCAGCCAAAAGTTTTGGTATGGGGATGAGACCAAACAATCAACAAAACCAATGCTTCGAAGCATCTGAGGAAGTGGAATCTTCTCCCACAAAAGCTCACGCAAAAAATAAATCTGTTAGTCTTAATGTGCCACACAAGTCCTTGTTGTTTTTTTACTGGACTAGACTAACATGGCTATCCCTTTTGAAATTGACAAGAATTTTCTATGAATACTTCATGCGTTTTCCCCCCTTACAAAAAAAAAAAACAAAAAAAAACCAGTTTTGCCAATGAGCTCCCAGCCATATATCTCTCTTTACAGTGATGGCTTAGCATGAAAAGTGGTTTTCTAATAAAGAGCTGATGGCTGCATGTTCCATATAGTATCAGGTTGGGTTAGGCTGTATGAGCATGGAAAGATTCCTTAACTTGATCTAATCTCCAAATACACACATGTGGAAGGAAGGAAGTATTCCTCAATAAGTAAAGGCCTTAACATTTTGTGTTTAAATTCAGCTTTCATTTTAAACAGGTTTATTTTTAAAAAGAAAACCATGCTATAATTTAAATTTTAAACTGATTAAAATTTGGTTTTTTTTTTAAATCCACTCTGGGGTATGATGCCGTAAACTCGGACCATTTTATTAATAATAAGGCTATACCTATTTTACATAGCTTCACATGACTACAAATGGAGCAAGATAGCCAGGAATCAAGCCCAGAGGTTTTCATTGGGTCTTGATATGGAAAGTTGCAAACCTTAACATATGCTGGGATTATGCCTAACCCCATCATTTTTGGCAATAAATAAGGACTCTCACTTAAAGCACTGTATTTGCATTCAAACAGCTGCTGTAGTAGTTTGGTATTAGAGTACAGAGAGCTTTTCATCTCTAGGTGATGAAAATCCAGCCTATGTTGGAAGACGAACAGTTTCTGCCATTTAATAGGTACTTGGTGGCCTATTACATGAATTGCTAGCATCAAGTCAGTTTTTAGTGGACATCTGTCCATTTTTATCAAAAGTACTTTTGGTAGCACAGACACTGAGTCTCATCAGATAAGTTCTTCTTTGAGTGCTGCTCGGATACGTTCAGTATTAGGTGTCTAGGTGCCGCAGCATATGATTGGTCAGAAGCTTTTTGCCCTAGCCCATCCAAACAGGGTCGATGGCTGATGCCCCCTCTGGCTACTCCCATGCTATATATACAGCCCTGACCCTGACCTTCCCCAGTTCCTTTTTCCACTCTCAGCGACAGTTTCGAAACAGCTCTGTCCTTGCGAATGCAAGTGCCTGTCATTGTTTCTTTATATAAGCTGCCCATTTAAATTAGAGGACCTGTTCGTGAATATTGTTCCACCAAGAACCAGCACTACTATGGAACGTGCGAGGTTCAGAGCCAGAAGATAGATCTCAAGAGCCGCCAAAGATTCCAGGCTTCAATCTCTGTGCTTCTTGCAGCAAGGCCTTCCCGTGGGATGATCCCCCACGAGGAGTGCCTTCGGTGCCTGGATGAGTCCCACCAGCCCATCAGCTGCTCCATCTGTCAGTCCTTCAAGCTGAGGATGCTGAAAGACCAGGGAGCAAAGGCACCGTGTGTTGGCCTTAGAGCTCGCATGGCAGCCTACATCTGCAGAACCAGGGTTGCCTTTGGTGCCAGCACTGCATGCCAGGTTGGCACCAGAGCCCTCTCAGCACCGCTCCCCTCGGGAGCAGAAGATGCGGTTGGTGCTAACATTGGTGCTGAAGTGCTCTCACCGGTCCAGCTCTCCCCAGCCGGGCCCTTCCTGGCACCAGGGGTGCGAAGTGGTGCAGATCCCAACCACCCTGCAGGCTTTTGAGGCAGCAAAGGCTCTGTTGCTATTGCCTACACCCACTCCCTGAAGCCCCCTAAACAGAGAGGAAAGCCAGCTTTTCTGCCAGGGAAATGGACTTCTGCCAAATGGCATTGCTCCCCAGCACCTAGTATGGTGCCGAGCTGCCTGGAGCTGCAAGGAGAAGTTCTCCTGAGGACGCCGGTCAGTACCGCCCCAGGCCGGACTCTAAAGTGCTGTAGATTGCACTCAGCTTCTCCCCAGCTTTGTAGCACCTCTATATCACTGGTTCTGTCTACTCGGCCTGGCACCAAACCACCTGCACCACAAGAAAGCTCTCGCTCCCCAAGTCTGGAGGAGATTACCCCCTCTAGAAGGGGCAGACAAGTCAGAAAGTCGCCGGCACCAAGTGTATGTTGGTGCCATCCCCATGAATGGTCATTACTGAGAGAAGTCCCTTGATAGAGGGCTTACCACGGTAGTGAAGGCCTGCGCTTGTTAACCCAGACAGGGAGTTGAACCCCAAGCCAGGGTCTTATAGAGAGGACACCATGGCACGCTTTGAGCTTCTGTGTTGGGTATATGCCTACACAGGCTTAGAGGCTGAACCAATCGAGGGGGACCGGGACCCCTTATTCGATCCCGGTGTACCATACCCACTGGATCTTATAGCAGTGCCTCTGCACCTTAGCGTGCATGACATTGCCAGGTCCCGATAGCAATGTCCCACCTCTGTTCCCCCAGTGTTAGACATAGCAGCACACAAATACCAGGTCCCACCAGAAGATTTTTTTCTTCCTCACCCATCGCCCAAGTCCAAGTCCCTGGGTGGTTGAAAGCCGCCCTAGGGTATGGAGTACAACCTCTTTCAGATCCCATGCCAAGGTCCAGAGGGGCTAGACAACTAGAAATTCTAGGCAGGAAAGTGTACTCGACTTTGGCCTTCCAGCTACATATAACTAACCATCAAGTGCTGGTGGCTAGATACACCTTGGATATATGGGACTCCTTAAGGAGATTTAGACACCTACTTCCCCAGGATCATAGGGAAGATTTTGAGTCCCTCCTAGAGACAGGGTCACTGGCATCCTGGGACTTGCTCCTAGCTGCATGGGATGCCTCAGACACAGCAAGCCAAGAGGTAGCCTCGGCTGCTGTTATGAAGTGCATGGTATGGCTTCAGAAAGCAGGCCTGCCTCAAAACACCCACCAGGCCATTCAGGACCTTCCCTTTGAGGAACGGTTCTTATTTGCAGAGGACACAGACCTTCTGTTAAGTGATGCTAGGTACCCCAGATCAGATCTCTGATCATTGGGCGTGTTCCCATCCCAAACACCTAGCCCTCACCATCATAGGGAACACCAGCCCTCTCAACCAGGTGGAGTACAAGATCAGCCCCTTGAGGACCCAGAACTCTTGCTCCCACAGGGCTCCCCTCCTTAGACTACTGGGTCCACTGGGGATAACCGCCCCAGGCATACACCACCATTCTCTCCCTGCAGTTTTCCTTTTCCCATAGAAATCCCTCAGAACTTAACGGAGGGGTCCACAACCCAAAAAGGGGGGGAAAACGCTTACTCTGTTTTCCTCATACCCTCCTCCCTATCCTATCTATAGCTTCCCTCAAGGGTGTATAGGGGTTGACTTTTCAAGACCCCCTATTTACCACCCTCTCTTCTCTTCTCACAACCTAGCATTTCCCACTTTTGGGAACCTCAGAAACTATTCTCCTCATTCAGAACCTCAGTGCTCGCCAGAACATAGATTAACATGACTTAAGAAGGTCAGGTTAAGAACAGACGCCTGATCCATGGGTCAGTCCTGCAGAGCTTGATCACATGAGCAGTGGGCCCCTCATAATGCCCTATAACCCTATGGTGGCACCCTCAAGCCCCTTATTTAGCAAATGAGCCATGCCCAGTGCTACAGAGGAAAGCAAAAAAAACCCCAGAGCCCAAGCCAATCTGCCCTGAGGGAAAATTCCTTTCCGACCCCAATATGGCAATCAGTTAAACCCTGAGCATAAGAGCAAGTCCACAACAGCCAGGTCAAGAAGAACTTCTCTGTAAAAACTCAGAACCCACTCCATCTAATGCCCCTTCCCAGGTCACTATCATACCCATCACCAGTAATAAAAGACAGACAATGGCCAAGCTACATCATACATCATATCATTCCCTCCATAAACTTATCAAGCTCGGTTTTGAAGGCACCTAAGGTTTTTGCCCCCTCCACTTCCCTTGGTAGACTATCCCAGAACTTTACTCCTCTGATGGTTAAGAATCTGCATCTAATTTCAAGCCTAAATTTTCTGAAGATAGTTTGTATCTGTTGTTTTTTCTTGTGTCCACATTGGCATTGTATTCAAATAATTCCTCTCCCTCTCTTGTATTTATCCCTCTGATGTATTTATAAAGAGCAATCATATCTCCTCTCAGCCTGTAGAAACCAGTTAAGGGGGGATAGAGGTTTTACTCTCTCTCTAAGGTTCTTGATCTTGGAGGATGCTTCATCCCCTTCTCTTCCTCTGATTGGAGCAAGGGGCAAATGGGAAAGTTGTCTACCCAGGCCTAGGAAACCTCCTGAGATACCCCCATACACTTCGTAACCAGACCCTGCCCGGGATATAGCATGCCGACTTGGGTCCTCCAGTTTTATTCCCTTCAACCCTGGACCACTTCATATCTTAACTGATAGGGGCATTTGCAAACCTTGAGCCCCATGTGTTCACACAGAGACCTAAGAGGGCTGCTTGCTTCCCAATATACTTGTACCTCTCCTCCTATGTGAGTCAAGGCAATCTTGGTGCAGGCAAAGGCCAACCTCAAGCTGATTGCCATATTCTTCCCTAGTCTTTGGGCCCTCATCCTTGATACATTCAAACAGGATCTCAGTGTCCTAGGATCCACATGTACCCTCCCATTGAAAGACCCCCGCCCCCCCACATCCTTTCTTTTCCCGTTTTCTTGGGTTCTTTTCTGGTGATTCCTCCTTCGATACTCTGGGACCATGTCTACCTGGAGGGGTCAATCATATGCTTTCTTACAGTGTTCCTAGGGGAATTATCTTTAGGGGCTGCAAACTTCCCATCCTCACCCTTAGCACCAGGGGGCAATACAGTCCATGTCTACCCCAAGTTACAGGGGGACCTAGGAAAGCTTCCTTGTCTGGGAGTTCCAGACTGATGCTCATAAGGCTATGGGTCTCTGAGGTTATTCCATTACTGCCCTGAGGTAAACCCTCTCCTATCAGGACCACTCCACTAGATCCCTTCATTGGGGTTTTTCCCATTTGGCTTAGCGACACACAGAGGCCATGGGGCTATCCCCCCACTTCCCCCTCAGATGGGTAGGGTAGACCAGGGGCGTTGCTACCCCGGGGAGGGACCCTGCCCCCAGACCCTGCCCCCAGCCCACAGGCCACACCCCCTGGCCGGGGACAGGGCCCGAAGCAGCTGCGTGCTGCCACAGGCAGCTTGGCCCAGCATCCTCGGCTGGGGACGGGGCCAGGGCCAGGGCCAGGAGCGGTCTCCGCGGCCACGGTTGGCTGAGCCCCAGATCCCCAGCTGGGGATGGGGCTGCCACGGCCACGGGCGGCTGGGCCCCGGCTCTCCGGCCCAATTGGGCCAGAGACTGGAGAGAGGGTGAACACGCCAGACCCAGGACACCAGTGCTGGGATTTGGGGCACGTGCCCCGTGCGCCCAGTGCACCCAGTCCCAGCGACGCCCCTGGGGTAGACCTCTATCCAATCTTCTTAGTGGAGGTGCAAGTCAGTCTCTTGACTCACAATAGATGGCCCATCTTTGCCACTTCCCACTATCTGCAGTTCTGCAGCCACAGTTTGAGATTGAGGGTCTGAAGATTTTAATTGGTTCAGGGATTTACATCCCACTTACTATGCAGGTGGCAGACTTCTCTCTCTCTCTCTCTCTCTCTCTCTCTTACAAGTCTCACCGGCAGAAGCTCCCTGGCTCCTGATGGTTTGCTCAATATATATTAGCTATAGGCTTTTCTAAAGCAGTTTGTAGGGCCCAATTTGTGCAGGACAATCTACCATTTCCCCTGGTGTACATGGGATAACCTGGGCAGTATCAATGTCAACCTTCAGAAGAAGTGATTCACTTTCCTTCTACGTTTTTCATGGGTAGTGCTCATAGAGCAATTGAGAGGAGCAGTGTTATCGCTTAGAGGCAAAGAAGCCCCCAGCTCATCAAATTTTCTCTCAATTCCCAGGGCTGAGGACCTTCTAGGCTTGCATAGCCGAAGCTACACTCCCAACCCAACTCATGGTGACACACACCTTCTCTCAGGTCCCCTTCCTTGGTGTTGTCATGGGACTCCAAAGAGTTATAAGATATTCCCTCCCTGTAGGCAAAATGCTTACTTTCAGGCAACCTTCCAGGGTTGGAGCTTACCTTAAAGGGATAGCTGTGCTGAAGGCGGAAAACTCCAACCCTGCCCACCATCCATGGTACAGCTAGTAGTCACCTAATACTGAATGTATCCAAGTAGCGCTTGAAGAAGAATGGAGGGTTATTTACCAGTAACTGACCTTCTTCGAGATGGGCTGCTCGCATACATTCAGGACCCCCCCCACACTGTCTCCGCTATCCAGAGTTGGCGACTTAAAAGGGACTGGGGAGGGTCACGGTTGGGCCATATACGAGTGGCCAGAGGGGCGTTGGCTGCCAACCCTACTCCGACAGGCTAGGGCAAAAAGCTTCCGACCAATCGTGCGCTGCGGCACATAGACACCTAATACTGAATGTATGCAAGCAGCCCATCTCAAAGAAGGATGGTTACTGGTAAGTAGCCCACCGTTAGTGGTGCATTGTTAATAGACTTGGGCTATTTCCCCTAGAGATGCTCCTTATAGAACAGGGGTCTCAAACATGCAGCCCACAGGCCTCATGCAACCTGCAACAACACTATCTCTATCAATAGTTGCAATATCATTGTATGAAAAGGTTTCAGTGGTGCGGCCCATAGCTAATGTACTAGTTCTCATGTGGCCCTCATGGTGCTTTGAGTATGAGATCCCTGCTGTAGAATGTGACTGAAAAGCTCTGTAGAGAAAGCTTACAGTTTTGCTGCTTGTGCTGCTGAGCATTTCCGTCTTTCTGATCACTCTATAAATGATTTGTTAACGGCCATACTCAGGAGCGTCAGTGGGTCATCAAGACTTCAGTGAGAAACAGCTTAATTGGAATTAACATGCAAACTAGATTGTGTGAAAGCAGGATTAAATCGAGACTATAGGTTCTTTTCCCATTATAATAGGTAATTTGACTTCAACCTTCCCAAGGTTTGAACCTTAACAACTGCTCTGATTTGCTGTTACTGTATGACCTGATCCTATGTTTTACATGCCTTGGCATTTATTTTCATTCCATTCTGTCAGTTCATCTTCAAAGCATCTGACGAAATGGAATTTTCTCCCATGAAAGCTCATGCGAAAAATAAATCTGTTAGTCTTTAAGTGCCACAGGACTCCTTGGGTTTGTTTTTTTTTTTCTTCCCTGAGGGAGAAAACCTTTGGTTTCCAGTGTTGATCAATAAGCAAGCTTCATGATCACTCAAATGAATTTAAAACCCCCCAAAAAGTGGTGAGCCTGTTCAGTTGTCTTTATGGCTTACCTGTTTTAAAATAAACAGCATTTAATAGGATAGTTCTCCTGGACCTGAAAATTCTCTTCCTATTGTTTCTCTTGAGTCCATCCATTTAGGTCATAGACCTGTTTAGATTATAGGACAATCTAGGAAGTGTTTTGCCTGTAAAATTTAGAGGTTTCAATATAATTCACAATTTGCTTTTTTGGTCATTTGTTTCTCTGAGTATAGAGAAATGGATTTTAACCAGGAGTTCAGGAAGCTGGTCTCCATTATTTCCTGGTATGAAGGCAGTCATCAGCCAATGCTCTTGAATAAGAGTTACTGGGTCACTGTTGGGCTGCTAGGGCCTACCCTCAGTTACATTGCAATTGCTCTTTTCCTTTTGTTAGACCAATGAGTGCAAATACATTCACTGTTTCTTCTAATGTAGCTTCAAGCTTCAGCTGTTCAGCTAAAAGAGCCATGAAATAAAGTTTTAAGAAAAGAGACTTAGGGTCTAGTTTGCTTAAAAAAAAAAAAAAAAAAAGTATTGCCAAAGGAAAATAATCTCTTGTATTTTTGCAGGAGATGATGTGAATCAGCTGTCCATCTGCAGCTGCTTTAGGCAGGATTGTTTTCCAGCCTTTAAAAAAAAATTAATTACTTGGTTTTGTAAGATGAAGTTTTGACCTGTGTGAATCAGGTTGAACTACGTTTGTGGAAAGGCACATGAAAAGTATTATAGCAGGTGTTCTTCATTCCCAATCTGCTCCCACTGGGCACATTCAGATGTTCCAGGTTGGGGGGTGGCCTTAGTAACAGGAACTCAAGAAATTCCCATAGTGGAGCACAAACATTTTCAGGTGACCACAACTGTAAAGCGGAAATTCCAACACAGAATAACTAAAGGATTTGTGGGTACCCAGCGGGCACCTGTAGTAGTGCAAGGTGCCTATGCTCGTCTGTGGCTATCACTTGAAATATTTGGTGAGGTTCAGAGACATGGAAAATACTGAAGTGAGCAGAATAATATGTAGGTCAGTGACTGGTTTTGATTAGTTGTAGTTCAATAATTCTGTGAAGCCTTAATCAAATTCCAGGCCTCCTTATTGCAAGACACACTACAAGCATAAGAGGAGGCTTTTCCCTAAGGCGCTTAGGGAATATAGATGAACTAAGGACAGGAGAAATTACCCCCGTTCCATAGATGAGGAACTTCAAGACAAAGGAATTGAATGATTTGCCTAAGCTGTTGTGGGCTGTGGCAAGGCTAGAAACTGAACCTAGCTCCTTGTAGCCCCAGTCAAATGCTTTAATATAAAGTGATCCTTTCTTCCTTCCTCTTTTTGTCTTCTACATGTTCAGCTTGTTATGCATCAGTAATCTTTGTGTTTTGTCTGTACAATGTCTAACACAGTTAGGTTCACAACTAGGGCTCTTCAATGCTACTATAATACAAATACGTGCCTGTCTTTTCAATTTAGAGTGCAAGCTCTTTGGGGGCATCTCTCACTATGTATTTGTACAGTGCCTAGACAATGGAGCTTTCATCCTGGTCGAAGCTTGCAGCATCACTGAAATACAAATAACAATTGTGGATGGAAGATCCTTGTTTTAGTCTTGTATTATTCTGTCTCTGAGCCTGAAAATAGAGGATCAGGAGAAGACGAATGCCTTGCACTAATATAGATGTCCCATAGTATTCCCATAATTATTTGGTTATTCTGTATTGAAATTTATTTATTTACTTGTATAATGCAGTAATGCTTACTGGACTCTCATACTAGGTTCTGTACAACTATCAAAGAGCCTGAATTGCCACTATATGGTTGTGGTCTCTAAACTATGTTCCTGTCTTACTGCAGGGTTCCCTTGAGCTCCTGTTAAGAAGAACACATTCTAACCCTGGAAAATTACAACCTTTTTAAGTGACCAAGGGGAATGGGTTGGGAATGAAGAACTCCTGCTCTTATTATTTTCATATATATGTGTTAAAAAGCAATAATTATTTAGCCTCAATTTCACTACAGTGCTGGGTAATAAACATGCTTTCACAGATTTGTGGACCTGCCTTATTGAAAGTATGCATATAATTCATTAAAGGTTTGACGGTGGGAGAACAACTTATAAATGAAAACATTCTGGTTATATTGAGTACCACTGTAGATGGCAAATGCAAGACTGATCACATCCTGAAAGTACTCACAACGATCGTTCTGCCTATTTCATCCTCTGCAGCAGAGCAGCAAAAGCAACTCTTGGAAGGCTTTAAATAAGCTTTAAAAACTGGGAGCTGTCAGATGTGACAGAATTAATGCCTGCATCTACACATTTAGAAAAGCAGAAGCAGCTTAATGTACGGTCAATTAGGGACCACCTGTTGCTTGACTGACTACAGTAAATCCTACAATGTCTCAGGCTCATCTTCATTTCCATTATGTGGAAAAGACTTAGTATGATACTGAACAAGAGGGTGTTATACCTATGGTGGGCAATACTTGCTGAATATGAAATGGAACATGTTCTATAAACATCCCCCCCCTCAAAGCCAAAAAGATGGGTTGCAGAAGAATGAAGCTGATAATTTTGCTCTGAGCATAGGGCCTTTGTGTAAGAAAAAGAAGCCATTAAATAGCCTTCATTTCCTCTTACATAATCCTCATTCAGCAAACTAGAGGACAGTGTTCCCTCTAAGGGCCCAGCACAGCTGAGCAACATATGTTGCCAGCAGAGGCGGAGCAGTCAGCCCAGCCAACCCCCAGCCGGGGAGGTGTGGCCAGCTCGGGGTAAGCTGGGCTGGCTGCTCCACCCCTCTGCAGTGAGGCCAGGCAGGCGGAGCAACCTCTGGCCCTGACAACCCGCCCATAGCCTCCCCAGGAGTTGGAAGGGGGGCAGTTGGGGCCCCCTTACCTGGCCGCAGGAACAGTGCGGCCTGGCCCCTGGCCGCTCTTCCAGCCAGCGAGCTCTCACTGAGCATGCACAGAGAGTCTGCACATGCTCAGTGAGAGCTTACTCTGAGCGGGAGTTTTAAAAACTCCCAGCTCAGAGTCGCTCTCTGGGCAGGGACTGCAGCTGCCAGCTGTGTGTGGCTGGCAGCATTCCCGGCACCAGGCAGTGCCGGGGGCAGCGTGGCCACACAGCTTAGAGGAAACATTGCTAGAGGATTGCCTATTTAATATTTATATAGTCACAATTACAGTTAATATTTTCTTCCTATTCAGCCTAACTGACATAAAGGAAATTTGTGCACCTAAAAGTGTAACTCAGTTTTGGATTAAAGATGGCAAATCTAGCATATACATATTTGTCTATTTGCTACGTGATTATTTATGGATTCTCCCTGTTTAATTTGTGAAGTGGGATTCTCTCTCACGAAAGCTCATGTGAAAAATAAATCTGTTAGTCTTAAAGTAAAAACACAACAAGGAGTTGTGTGGCACTTTAAGACTAACAGATTTATTTTTTGCATGAGCTTTCGTGGGAGAAGATCCCACTTCCTCAGATGCTTTGAAGATGGGTGAACTTACAGAAAGGAATGAAACTAAATCCAAGGGGTTGTAAAACATAGGATCAGGTCTGATTTGCTGTTACTGTATGACCTGATCCTATGTTTTACATCCCCTTGCATTTAGTTTCGTTCCTTTCTGTAAGTTCACCCATCTTCGAAGCATCTGAGGAAGTGGGATCTTCTCCCATGAAAGCTCGTGCAAAAAATAAATCTGTTAGTCTTAAAGTGCCACACAACTCCTTGTTTTTTTTTTTAATTTGTACAGTTGCTTTTAACTATCTTTTCTGAATCTCACAGTAGATTCAGTTACATAGTTTTTACTGCCACTGCTTCTGATGTCTGAGTGTTGTGTGTGTTTTTGAAGCCCATGTTTCTCCTGATGAAAGACCCTAAGAAGGGAAATTGTACAAGCTGCAATTATAGGTTGGCTCATACTGCCATTTAGACAGCTGGTCATGGGACCAGCTTTCAGTGAATATAAAGTGGTGGCACTGTAACTGTGCCAGCTCAGGTAAAATTGTTTTGAATGTGCTAAGAAAGTATGTATCTCTAATTGGAAGGAAGATACTTCAGAATGAAAAGGGACAGAAATGCCATTTCTGCTTTTACTAAAGGATATTTGTCTTTAACTACCTCTGAAGAGATTTCTCTGTTATCTGCTGGCTAGATTTTTAGTCTGTCTCATTGTTTTCATTTAATGTTAAACTTTCACAGCTCCCATTGTATAATGCAGATACTTAGGGTAACCACTAAAAACATTGCTCTGAAACAGTTTCAAAATATACACTGACTTAAATACACACTTTCATCTCAGTACATCCCCATGGTGAATAACCATCTTTAAAATAATAGAAATTTAAGTCTGGAAGGTACTTTTAGGGGCTATCTAATCTAGCCTCCCCCCCCCACTCACCAAATGCTGAGGCACTGTTAAGTATCTCTTGGCCCATTGAGTGCAATTTAGAAAAAAACTATGTAGTATGTCCAGAAAACAACTGCTCTGGAAATAGCGGTCTATGTGGTGCAATTCTTGATGCAGGAGTTGAGAAATCTTAATACCTGATGAACTTTAAATCACTAATGAATGCAGGAGATCTCCCATTAGCCCATGTTTGTAGTTTCTATGTTTCTTGTCAAGTAACTCAGAAGAATCCTTAAAAAGCAATAGAGCCTGAGTTCCCTCAACCAAATTCAGCATAGGCTGTGTGGCAACATGATGTTTGTGACTCCGTGTCATCATGTCATGTCAACTTGGTTGGAAGAGCCTACTTTTGGAATATCAAAGCTGTCTACACAGGCAAGTGGCTCATTAAGAGCCTGACCCCAGACCCAGGTAGGTCTTTATTCAGTTGACATACTCTTCAACGACACTTTGCAAGCATCAAAGGGGTAGTGGTGTAAATCTAGTCCAGCAAAACAAACAAAGAGTCTGGTGGCACTTTTAAAAGAGCAGCCAGACTCCTTGTTTGTAATGCAAGCATGTGATGATGTGCTGAGTAATTTAAGAAGGTCCTGGGATGAAAACCAATTTTATGCTCAATGCCTGAGTAAGTGCGCTGCAGATTTCTCCCAGGAATCTTCCTATCAAGTGAGATGGGTATAATAGCAGCACAGAATTTAGGGAGGAGTGTGAGAAATATCCTCAAATTGTTCTCTTGGGCCAGCTGGGAGTTCCTGTCTTAGGGTCCTGAGTGTGCAGAGGAGTCAGGTCTCAGTATATAATCTTGTCTCAACCTTAGTGCATCAAATCATATACTGGCATGAAGTAAAGGAATTCCTTCTGCAGAGCCTGTTCCTGCTGATGTTGATTGTGCTGCAGTTTCTGAAACAATAACTACACAATCACAATCACAACTACTGGTGTTGTTTCACATACCTCTCAGACACCAGGTCAAGGGGCAAGTTTTTATATCTTTTATATCTATTGTGACAGGGTCAGGCTAGATGGGTATAGGAGAGTGGTGGAGGGAGTATATATTAGCTTCAGGCTTAATAAAGCTTTCTTCCCTGGGTTAAGTTAGCCTGGAATATTCTAGAATAATTGGTCCCAGGTGTCCCAGTCAACAGGCCTCCTACTTAAAGCCTCATTCTCAGGCAGGGCAGGGCAGGGCAGGGCAGCTGAAAGGAGACTAGAGAGGAGCAGAGTTGCTGAGAAGACAGTGGTAGTTTATTTGGTGTTTTGCCACAACACCAAGAGGTACAGTGGTGAGTTTGGGAGAGAAAACTGTACAAGCAAGGCCAGTAGGACCTGCAGCCTGAGGGTGGACTCTATTTAATTGAGGGAGACTCAGGAACTTTCCAGAACCTGAAGACTGAGGTTTTAGAACTGGAGACTGTGGGACTTCCCAGAGTCTGAAGAAAGACTAGGAGTACTGGGGCCACTGAGTGGCGATCCAGGGAAGGTAGCACTCCTCCTAATCTAAGTGTGGAGACTGCTACTTAATAGGGTCCCTGGGTTGGGGCCTGGGGTAGAAGGTGGGACTGGGCCCCCCACTGACTCCCTCCCATCAGCCAACCCCTCACTAGCAGGGGGAAGGAAAAATTGAGAAGAGTCAGCCAAATCTCACTGCATGATGGAAAGTGCAGGACCTACAGGGGCACCTGAGGCCTAACCTTGCCATAATATGTACACTAAAATAATAAGCTTTTCAGCACTTATCTTTCCTCTCCCCACTCCCTCACTTACTGGTGCAGAAGGACATTTTAATATTACTAGTTGATCTTTAGTACTGGAATGATAATGGAGAACAAGAACCAGATATGGCTTTGAAGGGAAATCCTGAAGTGCCTCATTGCTTGAAGACACTGTTTGAGTGAGTCATGGGCATGGCAGCATAAAAGTGGAAATTTCCTTGCCTAATGCATAGAACATATTTGCTCAGAAAAAAAGTAGCAGAAAGGTTCTGATGTGTACATGCCTGATGGTTTCTTTCTTCTAGAGTATTATTGGAAGAAATTGCTCAAAAACAAACTTGCACTTCTGTGATCATTTTTTATTTGCCCTGTCAGCCAAAGTCAGTCCTGTGATGATCTGCTATGCCAGGGGTCCCAAACATGCAGCCCTTAAAGCTGTTTCCTGCAGCCAGCAATGACACTATTGTTACCGGTATCTGCAATATTGTTGTATGAAAAGGTTTCAGTGGTGTGCCTCTCAGGCTACCATACTAGTCTTCATGCAGCCCTCTCTCATGCAGCCCTCATGGTGATTTGAGTTTGAGACCCCTGTGCTATAATATGCACATGCTGGTATAGAAGAGAGAGTTGCCAAGGAGCAATATTAGCTGGTGCAATGTTAAGTATGAACTTGTGCAACCTCTTTGAGTCAGCATTTTCTTCCCCTCCACTCCTATCTTTGTAATGCTTCCCAGACTTTCATCTTTTTCACCAACGCAAATGAGAGGTGACTGAGTATCAATTTTGCATTATTTAGATGAGTTCTGTTCCCTCACTGATCCATTTAAATTGTACCTGCTTTCACACCTCAGGCAAGAAAGAATGGTTGGTTACTTACCAGTTACTGTTCTTCGAGATGGGCTGCTCACATGCATTCAGTTACAGGTGTATACGTGCCATAGTGCACAGTAGCTCGGAAAGTCTTTACCTTTAGCCTGTCACGTCAGGGCACACAGCCAACACCCCCTCCATGCTGCGACTGCAGCTAATATAGGTGGCCCGTGACCCTGACCTTCCCAGTCCCTTATTCCTTTGTCAACTCTGGTTAGCAGGGACAGTGGGAGGGATCTGAATGTATGTGAGCAGCCCATCTTGAAAAAGGACAGTTACTGGTAAGTAACCAACCATTCTTCTTTGAGCGCTTCTCACATCATTCAGTTACAAGTGACTGCTAGTTATTCCCAAGGATGGTGGGAAGAGTTACAGTCTGCCCACTCTGAGTACGGCTTTGCTGAACGCGGCATCCTCTTTAGCCTGTTGGACGATAGCCTAGTGCGTCACGAAGGTATGCACTGACGACCACGTAGCTGCCCTGAAGATCTCCTGAGCTGGGACTTGGCAAGGAAGGGTATTGACGAAGCCTGGGCCCTGGTAGAAAGAGCCCTGACCGTCCCCAAGAAGAGCATATTCAACCTTCCGTAGCAGACTTTGATGCAGTGTACTATCCATCTGGAAATGCACTGTGAGGACACCAGGAGACCTGTTTTGTGTTCAGCAACTGTTACAAAGAGTTGAGAAGTCCTGCGGAACAGACACGTGTGCTCAATATATGGCAAGACCACTCTCTTCACCTCCAGGGTATGCCACCTCCTCTGGTTCTCCGTAACCAGAGGGTCTGGAAAAAATACTGGCAGACAAATGTCCTGATTAAGGTGAATAAGGGAAACTACCTTAGGAAGGAAGGATGGATGAGGGTGTAGCACCACTTTATCAGGAAAGAACCTTGTGTATGGGGGTTCTGAGGAAAGGGCCTTCAACTTGGAGACCCTTCTAGCCAAGGTAATTGCCACGAAATAGGCTACCTTCCAGGCAAGGACCAGTAAGGTACAGGAGTCCAAGGGTTCATAAGGAGACTCCATTAGTGCACAGAGCACCACATTAAGATCTCATTGAGGGATAGGTTCATGGGGTTGTGGGAAGAGTCTTTTGAAACCCTTCAAAAATCTAGTGGAAGTAGGATGGGAGAAAAAGGGACACCATCCACATTTTCATGGGGGGCTGATATTGCTGCTAAGTGGACTCTGGGGGAGGAAAGAGAGAGGCCACTGTCTCTAAGGTCCAACAGATAATCAAGGATTAGGTGCACAGGGGCTCGTACAGGCTTGACCCCTTTACCTCGAGCCTAGTGAGAGAAACGTTTCCATTTGGCTGTACAAGTGGTCCTAGTGGATGGCTTTCTGCTGCCCACTAGTACCCTCGAGACCCTGTCCAAGCAGAGTCTTTCCTGTTCGCTCAGCCAAGGAGTCTCCAAGCTGTCAGATGCAGGAGACCTGGATTTGGGTGCCACAGACACCCTGAGTCTTGTGTCAGGAGGTCTGCCCACAGGGGAAGGCAGAGTGGAGCATCTATAGACAGGTCCTGTAGGAGCAAGTACCAGTGTTGCCTGGGCCAATCTGGAGCTATCAGTATCATGTTCACTCCATCTGTTTTGGCCTTCAAAATGACCCTGTGTATCAGCGGGACAGGTAGGCAGGTATACATGAGAGGGCTTGATCAGCTGAGGAGGAAGGCATCTGTGAGTGACCCCTCCCCCTGACCCCTGAGGGAGCAGAGGTACCAGCATTTGCAGTTCTGTTGTGTAGTGAATAGGTCTACTCAAGGTGTCCCCACTTGTTCATTAGGTGGGAGAATACCATGCTGTGGAGGGACCACTCATGGTGAGCTAGGGGATTTCTTCTAAGTGAATCTGCTAGATTGTTATCCACTCCTGGTAGGTATGCTGCCACTGGGGTGAAATTGTACTTCAGGGCTAGTTCCCAGAGCCTGCATGCCTCCTTGCAGAGAGCTGGGGAGCAGACACACCCTTGCTGGTTCGTATAGAACATGGCTTCAGTGTTGTCCATTAGGACCTGGACCGACCTGCCTTGTATCCCTGTCCAGAAAGATCTTGCAAGCCAATCTGATGGCCCATAGCTCCTTCACATTTATGTGAAGGAGACTGTCTGCTGGAGACCAAAGTCCCTGAGTGGAAAGTCCCCCTGAGATGTGGGCTCCCCACCCTGAATCTGAGGCATCGGTGATCAGTGTCACTGTAGGAATCAAAGTTTGGAAGGGAATTCCCCCCCCCATGACGAATGGAGGTCCCTCCATATCTCTAGTGTCGTCAGGATGTTTTGGGGAACTGACAGTACTTTGGACAGAGGGTCTCTCTGCAGGTGCAACACCTTGGACAGCCAGACCTGAAAGGGCCTCTTTCTCAGGCGTGCGGTCCTTATCACAGAGGTTGGAGGCTGCCATGTGCGCAAGAAGCTGTAAGCAGTGACGGGCTGTGATCATCTGGGAGTCCTACAGCTCTGCTACAATGGTGCAGATGGACTGAAACCTTGAGAGGGGGCAGGGAGGCCCTCCCTTTGTGGGAGTCTAGGAGAGCTCCTATGAATTCTGTGCTTTGGGACGTTGGGGACTTTGACTTTTCTCAATTGATGCAGATACCCAGGTACCTGCACAGGTGGGTTACTGCACTGACACTGTGCTCTACCTGGGCTCTCAATTCCCTGTGTATCAACCAATCGTCTAGATAGGGATAGATCTTTATGCACTGCTGGCATAGGAAGGCAGCAGCTAGTGCCATGCACTTTGGGAACATCTTGGGGCCCAGCGAGAGCCTGAAGGGGAGTGATGTGAACTGGAAATGTTTTCTCCCCACCATGAACCTTAGAAACCTTCTGTGGTGGGGACGTATTGCTATGTGGAAGTAAGCGTCTTTTAGATTGAGGGCTGTGAGCCAATCCCCAGGAGTCAGAGATGGGATTATCTGTGACAAGGAGACCATACAGAACTTCATTTTCTTTGTGTTTAAAACTCTGAGGTCTAGAATGGGTCTCGGGTCCCCGTTTGGTTTGGGAACCAGAAAGTACTGGGAGTAGAATGCTTTTCCCTATTCTGGCATTGGGACCCTTTCTATGGCCCCGAGGGAGAGGAACTTCTTGCATTCCATCTCAAGCATACGATCTAGTTCTCGGCTCCTGAGATTTATGTGAATGGGCAGTTTTCTGTCGTGAGGAGTTGACCAAAACTGTTTGCAATACCCTTTCGAGACCATCTTGAGGACCCACTGGTCGGTTGTGATGTCAGCCCAGTGGTGTGCGAATCGATGCAGGTGGTTGGCAAAGGTTGGGGATGAGGTTGTGGGTCCGCTGCCCTTAGGATAACCGTTAAAAATGCTGTTTCTTTGCCGTTCACCAGTAGATACCTTGCCCACGTGTGCTAGACTGAGAGGCTTGGGGTTTACAATCTTTACTTGAATGAGACTTGTCCTTATCCAGATCCCTGAGTAGGCACTGGGGGTACTGGTAGGACCGAGCGAAGGAGTCCTGTATGTAGAGCTGCTGTCTTAGCTGCTGTAGGTGCTGTTGCAGCAGCTGTTGGGATTTCAACGAGTGCTGGGCAGATTGCGGTGTGTACATCCCCAGAGATCTGAAGATAGCTCTTGAATCTTTCATGCCATGCAGCTTTGCGTCCATGGACTCAGCAAAGAGGTTGGGATCTTCAACTGGTAGGGCCTGAATGATCTGCAGATGTGGGGACTGGCCCAAGCCTTGGAGCCAGGCAGAGTGGCACATAGGCACAGCGGATGCCATGTTACGCAAAGCTGTGAGAGATGCGTCCGCAGTGGACGTCAGAGTGTCTCTAAAGGGAAAGACCCCTTCCTCCACCGTTGCCTCAAAATCCCTGAGGCAGTCCTTAGAGACATTATCATGGAAGCTCTCCATGGCTCTCCACAGGTTCAGAATGTACCTCACCATGAGGGCTTGGTGATTGGTGATACGCAACTGCAAAGCTGAGGTCATGTAAACTTTCCTACCGAATAAGTCAAGCTTTCTTGCTTCCTTATTCTTAGGAGTAGAACCTGGCTGGCTCTGCCTCTCTTTTTGGTTGGCTGCGTCCACTGCCAGAGAGCCTGGCATAGGGTGTTGGAAGAGGAGCATGAACTTGTCAGAGGCGAAATGGTACTTTTGATCTGCTGCCTTGGATACCAGCGGAATTGATAATGGAGTCTATCATTGTGCCCTGGCGATCCTATACACCCCTTCATGAAGGGGAACAGATAACATTGGCTGGTGGAGCAACGTCCCCTATGTCAAAGAGGGGGGTCTGTCTCCTCCTGGACCACTCTCAGTTCCACGTTGAGGTTTCCTGCCATGTGGCAGAGTAAGTCTTGCTGCGTGTGGGGGTCATCCCTGTACACAAGGGGCCTTTGGAAGGTATGCTAGTCTGGGGAGGATGACGAGGGGGCCTCAGATCTGCTGTGCTGAGTAGAGTCTGGATCGGGCTCATCATTGGGGTCTGGGATGGAGACAGTATTGACCAGTGCCGAGAGGTTGAACTGTCATCAACTGTCATGTTGAGCCATTCATGTGACCAGTTATTGAAGGAATCCCTGGATGCAGTACAGCGCGAGGGGGAACGGCCCCTGTTTGTCGGCAAGGCTTTGTGGCATGGGACGAACTAGGCCGCGATGCCCATACCAGGGTGTCTGGGCTCGTACCCCTTCTTGGCTTGGATGTCAGGGAACATTTCTGGTGCCACTTGCCCGTTCATTCCCTGGAACCAGAGGTCACTTCCGGAGAACCAGGAGAGTGAATGGAGCTGGCAGATGATGGAGATGAGCTAGACCTCTGTCTGCTCGGGCCTTGGGAGCACGGTACTGAGGGTTCATGGGACAAGTGCCGGGAGGAATGGTGGTTGGAATGATCATTGGTACCGTTTCATGATGCTGGAGGAGGACTCAACGGTACTGGAGTTGAGAGCAGTACTGGGCCCTGTGTCGACCACTCCTTAGATGGGAGCACTGTCTTATTCTTTGACCGGGCTTTCTTCGCCGGTACTGGGGCCGGGTCCTGGAACAAAGCCTATGCAGTTGCTAGGGGCCTCCATTGTCGATGGTGCCTACGGCAGACCCCGTCCCAACTCTTGTGAGGGGGACACAGGGACAGAGGCGAGTGGCACCGTATCAGTACCAAAGTCAGTGCCGATTGCGGCTTCGAATTCTGAGCTGGAGAGCAGCATCGGGCAGGCTCCAGTGTAGGAGTTGGACATGGTGCTGGCGGAGCTCTTGTCGCCCGGGCAGCATCGGACACGGGCATGCGGTCCTCCGCAAGTGTGCATAAGCGCCGCTGTCTATCCTTGCAAGTCCTTCGTTTGTAGGACTTGCAGGTGGAGCAGTTATCTGCGAGATGTGACTCACCAAGTCATGTGAGGCATTTCTCGTGGTGCTCGTTGAGTGGGAAGGCTTTGCAGCACAGTGGGCACAGTTTAAACCCCGTCATTTTAATTACAAACCTAGAAGAAGACAGGCACTTGCTTTTGCAAGTTTTTGGCTGTTCTGAAACCGTTGCTGAGGGTGGAAAAAAAGGAACTGGTAGGGTCAGGTTCATGGTCACCAATATAGCCGCGGTCGCGGCATGGAGGGGGCGTTGGCCGTGTGCCCTGACCTGGCAGGTTAAGGCTAAAGACTTTCTGAGCTTCCATGTGCTGTGGCAGGTATACACCTGTAACTGAAGGATGTGCGCAGCGCTCGAAGAAGAACCCTGAGATATATTGTCACTTATGAGAACCGACTTGCAAATTTCTTCTGAGGGCCAAATAGCCTTTAAAATATTTTTAAGTCCTATGGCTCCTTTGAAATGAGCATCTCAAATCACTTTATGAGCATCAGTAAGTTTTTTTTTCTTTCATAATATCTATGCCACATAGATATTATTTTTCCTCAATTCGCATATGAAATTGGCAGAAATAACTTGGCAAAGAAACAGTCTTTGGTAGAACTAGAAAAAGAAACTCCTGACTATAAGTTCAGTGCTCCAGTGACAAGGAAACTATCCTTATTGTAAAACATTTGCCTGTGGGGACAACGAATAAGTCATAATATTCAAGTTTTCATCTAATAAACTCTTAGTAAACTTAATACAATGAGATTGGTATAATGGATTTTCTATGTGCTACACTGGTTTACATAAAATAAGAAATAACCTCAGTCTCCTTTGGCTAACAATACAATTTGAAATATTTTTCAGATTTGTAATAGTTTTTTATTATTATTATATTATACTTTAGAGATGTCTCTTTCAAAGGATTGGATGGTTTATGCAGCTGATAAAACAATTTTACAATAAACAGGGATAACTTCCACCATGCTCTGAACAGTATATACACACTCTGCTTGTTCTTGAGACAATTCTTCCTGGTGTTCAGACTCAATGGCTATGTTCATACACAGGGGGTTATTTCGATACAACTTGTATCGAATTAAGGTGTTGTTTTGAAATAAGTTAATTCGGATTAAGGAAAAAAGCTCAAAGCGAAATAGCATGTTCAGACAAGTTATTTCAAAATGAGTCACCGTTGTTTCAAAATAACACGTTCTGACAGGATTGTTTTGAAACAATCATTTTGAAACAACATTGTGTCATCACCAAATGGGGTTTAAGTTGTTTCAAAACAACGCTGTTGTGTGAACATGGCGTTTCTTATTTCGAAACAACCTCTGTTTCGAAATAAGACAGCTGTGTGAACACACCCATTGATTATAACAGAGGTAACTACTAAACACTTATCCGTTTAAAAAAAAAAACATCTGGGGTATGAAAAAAATCTTTGAATTAGATCCAGAATCTAAAGATCGTTATGCCTACAACTGGGTACTCGAAGATCTGGTCTTTATTCCGTTGCCTATATGGAGGCTGAGCCTGTTTTTGAAAATCTTGCCCCTAGTGATTGATTGTAATTGGTATTGCTCATGACTTGGGATCCATGAGAATTTTTTTTATACCTAGTAGCCCTCATGATTTTTATTTTGTAGTGTTATAACCTTGATGGTCCCTGGATTTTGGAGACCAGAGCTCTCAAGTGATTAAACAAAAAAGTCATGCTGTCCAACAGTAATGGAATGCCACTTATTTAAATATTTTGGGATGTTTTCTACATTTTCAAAAATATTCATTTCAATTTTAACACAATATAGTGCTTAACTTATATTTTTATTACAAGTATTTAATCTGTAAAATAGAAACAGAAGACAGTGTGTTAATTCACTTCATACAAGTATTATAATACAATCTCTAATGAAAATTGAATTTATAAATGTAGAATAATGTAAAAGAAGTGCTCAAAAATAAAACAATGTAAAACATTAGAGCCTACAATCCACTCAGTCTTACTTCTTGGTCAACCAATCACTAAGACAGACAAGTTTGTTTATTTATGGGAGTAATGTTTCCAGGTTCTTGTTGACAATAACATCTTAAAGTGAGAGCAGGCATTTGTATGACATTATTGTAGCCAGCGTTGTGAAGTATTTACATGACAGATATGCTAAAATGCATTGCATCTCTCTCTTTATGCTTTGGCCTCCATTCCTGAGTATATGCATCCCTGCTGATGATACTCATTTAAAAAAAAAATACATAAATTGAATTTGTGACTAAACTCCTCGGGTGAGAATTGCATGTATCCTGAACTGTGACTTCTTTCTTTTTTTTTTTTTTTTTAACCTGTATCTTACCATATATTTTGTGTTATGGTGGTCTTGGATGATGACCCAGCACATGCTGTATGATTTAAGAACATTCTCACTGCAGATCTGAAAAAAATGAAATGGTACCAATATAAGATAGTGACAACACTCAACCCAAAGACTCCCAAGAGCCTTCCAAAACCTGAGGGATGAGGTGTGAAACATGTTGGCGTAAGTATTAAAAGATCAACGCTCCACTGCGGAACCCAAAGCAACAAAAATGAAAATCAACCTTCAGTTGGTGTTATCTGACTCAGATGATGAAAATGAATGTGCATCAGTCTTCAATGCTTTGAATCATTATCTAGCAGAAGCTGTCATTAGCATGGAAACGTCCTCTGAAATTAGTGTCCAAAGTATGTAGGGGCATAAGAATGTTTAGCATATCTGGCATTTAATACTTTGCATTGCTGGCCATCAAAGTGCCATGCAAATATCTGTTCTTACTTTCAGGTGACATTGTTTGTGGGGGGGGGGAAACAGGCAGCATTATCTCTCATAAGTCTGAATAAACTCATTTGTCTTAGTGATTTACTGAACAAGAACTGGGATTGAGTGGACCTGTAGGCTCTAAAGCAATTGCTTTTGTTTTTAAGTGCAAATATGGGGGGGGGGGGGAAAGGGTTGTACATTGCACTTTCACAGTAAAGACACTGCACTACAGTACTGGTATTTAGTGAATTGAAAAATATTACTTTATCTGTCTTACAGTGCCAATATTCAGAATCAAAAATGAATGTGAAGTGATCACTCCACACTTTGTTGTACATTGTAATTAAATGCAATGTATTTGAAAAAATGTAGAAAAACATATATTTATAATTAAATTCATATTCTGTTGTTTAATAGTGCAATAAAGGTGTGATTAATCATGCTTAAGTTAACTCAAAACAAATTAATTGCCCAAGTCAGCTGTGATTAACTGACAGCCTTATTGGAGACACAGTATAGGAGAGTCAGTGTCTTTTACTGATGGAAGGGACAAGCTTTCAAGAGTTGCACAGCTATTCGTCAGTTCTGCCAACTTTTAATCAGGAATCGAAAATCTCTCTCAGCTTGACAAGTTCCAAAGGGGTAGGCATTAATCTAGCTCACAAAAGAGACAAGCCGTTTTATGGCACTTCTAAAGACTCACAAATTTATCGCATTTAAGCTCATTTGATAGATAGATTTGCATGGATTATTAGTTCAGAGACCATTACTGAAGTCTTCCTTTCAATCATTGTCTTTCGAAAAGAAATATCAAATCTTTCAGCACTACCCAACAAGACCATGTTTTGACTTATTTTCAGGGATTTCACCGTTAGACAAATGATGATATGACTTGGAATTCTATGTTCAGTGCAGTTCGCAGAGAATCTGCTTTTTATGATGAATGACTATTCTTCCTACCTCTGAATTTTAATGTTTATATCCCCAAAATTCATGTCCACAAAAATATTTTTCAATCAAATACTTCTGCCCTATCTATTTGTTAGAAATGAAATATTTTCTAAATCCATAGATTGGAAGAAAATATTTCCTCCCTCTGCCGCACCAGCAGTAAAGAGAAGTGTCTTCAAACACCTCATGTTTTATGAGTCTCCAAGACCAACCCTAGCTAGTATAAAACCATACAGGATAGATTCTATTTTTACTTATAGTGGTGCAGATGCTCAGTTATGAACCTGAAATCAAAACTCAGTAAAATCTGGCTTGGTGGATTCTTTCTTTTTAAGGCAGAATAAGTAGCATTTTAGTTTTCACTGGTACAAGAAATACCAAGATTATTATAAATCCAGCTGCTGTTAGCAGGTGTATATAAGCCTACAGCCAGGCACTTAAAGCAAAAAACAGATTTTCAAACTGTATTAGTGGGTGATACAGGGTGGTAGCATCTGAACTGACCCTTCAGCCACAGGCATCTTGATAGCTGGTGCAAGTTGCTTTTTCTCTGTCCCTCAGGCCCGTCTGTAAGACATTAATAACACTGGTGAGAGTAGTGGTGTGAGAAGTTTGTAAGGAGGAAGAAGATCCTGTAGCAGCAGCATGCAGAAGATTTTATAAATCTTCTTGTGGGCAGATATTTTATAAATCCTTCCCCATATCCCCAGTGACATTTGAAAAGAGAGCACAGATGAAGACAGAGGTCCTCCTCAAGCAGAAGCAGAGCTGGAGGCTTCCCACAGATGGAAGGAGGCAGATAAGCTGCAGTGTCACTCTCTGACACCGTGCTGCTTTAACAAACATGTACATTTGAAGCACTGTAATGTGAGATCAGCCTGTTTCCAGCTGGAAACCAGTAAGTAACAAATGAAGTTGAGGTAGATTTGGCTAAGGCCTTGATAGCCTGCTGCTGAACACTTGCTTATTGCTCATGATGACTAGACTTTGACTTGGTCTTCACTTGAACCAAATCTTGCAACTCAACACTTCCAGGCATGAGGCATCATTTTAGGAAAATTCTACGTGGCTGGGGGGGACAGTGGAGTTGTACAGAACATTATAGCTTGCAAAATCTGTGAGGGGAGAGTTAGGGTTAGTGGAAGACACAGTGGCATGTGAACTACACAGCTATATCTCTCAGAGCAAGTACTTTACAATGACTCTATCCTCAGCAAAGTAGAGGGTTGTATTTGGAGTTGGGGTGGGACCTAATAGTGGTCAAGATTTTTCAGAGATGCCATTTTGGGTGCCATAATTTTGGAGGTCCAATCCGAAGCTCCTTAAAAGGGGAAGGAGGATGCTTAGCAACTTGTGACAGCTAGGCCTCTTTGGAAGACTGAAGCTGGAGTACCAAAAAACTTGAGGTGCACCAAATCATTACTCAGCTTTTGAAAACCTTGGGTTGATTATCTGACTGTGGAGCTACAGGCCTAAACCCCAAAATGGTGATGGAGGCACAGCAGAGATGAGTTCAATGTTAGTGGCTGCTTTGGGTAATCTGTATTGCAGGGTGATTCCCTCCCTGCCCCCTACTGATGTTCATGTACTCTGTGTCTGCACAGGGGTCCGGAAGTGGATCAGTGTGGGATCATTGGCCTGACTGTGCAGGATGGGACCTGTTGTGACAAATTAGAGATTTCTGCCTCTATTCATGGAAGCTTTTTTTCTTTTTTCCAGTTTTCCTGAATTTAATATCAATGAATGTTCATGGGTGGCTTGAGGATGTTTGTTTGAATGCTGCTGTGCACTTCAGAAGGTTTACTGTTTAACAAGCCCAACTTAGCACTGTGTAATTTCCCTTCATTAGTTTGAATCACTGTAGGCTAAAATAATCTGACTTGCTAGCATCTTTTTTAACAGGAACATGCTTTGTTTTATTTTTTGTTTTTTAAATTGTCCTCTAGCAAACTGAGAGTGTCACAACAGCAGCAGAGAATCTGCAGTAATCGTATTTACTTAGTTTATAGTTTATTCGATTAGGAACACCCCTCAGAGAACCATCTGCAATTGTATGCTTCAGGTAGTAAATTCTTATTACCTCAGTGAGAAACATGATGTGCCAATGATACCTATGGTGATTATTAAAAAACACAACATTAATGGGCTAGAATTTATAAAGCTTGTTTCAATTAGAGGAACTCAAACTGCGAACATGGTTATCCATTTTCCATCTACCATGTACTATTATTGATCCACATTATTTATAAGTATTAATTCACTAATAGCATTTGACTGCTGAAGAATAAAGTTGACTAACATTCATCACACCATTAACAGCTGGGGAGGCTTTCCTCTGTCACACAGTGTTTTATTATGGAGTCAATTTTTCATTTTTTTTTTTTTAAAGCTAAGTAAAAGCCTTGTTTTGCAATTACAAATGCTGTGTAGGTTTATCCTGTCTCAGATTTGTTTTTTACACTGGAAATATATTTTTCGACTATCAAAGTGTTACGACACTTGTAAAATGATCTATTTCAATAAGCAATAATAGGAAGTGATAGCTCAAGGGCTTGAACATCAGCTTTGCAATATCAAGCCGCCTTGGAATACCAAGTTTAAATCCCATCTGGGCTGCCTTAACTCCATGCATCTTGGATGTTAAATGATGTTCTTTGAAGTTTACTGTGCTCATCTTTTGGATGAGACCTTCCAATCCAAAATGCTGTCTGTTCATGTGGCCATTAAAGAGCCTATGTCGTAACTTAGAGGTTTATTTGCCCCAGTTTTATAACTGAGGACAGCTGTTTGCTAAAAGGAAAATTTTTTCAAAATGTATTTTTTTGAGTTGTTGAGCTTTTTGAGTGAACAAAACTTTCTCCTGCATCATTTAAAATACAATAGTGTTTAAATAAATTTATTTTCAGTTATATAATTAATGGAAAAAATACATCAGATTATAAACTTAGTTTCTTAGGGCTACATTATCCTGGCACCAAGAAAACCCATGGAGAGATTAGGGAAGAGGAAACTCTGAACTTCATTCAGCTGAGTCTTCCCCATATTATATCCAGAGAAGTGAGAAGGGCTGGCTCTCTTCCTCCATTTGGACTGTGCATATTCCCTGGGATGTGGTAAGTCCCTCTGAATCCTTGACTTGGATGGACTTCTCTACTTGCTGCCATCTCTAGAGCACCCTTCAGTCCCCCATGCTTTGTAGGGGTTGGCCCTGCATGCAGGGCTTCATACAGAAATTTAAAATGGCCTGAAGATTTATTATCCCAGCCTCCCCTTGTTCCCAAGAGAATCTCCACTTGTGTTTCTGTCCAGATCCCCTTGCCCAGCTTCCTCTTCATACCCAGATGCTCCGTACTATCAACCAATGCTACATTGTCTGGAAGGGAAGAAAGATTAGTGCTTCCATGGAGGAAGAGAGATTGAAGGGCCTTATATGGATGTAAGAAGATTTCATTGTCCCCTAGGTTCCTCAGCTGTATCAAACTCCATAATGTAGGCTTCATGCTGATGAAGTGAGTTTTGCCCACTGTGTGAACCTGGTAGTGGAAAGGGTTTTTCTTACCTGTAGTCAGTAAGTAGCTAAACACATTGCTGCAGCTAGATTTACGGTAGGTATAAAGAGCTGCTTTTAAGATGGCTTCTTCCAGCTGCCAAACACCTTCTCAGCCTTAGTTAGGGAGATAATAGGTGAACACTGATGTTCATGCTGGGAAACCAGGGATCCTGCTGATGAGTCATCAGCTTGCTTCTGATGGATTACCCTAGGCAATGTATTTCTCAAAATATGTTGTATAGAGGCTAAGGATCTCATCATTCTGGTGCCAGGCCCTCCAAATCATGTTTTGTCACCAAGAGTTTAAAGTTCCAGATAACAGAAAGGAATTCATCCTTCAAGGACTGTGATCACATCTGCTTTTCTGCTCCAACATGGCATTCAGTGATACATGCAAGCCATTTGTTTTCTTATGGATCATGCTGAATTTTTTTTAACTGTTAGAATTATAATAGATGCTTTTCTTGATATTGCCGTACTCTTCTTCCTCTCTGAGTTGCATATTATTTTGATGAAGCTTTGTTTTGAGCCCAGTAATGACCATCTGAAATAAACCAAAAGTCTAATTGTCTAAAAGTCTTAGTGGTGCTCTTTCAGGAAAGTAGAACAATCATTTTGCTGCATAAACAGCCTTAGGTTTTTTGTTTTTTGTTGGTTTGTTTTGTGCTGTACCAGAGTTTCATGGGTTTAAATCTTGTGATTTCAATTCATGATGTTTGTAGCATCTAGGAATGCATAACAGTAAAATACAGTATTTTGATGTATCTGCCGCTATGTGTTAGCTATCCACACACACTTAGAAACTAGAACCATACTATTTCAATCTGTCAGGATGCTTTGGAGAAAGACTTAACAGGAAACTAACAATAAAATCATTAATAACCAAAAAGAACCTTGTCTTACGCAGTATTCAAAGTCACACTAATTCTGCACAATAAAAAATAAAGGAAAGACAACCTATCAAAAAATCCATCATGAATGTGATTTTTATATACACTCCTTTATATGACTTCCTGTCACCTAAAGATCTCAAAGCTTTTTTAGATGTAGTGGTTCATGTGAGAGAGTTGCCCCCTAATGGTTCTATTTGTACAGATCCTGAATGTTATATAAATGTATAATAATAACTGTCACAGTAAAATAAGAACTGTACTCACTACCCGTAAAGAATTATTGGATGCTTAATCTTTTCATCAGTCTTAGGTCATGATCGATCCATCTTCCATTGGAGTAACTGGAAGGTGGATGGAACTGTTATGTCCCCAGTACATCAGGACAATTAAGCACACGCATAAATTCCACTGAGATCTTGAATGCACATTTAAGTGTTGGGTTTGTCTTTTTAGCTTGCTTGCTGAATTGGAACCTTTGTTTGCTTCCTGAGTTGGCCTATTTTTGAGAAATTGCTATATTTTATAAACTTTCCCTAGGATTAATTTCTGTGGAAGGGAGAGGTAAAGAAAAGGAGGTCTTTCTTTTATTCTGTAGAGTAACATCTCTTGAGAAGGGATTGGAGCTATTCTCTGAACAAATGCATAACTCTTTGAGTTAGCTATGTTAATGAATCTACTCCTAATAAATGACAACAGATCTAAAGAAAAATCTAGAACTCTTGAAAAATTTGGAAAAAATACTACTTGCCCTTGAAAATAATGTGATTTTTCTAGTTTGAGGTAAAGTGATGGCAGAGGATTAAAGATGAGGAAAGGTACATGTGTTGCATCGTGTTTCTGTATGCATCAGCATATTCTTCTCTCCTAGAAGTTAATACAGTTGAGACTAGTTTCCTTAGAATGAGAATAATCTGTTTGTAAAAATGAATGCGTCTGAGGGAATTCAATAATAAAAATGCATCATGCACATATAGCCCAGGGCCATCTAAGCCTTCTCACTCACCCATCTCCCTCGCTCACTCCATTCAATATAAATCTAGCAGAGCATTTACAACATCTTCCTGCGTGTTTGACACTAGCCGTTCTGATTATTAGTGTAACCCTTTGGCCAGGGCAAGATGGCAGAACAAGGGCTGGGTTCTACAGCTAGGGGTTTCCCAATAATGTGACACCACCAACTGGCTCGAGCCCCCACTCAGATTTCTGGGGAATCCTGCACTGGTTCCTGGGCATCCCAAAGGGGTAAGACTTCCCCACTCTCAGGCACAAGATGAGTGTAGTATACAGAAATTTCAATAGTAGTAAAATGTCAAATACCAGAAATCAGCACTGATCTAGAAAATCAGTACAGAGCAAAGTTCCCAACAACCCAAACCGCATAACAGAACATACAAGACTTAATGGCAAAACCCTCACTGATCTGGGGAATCAGTGCTAATCACACTTCCAACATGATCCCATGTATCATAACAGCCAAAGTAAACTCGTTAGCAAAAATCAGCACTGATCTGGAGAATCAGTGCTAACTAGGCTCCCAACCAACTCTAGGGTACATAGGATGTGTCTTTCATGCTAGCTGTCCGCCGGCACCAGCCACAGGTCACTCATTCTGTCCACTAGTACTGTCCGCCAGCTCTGCATGCGTCGCTCGTGCTGCACAGCTCACTGCTGGCCACTCTTGCTGTCTGCTGTTTACCAGCTCTGCCCACTGGTCAGTCGCACCACCGAGCTCACTGCTGGCTGCTTTCACCATCTGCTGGCTCTGCCTGCTGGTCACTCCATCTGCTGCTCCTCTTCAGTGACGTCAGCTTGGAGAGAGAGGGTTTCCTCTCTCTAGTGATTTCAGCTCAGAGAGAGTTTGCCTCTCTGTGATTTCAGCTCTTAAACTTCAAGTAGCTGCAAACAGCTACTTCCATTAAAATAACAAAGAGGAGGCCACCAAAAGAAGCCCAGCCAGATCTGTCATTTGACAGTGGAGCCATAGGGTGAGGCAAAATGGATCAAGAATTGTTCTAGAAGGAGCTATGCAGATCTCACCCTTGTCTTAAACTTTTCCAGGCTGAAATAGCCAGTGGCCTCTCTTACAAGTCTCTTTTTAGCTAAGGGTAGCTTTTACCCTTTAACTAACCCGAACAGTTTTGGTACAATCAGAGAGCAGCATATCACAAAAGACAGTATTTCATATTTCCCTTTAGTAGACTTACAGATATTGACAGATTTGTGATTAGATTAACCTCACATACCATTACCCACTATGCCCTGCACCCACTATGCTAATACAGAACCCATGCAGATTAGTTGCCTCCCCCCCAGAAGCTGTTAGCCATGGCTTCTAAGCCTGCCTTACATTAGCAAAGGATAGTTCTGCACTAACAAGTAAGAAACCTTCTCTGATTCATTGTCAGAGTCTTTATTCTGATACTACATTGATGGCTACTAGTTGCGTCTAGGAAATCTGACTTTTTAAAAACAGCAAATATTCCCTATTCGCCAATACAATTGTTTAAATCTTCATGTAGTAGGCATGTCTTCCCATGATGGATTGCAGTACTACAAGCTGTTGTTTTCACTGGCAGCAGTCAGAACCGCAGAATGATTATACCCAGTGTGAGATCTCAAGATGGGAAGGAAATTTAATTCACATCATTACTACAGCAATCCAGGTCTCCCCTATCCCCCTGCAATTATATCTCCTGCTATGCTAAAGATCTGTGCTCAAGTTTATTGGCAGGTAATATTTAGTTTTCAAAGTCTGAAATGGATGATCACACCCACATGATTGGTGTTTCCTCTCTGTTCCTGTAAATAATTTGCAGTAAGCTGTGTTTTATTAGATAGCATAGCATTTTTTTTTCAAGAAATGATGATTGTAGCAGAACTAGTCTGACAGCTGTGTCTCTTACCACTGCCCCATCATGATGGAAATTTCTTCTTTTGGAAACTACACCTGGCTGGAAATTTCCCAGCAGAAGAAATGGGAAAAGCAGATCGCAGGATCTAAATGTTCTGTGAGAACACGTCAATTCTGTCAAATGTTTGGATGGACCAACATAGATTCACAGGCCAGCTGGTCAGCCTGCCTGCTTGTCTGGTTTCCTGATAGTCGCCAGCTAGCTGTGACAGGGCCAGGACCACCCCTTCCTTACCTCCACCAGCAGTAGCCCACAGTTTGGGAGTGGGATGGTGCTTGACAATGGTGGGGAGGGGCCTGAGCCCACAGACCAACGAGTGATGGGGCTGGGAGAGGCCAGTATTCTGTGCTGGGGGGCTTTTGGGCTAGAGGCTATGGACTACAATACTCCTGCCCCATGCCCAGGCTGACTGGCTTGCCCTACTAGGTCCAGGACGGCTAGTACAGACCAGCAACTCAGGGGCGGGAAGGGCAGGCTGACAGCGAGTGGTGGCGCTTCTCTAGGGGTGGGGACTCCCTCCCTGGGAGTGCTGTCAGGCTGGCATGGGGGCGGGGCAGCAGGCTGTCCACAAGGGAGGTGGGGGGCCTGTGCTGCATCAGGGTGGCGCTGGTGGCATGCACCAGTGCTGGCAGTGCTGTGTGGCCACTGTGCCAGCCCCCCCCCCCCCCCCCCCCCCGGCCGGGCGGGCCCAGGGGAAAAAAACCCCCGGGGCCGGGGGGGGGGGGGCGGCGGGGGGGGGGGGGGGGGTGCACCGGGGGGGGGGGGGGGGTGGGGGCCCCCCGCCCCCCCCCCCCCCCCCCCGCCCAGCAGGGCCTGGCAGACAGAGGTCAATCAAGCCAGCTGAGCCATGTGGGCCTGATCGGCCAGCATGGTGCAGGCTGTGCACCGGTGGTGCTCAAGCTGGGGCTAGACTTCTTGGGGGTGGTGTGGCCTCCTTTTTGCCAGGGGCTTGGGGCTGCAGCACCTAAAGCCCGTGTATTAATCTAGCCCTGGGCACTAGCTGGTAACCAGGCAGCCTGCCTTGCTCACCAGCTATCTGACTCCCCAGGTTGCCTGCTGCTTGAGTGGGGTGCCCAATTGGGTGGCAGGCAGGCTGCCTGACTTGCCTGTTCACCAGCCCTTCTGTTGTTGGCTGGGTGCGTGGGCAGACTAGCAAGAGGGATTCTTCCATTTTGGAATGATGAAGAATGAAATGCTGACAACCCAGAATTTCCCACAAAACAGCAATTCTCCCTTCCTGCCAACTCTACCTATGACGATGCTCACAGTTTGTCCCCAAGTTCCAAAGGGGTAGCTGTGTTAGTCTAGTTCAGCAAAGCAAACAAGGAATCCTTTGTCACCTTCAAAGACTACCAAATTTATTTATTGCATGAGCTTTTGTGGGGAAAAAAATCCCACTTTGTCAGACACTTTGAAGAGGGGGAATGTACAGAATGGGAGGAAATAACTACACAGAACTGTAAGTTATGGGATCAGGTCACACTAACAGCAAATCAAAGTAGTTGTAAAGATTCAAACACTGGGGAACGGCATACAGAGGAAGATGAGGTCAAATCACCTGTTGTAATGAGAAAAAAAATCCAAAGTCCTTATTTAGCACTGAAGAAACAGTCAAATCTGCAAATGAATTCCAGTTCTGCAGTTTCTCTTTGAAGCCTTGAGCTGTTGTTCATTTGTCTGAGTACAGCAATTAACAAATCATCAATGGAGTGATCAGGAAGGTTAAAGTGCTCACCTACAGCATCCAAAAACCAGTAAAACAAGGGAAACTCTCTTCCTTCTTGCCTTGCTCTCTTCCTTATTGCCTCTGGAAAGGGCCTGATGAAGGCAGGCTGGTGACAACCATGGGGAGCAAGTTAGTTTCCTGTTGGAGGTACTGAGAGAAAGGACCTATAAGAAGTAAGTAGTCCCTGAGAAAAGCTGATGAACAGAGATGATAGGGAAGCCTGCTAGGAGGGAGAGCCTGGGAAAAAGTAATAGGAGGTCATGTCCAGCCAAAGAGCAAAGAAGAGTGCTGCAGTTGGGTAAAGAGTGGAAAACATCAATATAGCCTATGAAAGGCAGAAGGATTTTCTGTTAGATGTTGGTGTGAACTTTTAGGTGGACTTCTGTTAGCCTTGAAGGGTACAGAATTGGAAAGAGGTACCCTGGCCAAAGGACTAGACAAAAAAAAATGTAGATAGAGACCATTCATCTCAGAGCCAAAGAAGTGATCAAGAAGGGCATCTCTAGACATGTAAACCCCTGCAAACGCCTCTGTCATCAGAGTGTGCATTGCTAAATCTGAATAGAACCACTTATGTAAAGCTTTTGTTATTTTTCACCAAGATTTTTTTTCATCATTTCAAAAGTTCAAAAAATTCTGACTACAGCTGATCCAAAAAAACTAGCTAATTATTTTTACAGAGTATTTTGGAAAAAAAAATCCACAACTTTTTCATGATATGCCAGCATTTTTCAAACAATTAGCTGTAAATTATGATGACTCACTTTACAGCTATCCACAGGTCCTGTCTTCTAGTTTAATTTTCTTGATAGCTGGGCAATTTGCAAAATGTTATAGCTTGTAAGTGATGGGCTTCCACTGATTTCAGTGGGAGCTGTGGATTCTCAGCATCTCTAAAAATCAAGCCTGTAGATTTCAGGGTGTTTTCCATTTACCTGTTTTGCCATCTGTCTTTTTTGAGACTCTTGATATAATTATTAAAAGAAATCACATTTCATGTAATATAGCTATTATGTCAGAACATCAGCATTTAACATGCTAATCATTTATGTACTCGTCTAGTTTTTTCATAACAACAAACAGATGGGCAAAATTGAATTGTCATTTTAAAGTGTCAAATTTGTATAACAAAAGATGTCACTGCTTCCCAGTTTTTAAAATAAAATTGCTTCAAATGGAGGCAAAAATTAATGTTTTATGACTGGCTTTCTATATCTGGGTCACCGTGGTTTCTTTTCTTTCATGATTTAGGAAATCAATAGAAGATATACCAATAATAATAGTAATATAATTATAAAATAGTTTAAATAAAACAGCTGATCAAGCTTAAAAGCTCAGTTATTCTCTGCTGAGAAGAAAAACGAGGCCTGTGGTATGAGCTCATTCGATGAATAAATGTGTTAGTCTTTAAAAGTGCCACAGGACTCCTTGTTTGTTTTGCTGAGCTAGCCTAACAGGGTAACCCCTCTAAAACTGTACTGAGAAGGCTTTTTCCTAATTATAAATGGTTTCTGATGAGTGACTGGGACTACAACAAAAAATAAGTATTATATTTTTAGTATGTTGCCTAATAAAAATAAATTCACTAGTGTCATCAGGTATGTTAATAAGAATTTGTTTTCTTTAAGAAAACAGTTTGCAACAGTAAAGAAAACTTTAAAAGAGCAAGGTTTGTTTTGGTTTTTTTTCATTTTAAGTCAAGTATATTTCCACAGTGAACGCTCACATTTAAAATCTGTTGGCTAGACTGTTGCGAGCAGGATAGACTATTTTCATTCATTTGCTATAGTGTGTGTTTTCGGAGAGAGACGAAGGAGTGTCTACTAATGAACGACCTACTTCAGTAAGGCTTGGTGCATCTGATGTGCACTGGCTTCATTCAGTAGGGAATTTAAGATACTCAGCACTATTTTGGGCCCCAGAAGAGTAACAGTGCTAGCTTAACTGAAATGCTGAGGTACACAAAATGTTAATGAAGCTTTCTTTGGGAGCAGTACTGTCCATTATAAAGTGGAGCAATCGTGCTGTCTCTTCTCTGGGCCTGATGAGCTAGTGTCCTTCCTCCTACTGCCTTTACATCAGGTGGAGTACACTCTAACCATTCCAGGCTAGAAAGGTGGCCCGTCTAGGTCCATCCACCTACCTGTGTTTGCATCATAGGAAGCCCCTTCCCCCTGGTGGCTGTGTATGTATTGCTGTGCTGTAGGGTTACTCTGGGCAGCATGAAGATGTGAACTACTGGAGTGATTTTTTTCAAAGGTGAAAAAGATAGGTACCTGACTCCCTCTGACTTTGAATCAGAGTTGACTATTTACCTGCCTCTTGCAGCTTTACGGGTGATTTTCACATTTTCTAACAGTTTGTTTACTCGTTATGAGCTTTATTCTTTGCACAAAAGTAGCTTTTGTAGGTTCCTCATCTTGTTTTACGCTATTTAAATAACCATTAAACAAAAATGCATCTGCAGCTAGGGCTATGTTTTCAGAATTTCCTCCTTGTGTCCTCACTCCTGTATCTGCTCAAATGATTCTTTGCTGTTGCAGCAAAGCAGTAAAATGGTTGTTCCTTCTCCTGTACCATCGGCACATTTCTGTATGTATTGGATCCAGGTGGCAGACTTTGTCCCTGGTTGGAATACCACTGAAGTTAGTCGTATGTGGAATTTACTGCAGCTAGCCCCCAACTATTGCTAATATATACTAAGTCAGACAGCTCTAAAAGCAAAAGATTGGTGTTTTGGCATATTTCTGAAGGAATAGTTGAGGATCTGTATATGATAATCTTTTGCATAGTAAAATTCTTTGTTTTCACTAAGTTCTCTTGCTAGAACTTTTTTCAAGATATCATTAATTTCCTTCTCTTAATGTGTATTGAGGTTCTCTCATTAAATAACAGTATCTCTTGGGAAACCATGCATGAGAGCACTAAATGCTTGGTCTATCTGTGGGAAATAAATGAGTTATTAGGATTATTTTAAAGTTGTATGGCTCATGCTTCCTCAGGCTGGACTACAGTGTATCTACCTGAGACAACAGGAGCAGCGGGAGATATAGTAGCTACAGGGCAAAAAAGCAACAAAACTGGAACTGGTATATGGAGGGAGAAACAGTTCCAAAGTTGATCTTCTATATGGGGTCCACATCCTGAAAGAAATCTCTCTCATCCCCCCTCTTCAGTCCTTCTAGTCACTCCTCAGCTTCAAAATGTTTATCGTCAGAAGCAAGCACCCCATGGACTTGGCCAAGCCAACTCAAAGCGGCGGCAGCAGACCCTGCCAGAACAACAGACACAAAACCTGCAGGCATATCTCTATTATTATGATCATCAGTTCCTTCACAAAAAGCCTTCCAAGGATTCAAGGTCTTAAACGTGCCTCATCCAGTGCAAAGGCCCCAACATTGTTATGCGTGAAATCAGACAGTCATTATGCTTTCAAATTAACTTGCACAAAAAAATTATAAAAGACTAAAAGGCAAACACAACCTTGTCACCCATGAGTGAACGCTCCACAGAGCAATCACTCAATATCTGATCTCTCTGTCTTCATCTGGAAAGGAAACCTTCAGAATACGTTTAGACTTAAATTTAAAATTCATAACTCTGCCAGATGCTAAAAAACCACACAGATTTGAGAGACTAGTTTTATGACTAATTACATTTTAAGTGGTCTCCTAAAGCATTTGTGAACCCCTTATGTATGTTTAACAAAATGTCACACATTGTATTTATGCTAAATGCTCTGGCTATGTCACTCAGACCTGAGGAAATGCTTTGAGAAGCTCAAAAGCTTGTCCGTTCCATCCACAGAAGTTGGCCCAATAAAAGATATTACTTCACTCACCTTGCCTTGCTCATTAATTATATATCTAACATGACATATGGTAACCAGAAGACATTCTGGCCAAACTGTGACTTGACCATCAGAAAGAGGGGAGCAAGTTTCTTTGGAAAGGACACACACAACCAGGAGCCACTGTGTATTTCCCTGAATCACACTAGAAGAAGACCTTAGTGGATGAGCACACATGTGTGCAGAGAGAAAAGAAATGTGTTCATCAAAATGGATGTCTTATCACCTGTAAAGTCTGTCCTCCAAATCTGCTAGCACCCCTGTGGGCTGTAAACCCTTAAACTACCCCAAATAGTAGCTGAAATGGAGCATTGCTGAGCTGACTTACGTTCTTCCCTGTTCCACGTCCCCAAAATGAGCACAGGTGGGATGTGTGTTAAGAATAGTTCTAGCAGAGCTCATTGGTGGGTACTCAAAAGAAGTAGCTGGTGCCTGGGGTCTGTGTTGTCCACTGGGATGCAAGGATGGCTGACTCTAACAAAAACAAAGAGCATGGGAATTGTGTGGCAATCTCAGCACAAAATATTCAGGCTAGAATTCTAGAGCTTACAATAACCACTACAGCCGTACCAGGCTATTGGAAAGACAATTGTTTATTCATAAAGAAATTATGAAGTGGTGTGATAGCTTTTTGAAAGCTTTGCTCCAAGCAACCGTGGTAACATGAACTTCCCAAGGTTCCTATAGTTAACACGCAAATCAGGCTTTAGGTTATGTTTCATTTGGGGTGTTGGCTTTCTTTTTGATTAGACTGACAGTGAAGGTTTTACTGTGCTTTTATATTTCATTTGACATTTTAAATTTTGAGAGCAGAATGAGCTGATTGGATCTGGGGAATTGTTCTGTGTATAAAATCAGAAGTGAACAGAAATATGTAAGTGTATATCAGATCAACGTTATGTAAATTCTCTATATTTATGCCTTTAAAAGGTGATATATATGCAACAAAATACTACTCCAGTAGCAAACTGTTCTCCAGAATGGCACAGGATATTGTGGGAGTAGTACGGGGCAAAATCTATGCTCTATTTTATGGTCTGCTTGGTTCCATTTTCAGTGAATCAGTATGGTGAGATCAGGGAGATTCACCTACTGGTTAATAGTGCATATCGATCAAATCCACTTTTGAGCGATCCCTGCTTAATAGTTAATGTTTTTTATATCTGTGAGCTATACAAACACATAGCTATTAAAAAGGTCACAGACTATGCATGCTATTGAGTACAGACTTAGAAATTATTGTTCAAATGTACTGATACATGTCAAATGAGAGAGAATGTCACACAGGTTTGGTAGGTTGTAGGTCAATATATTATAAGGTTTGAACCTTTTAAGCCTCATGAAAGACACACGCTAACAAAATTGCTATCCAATGTGCAGTTAAAGCAACCTTTTCAAATTGGCTGGGAATTAAATCTAGGCAATATAATCATTCTTTTAAAAAGAACTTTGAACATGAAAAAAGTCATAGAGAGAAATAATTAGTGGTACTGAAATGAGACAATGAAATATCAAGGAAAATTGAAGTCCCCTTTGGGGAAATTTTTTGCTATTCAGTGTCTCCTGACATGAATATAAAAAGAGATCCTGTAAGAGCATGGGCCAACATCCACAGCCCCTGCTCAGCATGATGTATCATGTTTGAAAACACATTTTGAGGTGGTATGCATTTAATTTTTGTGAAGAGATGTAGTTTCACTGATCTCAGTCTGAACAATCTCTTCCAGAATTCTGTTAATAGCTTAGTAATATAAAGAAATAGGGCTTATCACAAAGCTGGTTAGAGCTGGTAAGTATTTTCAAAATTTGCAAATTGGAGAGGGTGAGTAAGACAGATTGAGAGAGAGCTTTGCTGTTTTTCAGAAAGCTTGATGAGTGGAAATCATACCACACAGGTCTCTACATTTTTAACAAGTGGTAATGCAGAGATAGTAGCACTATATACAGCAGTCAGAAGAGATGCTCAGGTCTTATTACTCATCATACATCATATTTTGCCTTTTATATGAAAACATCATTGTCTTGGGTGTAGAGTAAAAATGAGTCAAAAGGCTTGGATTCTGTTCCTAACTGTGATATTGAAGCTGTGTAAGTGACTTTGGAAAAAATAATTTGATTTCTCTATTTTTCAGTTTCCTTTTCTGTAAAATCAAGATAATTTTAGCAGCGAGAGTCCTGTGGCAGATAATTTTGGAATCCTAGAATAAAAGGAGCTATGAAAATGCAAAATACTAATACTCTGTCTCCTCCCCCAAAAAATAAAAATAAAACAATTTAACTGTTGCACATGTAAGTAGTAAAGTGTTTAAATGGCCCAGTTAAGGTTGCATACACCACTGGAGTATGGATCCCTTTGTCATGTCTGTGTAACTGTACAATCTCCAATTCTTTTTATTTCATTCCACTGTTTTCTTTAAGCTGCAGAGCTAAAAGGATGTAATAACAAATGCAGTAGGGATGATCATCTTGCAGAGAAGAGTGCAGAAACACATCTGCACTGATTCTGTAAAATTTACAAAGGATTGAAGCTAGGATGTTCAAGGAGCCTGAGAGAATTAAGCTTTCAAATTTCATTGAAATTTGTTGAGTTATGAAGCCTGGACTAACCATGAAAATAAGAGAGGCATGTTTTGAGGTAGGATTTTTCAAAGATGAAGAATTAGATATCCACATCCCACTGGAAATTTCTGAATTGAGAAGTCCTAATAAGATATCAAGCCTTTCTGACTATCCGGGGTGGTGCTGTAGAACAGCAACCAATGCTCAAGGCTGCTGGATCTATCAGAACTGTTTGGTGGGTCAGTTTTGACAAGCATCTCCATTAGCAGGTTAACCAACATAGCAGGTATTGGGGCCAGAACACAAGATCAGGATAAAACCTGTTATTCTTCAACTCGGCACACATAAGCGTATGGTTTGGGTTATTAAATATCTGACTACTCTGTGGCTCTTTCTCTTTCCTCCTCCTCCTCCTCCTTTGTGAGTCATGCGTCTGGAGCCACAGAAGGAAGGTATAGCTTGCACTTGGGATTGAGGCACAGTTGCACATTTTAAGCGTCTACCACTTTATAATACTTGTGAAGTATATTCACTAAAGGTCAGCATTTGTTCTTAAAAAAAATTTCCAGCCTTCATGATATCAATGTGTGGCTGCTTTTATGCATGCAAATGATAGTAGCAGCAGAGATTAATGTGTATGATTTATTTTAAGTTCTATCAGTCACACTTTCATTATTGCTGCAGACAGAAACTGCAGTATAAAAATCAACTGCTCAATGCATATGGTAATATGGAGCTTGCAGCTTTTCCATTCTAGGAAAGACAGCAGAAAGATAGAGGGTATAATTAAGCTAGCCACATATCTATGAATCATGTGTAGCTGTAAAAATATCATAAATTTAATTTTCAGGCTGCTTTTTAGAAGCTGGCAGTATAAATGTTCAGGAATTTCTCTCTGGGAATGCTATTCTAGTACTTACTGTATACAGTGTTTCACAGTTAAGCAGCTGTCACTAATACACAAGCAGATGGCCTCTAGCGTGTGATTGTTTTGCATGTGTGTTGTAAATTGGCACTTGAGTTACAGAGACCAGACTGGGAAACTGATGTATTGGGCAAAAAATAGTGGTTATTGTTTCTAAAAAACAAAATCAAACTAGTATTAGGTCTATATTACTTTCATAAATACATTGGGCAGCAGCTTTCTCTTTCCTTATTACAATCTTAGGTTATATACTCTACAGCAGTGGTTCTCAAACTTTTGCAGATCACAACACACTTAATGGCGTGTCACAACCCTGCAGGACACGCCTGCTCACCCTGCTTCAGGACGAATCCAGCCATCTCTCCGCCTGTCTGCAACATACTTAATGCTGCATAGTGACACATTAAGGGGTCCAGACACAGTGGCTGAGAACCACTGTTCTACATCATGAACTTTTTGTGCATTTCTGTTCGAAAGCTCCTTTTCCAGTTTGACTTTATGGAGCCTGGACCTGAACGACATTTTCAAACTATGCTCAAAAGGTAGCTAATCTTGGACTACATAAGAACATATAAATCTATTGTTTGCAGTTATAGGCATCCAGACGGTATAATGTAACATGGCCAAATCATGTTTGGTTGCACTTGTGCATGCACCCTGAACACAAAATTAAGTTCCCATATATGTTGTACCAGAATGTATAGTGAAGTGGAAGGATACGTGCCTAGTCCATTTAGTGATTATAGTAACTTACTGCAAGCCCTAATTCTGCCCTTACTTATACAATTTAAGAAATTAGTAAGTGCTACTGTGACTGAAGGCAACATTGTTCTGGGTGATTTTTGTTATTTATGATACTCCCATATCACAACTCTAAAAGAACCTTTGTAATATCAAGATGGTTTTAACATGGACATTGATGTGCTGGGTAAAATGTAAGCAGGCCAAAACAGTTAAGCGATTATCTAAATCGTTCCATTTAGTTCTAATCTTTTAGACACGGTACATGACAGACTCAGCATTTGAAAACATTAAGATGCACTATATTTGTATCACTTATCTGAAATAGGATACAAGTTTGTAACTCTCAATCAGAAGGTATGTGATTGGATTATGGTTCCTTATATGCTGCTTTTCTTGCCCCATGCTGATTAACTGTCAGACTTCAGAGACAGTGAGTAAATTTCACAAATTTTATGTCCATATTTATGATTGATTAAGGAGGAGTCAATCAGTAATTGATGTAGAGGACCTGGTGCAGGAGTCAATATCAAAAATAGGTTATTGATTTTTCTCTGTCCCCTTAGCATGAAGAGGAGTTCTTGGGAACAGTAATGCTCAATCCCAGGGTTCACTAAAACAACACAAATTAGTCATTTATGAGAGTATATATCTTTGTGAGTCGGTGAATACTATGCAAAAATCATAAGTACATGTTGAACAGCTGGATAATGCCAATTACTAATTTCAATTTTCTGATATTTTTTAAATTAACACAATTATTTTCTTACATCTCTTCCAATTCAGTGGATGTTTCTTGGTGATTCTCAGTGAGATTGAAGGGCCTTTCCCTCTCAGTTTGCAGGAAAGTGGAAATGTTGCTGTTGATTTAAGTAATAGCAGCATCAGACTGTAAGACTGCTAATTTCACTGAATAGGGGTTTAAGGGTGACATAAAATGTGATCGAAGGTCTGTGGGCAAATATGTGTGTTCCACAATAAGCTTTGAACACAAATATATCTGCACTTTTACAGTGCAGTACTTAATATACTTAGACTCCATTCTGAGCCCTAGGTTGGTATGCTTTGTAATGTTCACACAGCAGTAGAAAGTTGTACTAAAGGTGCAGTCAAGGTCTCCTATTGAGGCAATTTTCATGTGACATAAATCTGGCATAATTGCCTGAATGTTACCAACATCCCCACCCATCTGTGCAGGACATGTTGGAAGTACAGGGTGGATGGCCGGTCATGAGGACTGGGGCTAGAGTGCAAGTGGCTTAACCGTTTAACTTCAAGCAGCTCTAGCTTATGCTGTGTGGCACTTTTTCTGTAAGCAAGCCCCAGGAATGGAGAGGCCAGTAAGGTGATTTAGACTAGAGAACAGAGTCACCATGCTACCTTGAATGCTGATATGGTTAAAAATAACTCACTTTACACATTACTCTGTTCTGAGCCAGGACAAAGATATAGTGTGTATGTGGTAGACATACAGCACAGCAGGTCAAGAATTTTTCCCATTGGCTATTCTGTACTGGCTGTGTCTCAATCAATCCTGTTAAAAGGTAAGCATAAATAAATATTCATTGGGCCAAAGAGAAAAACTGACACTCTAGCCAGGTGATTATGACCCAGGAATAAGTCCTGCTCGTAACCAGACAGTTGAACCCGGGAGTCCCAGGTGAGTTCCCTAACTGCCAAGCTATTGGCTGTTCTGGGGTCTCTGGCTAGTTTTCCATGAAGAATTTTGAAAAGTCTCTACTTCATCCCAGGGAAGAATGAAGGTTAATGTTGAAACTTTGAAAAGTGATGTGAAATGAAATTCTTGTTTTCTGGCCAGTCCTAATGTGTAGTGTTATGTGGACATCAGAGACAACAATTGTAATACACTTTAAACTGAGTGGTGTTAGAGTTCACCAGGTGTATAATTCCTGGCAGGATCAGAGCCTAAATTTACACTCAGAGTTTCTTCTGCACCACAATATGCATTGCATGTATTAGATTGCAATTAAATATCTAACCATTTTTCACAAACAGATGCTATTTGCATGTCAATTATTTTAAATTTATGCCTGGAAATCCCTTTAAAACTAGTCAAACTTTTTTTTTTTTTTAATTCAGACTAGATAGAATAAGATTACAGAATTTCTCCACAGTGGTGAAATGGATAAGCTCATTGAGAGAGAACCTATTGGAAGCTGATTCAACATTAAAATGATTGGTCAGACTCCTAGGCCTACATCTTCTGAAGTTACTTATTTTTGAATGCATCAGTTTTACCAAGCTTGAGAATCCTTTAAATGGCCTATTTGCAGAGGATAAAAGCTCAGTGCTTTCTAAAAATTAAAATTTAGGCCTAAGTGTCTGCCCAATCATTTTAATGTTGAACCAGCTTCTGAAAGGTTCTAGCTCAACTAGCTTCCATTTCACTGGAGTGTACAAATTCTGTAATTTTTTTCCCTATTAACAGAGAGCTTTGATGTACTATCAGAAATTCTCATAAATGGATACAGTTCAGTTCAGTTACTAGGGGCCATCTGTTTCCCTTGTTCTTTGAGCAGTTCTTATGAACCTCAATGAGAATTCGCTTTATCTCATGGGGAGAACATGGCAATACATGAAATGATCATACAGAATATCATTTGTCTGTCATCTGGCTGTATCTCTAAATTTCCTTCAAGTTATTTAATCCAAAAGACTTCCTTGTGTCAAACTTGTATAAAATGGCTCTGCATTAGTGAGCATTATTTCTATTAATGTAGCTGAGAGAAGATTACACTGGCCTACGAATTTGTCTAGCGCAATAAGGTGCCAGTTGTTAATCTGATTTTTTTAATGATTAGACTGAAGCTCTTACTTTTTAGAAATTGTCAATCTCCCATTCCCTGAATTGTAGCAGAAAAATCTATATCACTTCTAATAAGATGGTCTGTCTGTCAATCATTTTGCCTCCCCGCTTCCCATATATTTCTTTTCATTAATGTTCCCTGTGACTTAACACTCACCAGCTGAGGAGTGAGTTGCACCATAAGCCTAGAACATATAGAAGTGCTGCTAAGAGAATCTCTTAGTCTTCAGTTCGAGTTACAAAAGGTTAATGTAGGTCATGTGGCTGGGGTCACTATCCAAGCACAAAGCTACTGCCACAAGTTATAGCTTTCACATATTATCTTCATCTTGCCTCATATACAGCACGCTGCATAAAGGTGACTAAAAGCATGGATTGGTGAAGGAAGCCAGCCAACAGTTAACTTGATGAAAATGATAAAACGATGTTGGTTACCCATGTCTTCCTAGGTTCATGAGTGGGAAGTGGGGCAAGTGGCCAAAAGCACTACCAAATTTTTTAACTCATGGACAAAGTCTTCTCCCAAGAATGCTTAAACCCCTCTTTCACAGCGTAGTATCATAATTGTGGTTTGTCTTTTTCAAGGGAAGCATTAACAACTACAACAATCAACAGCACCAAAATTTTCCTCTTGATTTCACTACCCACCTGAATTAAGAATCTTGGCAGTTGTTGTGTAAGATTCCCCTAAAATCTGGAGTACCTCCAAAGCAAATGTGGCTTCAGCTCAACAAAACTTTGTCCCCTCCAGATGTGGGTCTATGCTATCACTGGCCAATGGGTTTGAATCCAGTTGGCCTGACACACAAAGTAAAAGTTCCAAAGGTGTAGCTGTGTTAGTTTAGTTCAGCAAAACAAGTAAGGAGTCCTGTGGCATTTCAAAACCAAAAAATTTATTGATCGCATCAGCTTTCCTGGGAGAAAATCCCACTTTGCCAGACACTTTGAAGATGGGGTTTCTGTGGTAAAATAAAGAAGTTTCTGTAAGTTTCCCCCATCTTCAAAGTGTCTGGCAAAGTGGGATTTTCTCTGATGAAAGCTCATGTGATAAATAAATTTGTTAGTCTTGAAGTGCCACAAGACTCCTTACTTATTTTACTTTGTAAAACAAATACTTGCACAGTATGAGATGTCTGGCTTTTTTTTTTTTTTTTTTTTTTTGAGGAGACACAGTTATCAGCTTAAACACACACAGAGTGCCTATTTTGCCCTTTATTTCCCAACCAATTGTTTGGCTTAACTGTCTGCCTGTACAGGATATTTCTTAAAATTATAAATAAATTCATTGTCTGTATTGCCAGTTTTAAGACAAATAGCCTTTGCCTGTTGCTGCAGAGACTTGCTACTAGTGGAGCAGTTGCCCCACTGTTTGGGAATATAGAGGAACAACTAAAGAGGCTGAAGAGCTAAAGGAAAATTTGGCCTAAACTCATAATTCAGACCTATGCACCCTAACAGATCTTTTCTGCTGCTATCAATTGTGAAGTGAGAAGAGGGCTGTTGTGACTTTCCTTTTTGCAGTGTTAATTGAAAGCCAACTAACCTCCATTTTTATTCTTATGCAGTGGTGGCTTTTGGGGTAGGTGAAGCAGGTGGCTGCTTAGGGCCCCAAGCAATAAGGGGCCCTGTCTTCAATTTGGTAGACAGAAATGAAAACAGAGAAAAATATAGAAATTGTTCCCATCTAGCAGAGCTGGTAGGGCTGGAAGCCTAAGCACTTTTCACTCTTGGCTCATCAGGGCAAGCTATCATTAGGATCTGTGCTTCATCTGAAATGCAGATTTCACCATTCTCTGCCCATCACCTTCACACTGACATGCCAAAAAAGCAGGAGCAAGCAATAGACAGCACAACAGCAGGAACTTTTCCAATGGCCTCAGCTTTTAATTCCTCAGTGTGGCCGTTTATTTTGCCATTTTTTAATTTTGTGAAATACTGCCTTTTTCTTTTCTTTTTTACCTGTTCTTTTGCCTTTTCCTTTGACTTTGTGACAACCTTTACTTTGGCTTTGTTTAGCTCAGGTTACCAGGTAGGTCCATAAAGGCTGCCATATCTAAATACAGTGCTTCCCTTAGGCAATCATTACACCTGTGTGTGATGTCTGTGCTGTACGTCTTTCTTTTGATAAGTAATTTTTAGCTTCTTTTGTACTTACTGTTTAATATTTTTAAGGGGACCAGAGTCTTATAAACTTGAGTATTTCAGAGAATTTCACTGAAATCCTGGTGTTTTTCATTTATAGCTACGCACTAGAAACCTCCTTTTCACTTATTTTTTATTTATTATAATTATTTGTATTAAATGTCTCTAGTGCACATAAACCCAAGCCTATATGAAAAATCTGTAAGATCTGACTGCCAAAATTTTAAATGTGATATTTTAGTTATTTTTGAGCCATCATTAATGTTACCACTTCTTATTTATTAATGGATGCTCATACTTTTTAAAAAAAAATTAAAGTGTTCACTTTAACTTTGTAGTTCAGCATTGGCTGATTTATATTAAGTGAAAGATGATCAACTTACAAGCTTCATGTTGGGAAGATCTTTAAAAATACCATACCCAAGAATAATTTACGAGTTCCAGAGAGATAATCGTGTTAGTTTGGTTCAGCAAAAACAAACAAGGAGTCCTGGGGGCTGATATGGGGTAGTTAAGGGTGCAGGGGGGGAATGGGGCCACAGGGAAGGTAGCAGTGGGGGCCGATAGTGGGCCCTTTAGGAGGCCCTATAATGGGCCTTCACCTAGGGCCCCCAATTGCCTAAGGCCGCCTCTGTTCTTATAACCCCCATCTTATTCTTATATAGGAAGCCTGAAGTTGTTTAACAAAATCATGGCCTCTGGTGGTTGTAGGAGTGCCACAGTTGCAAGCACTCCAGTGACATGAAGCATCCAAGCCTGAAGGAGCTATTTGTTTGCTACTCCTACTACCCTTCTATGTCTGTCTCTGCTGATTTAGGCTAAACCCCTAGCTAAACTGCATTTAATATTTTTGTTTGAGTGGAAACAAGTAGCTTGGGGCTTGGTGATAAAAGGAGACTAAAGTAGAGGAAGAAGCGAACTGTAAAGTATCGGAGATAAATTGCTGCTCCATTTCCTTAATCTATTTATCAGAGATATTTCCTTAATCTATTTGGGGTGGGGGTAAAGATTAGCTCCAAATAGATAAAGTAAGCAAACTTACCCATTTTGGCTTTAGCGCCTCTCTCTGTTCTGGTATTAGGAAAAACATACTAGCTACGAAGTTAGGTATGCAGTGAAGCAGTTTACTGAGGAATGTTGTAAATACTGGTCGTATGTGGTTTTTAAAAGCTGATGAGACATACATCTCTCAGGAATGGTCTAAATCAGGGGTAGTCAATTTTTTTTTGTCAAAGTCCATATTTCTTGGTCAAGTTTTAATCAAGGTCCAGACTCCAGAGAAAATAATAATATAAAGATTTTCAAAAGCTTCTGGCAGTCCGGATTTGGTCTGTGGTCCAACTGTTGACTAATCCTCATCTAACTATCCTTTTTCTGCATCAGCATGGAGGGGTGGACAAGGCGACCCTTTGAGTTCCCTGCAACCCATATGTTTAGATAGTTAATACTGTTCTAATTATCCGGTATCTGAAAACCAAGTCTTGGCTTTTACTTTCTGATTCACAGGATTTAGTTTCAGCTACAATAATACCATAGCAGCTGGGTTTACCTGTTAAACTTGGGTTTTGACAACTATTGTGGTTTGGAGTCTTGTGGCACTTAAAGACTAACAGATTTATTTATCGCATGAGCTTTCGTGGGAGAACATCCCACTTCGTCAGATGCTTTGAAGAGCATCTTCAAAGCGTCTGACCAAGTGGGATATTCTCCCACAAAAGCTCATGCGATAAATAAATCTTTGTTAGTCTTTAAGTGCCCCAAGACTCCTTGCTTTTTTTTCCTTTAGTAGACTAACATGTCTGCCCCTTTATCAAACCATAATGCCATTCTTGGAGAGAGAGAAATATATCTGCAAATGTTTTGCCTTTGCAATGCGCTGTGTTGCATAAAGGACTGTGATTGGTTAGAAAAGGGTAGCATAGTTCACATCCATAAACAAGGATTTTATCTTCTTTCCTCATTATAAAATTAGAACAATTTAGCTTTTCACAACTATGAAAGCGGAGTAGTTTAAGGAATGAAAGGCAAGCCTTGCAGTGAGGTACTCAAGGAGTACAATCTATTTAGTTTAACATAGAAAGGTCAGTGGAGACTTGGCTATACCTGGCTATTGAGGGAACAAATATTTGATAACAGCTCTTCAGTCTAGCAGACAAAGGTATAACAAATTCCACTGGCTGGAAACTGAAGTTAGACAAATTCAGACTTGGAAATAAAGCACACATTTTAAACAGCGAGGGTGATTAACTATTGGAAAAACACTGAATTCTCTGTTAATGGACATATAAATATTGCTGGGATCTTTTTTCTAGAAGATATGCTCTAGCTGAAACAGGCAGTAGTTCAGAGTGCGTGCGTGCGTGCGTGCAGGAAGTCTGACTGGATAATCACAATGGTCTCTCTTGCCCTTAGAGATAATGAACCTGTAACCTGCTGGAGTTTTCATTTTCTGTCTTCCTAAACACAGTCTGATGATGGCTTTAACATGACTTTGAGTATAATGTTATACTCCTTCTCTTCAAGCCAATGTTGCAAGTAACTCATGAATAAGGCACCAGTAGAGTGCATGTTTGTGTGTGTGTGGTGGTGGAGGGGTAATACTTTAGGTTGCAAAGTCTTTCCTCAGGTTCTTGTCATTCTATGAGCATTAAAGTGACTCCTTCCCAACCCCATGCAAGGTGTCTGTCTGTCTCAGTGTTAAACACAAAGGAATTACAGTTTTGCTCAAGATTTCTAAACTTCTTGTCCATATGTTATTGTTGCATGATGACTTTAATGTGGAAAGGGTGGCTTCTTTATGGTATGTGATTGTCTTGACGGAGGGACAAAGGGGCATTTATCTGAAGAGTTGCAGAGCTTTCCCCCTATACAAAACACACTGCCAATTCTATTCAGTTACACCAGTGTAAATTCAGAGCAACTTTAATTTAGACATTCTGCATTTAAGGTAGATAGAGCTAAGAGCAGAATTGTGCCAGGTGTTACAAGATAAAGCAACAAATATGCATAGGTAGATCATAAAACATGTCAGGTTCAAAATTCTGCTGTTAGGTGATAAGGCTATATTTATTCATTCACTGTACGAGCATTTGGGTGACTACAGCATGTGAGCTGCTCCTCTTTGAAAATGCTTCATACTCATGATTGCTGCTATGAAATATATTAACATTTGTTTAATGTTGGTTTTGTATGCTTTATGCTGTCTAAGTCTATCAATCCAACTTGTCGATAAGGTACCTTTTTTGTTTTTATATTTTTGTATATAAATGAGTACTGGAAAATACAAGCAGGAAAGAATCCATGTCACTTGGAGCAACCTAATAGCTTTGAGAGGACTTCGAAGAATTTTCAAACTGTTTACTATTGGCCTGTGTAAAGAAGCTGGACCTTTCAAATGAAATGAGACAATATATTATTTCCATGAGAAAAACAGTATATTTCAGGAACTTGGGCCTCTAGATGGTGCTACTACTCAAGAACTGATTTGATAAGCAGTTGCATAGAAAACAAGAATTCACTAGAAGCTAAGGAGTCAGTGGAAGTTGTACCTGGTTTAAACAGGGCCTTCTAGTCTATGAAGTCATAAGTAATGTGTCACTGATCATAAAAATATAAGAATGGCCATACCTCGCAGTATCTTGTCTTCCGACAGTGTCCAATGCCATGTGCTTCAGAGGGAATGAACAGAAAAGGTAATCATCAAGTGATCCATGACCTGTCACCCATTCCAGTTTCTGGCAGACAGAAGCTAGGAAAGCTTAAGGGCATGGCTTTGCATCCCTGCCAGTCCTGGTTCATAGCCATTAATAGACCTATTCCTCATGAACTTTGAACCCTATAATAGTCTTAGCCTTCACAACATCCTACAGTAGAGTTCCACATATTTACTGTGTGTTGTGAGAAGAAACACCTCCTTTGGTTCATTTTAAATCTGCTGCCTATTAATTTCAAGGAAGAAGGAAACAGGAGACAGAAAAGCCTCCTTTCGTAAAATCAGTTCTTGAGATATCTCAAAGAGATTTCTGGGAATTGCTCTACCTGTCAGACCCTCCTGGGAGGAAAGATGGAAAAATTGCTTTGAGTCAACTGAGTTATTTCAATCTAGCCATCATTTCACTGTATACACAGAGCCAGGTAATACTTCCTTTGATGAATAGGTGAAGATTGTTTACATTTCATTTAGAAGCATGTTGGCAAACTAGGTTTTCAACTAACAGATTCATGTTACTGTAATAGGGATGTGTGGTATTGTTAGCTAAGTCAATAATATCTTTCAAGAAACATTTAAACTTTCTGCATTGAGTTATACTAGAGGAAAAACTCAAACCCAAACAAGATCCAAGCTTCATATTCTCCTCAGGTACAAAATACGCTGATGGGTATTTTCTGAAAAAATGAGTTTACTAATTGTATGCAGTTTGTGTGTTACTGACAAGAACCAAATCAGATCAGCTTTTAATGCATGATCCTTTTCCCCTACCAAACATATTTAGTAAAGGACAGAACCATTACAATAGAAATCTTGGATAAAATATATTTGATTCTGATAATTTTTAAGAGTGTAAAACAAGATCAGGTCAAGTGACAACAGTGACCTTACATTGATGTAAATGAAATCAGAATCTTTATCAGAGTCTACAGTATGGTGATGGTATTATCAATGTTTGAACTATTTCCTGTAATGTAGAAGCACTCTACTTTTTCTTAGATCCAAAGGGGTAACTATGTTAGAATCATAGAATCATAGGGTTGGAAGGGACCCCACAAGGTCATCTAGTCCAACCCCCTGCCAAAAAAAGCAGGACCACTCCCATTAGATCATCCCAGTCAGGGTTTTGTCCAGCTGGGACTTGAACACCTCCAGAGATGGAGATTCCACCACCTCCCTAGGCAACTTATTCCAATGCTTCACCACTCGCCTAGTAAGGAAGTTTTTCCTAATATCCAGCCTGGACCACCCCAGCTGTAACTTGAAACCATTGCTTCTCGTTCTGCCCTCTGTTACTACCGAGAACAGTCGAGCTCCCTCCTCCTTGGAGCAACCCTTCAAGTAGTTGAAGGTTGCTATCAAATCCCCCCTCAGTCTTCTCTTCTGCAGGCTAAATAAGCCTAGTTCCTTCAGTCTCTCTTCATAGGGCTTGTGCTCCAGCCCTTTGATCATTTTGGTTGCCCTCCTCTGGACTCTCTCTAATTTGTCCATGTCCTTTTTGTAGTGGGGAGCCCAAAACTGGACACAGTATTCCAGATGTGGCCTCACTAGTGCAGAATAGAGGGGAATGATCACATCCCTTGATCTGCTGGTAACACTTCTTCTGATGCAGCCCAGTATGCCATTGGCCTTTTTGGCAGCAAGAGCACACTGCTGACTCATGTCCAGCTTCCCATCCACCATGACTCCCAGGTCCTTTTCTCCAGTGCTGCTATTTAGCTGATCACTCCCCAGCCTGTAGCAGTACATGGGGTTTTTTCGTCCCAAGTGCAGGATTTTACACTTATCCTTGTTGAACCTCATGAGATTCCTCTTGGCCCACTGCTCCAATTTGTCTAGGTCTCCCTGAATCCTGTCTCTGCCCTCTAGGGTGTCTACCGTTCCCCCCAGTTTGGTATCATCTGCAAACTTACTAAGTGTGCAATCTATCCCATCATCCAGATCATTAATGAAAACATTGAACAGAACTGGCCCCAGGACCGACCCCTGGGGCACACCACTTGTTACTGCCTGCCAACTTGACATGGAGCCATTGATTCCTACGCGCTGAAACCGTTGTTCTAGCCAGTTTTCTATCCACCTTACAGTCCATGCATCTAACCCATACTTCCTTAATTTGCCAATGAGAATGCTGTGGGAAACCGTATCAAAAGCCTTGCTAAAGTCAAGGTATATCACATCAACGGCTCTTCCCACATCCACAAATCCAGTCATCTTATCATAGAAGGCGATGAGGTTGGTCAGGCATGATTTACCCTTGGTAAATCCATGCTGACTGTTCCTGATTACTTTACGTTCCTCCAAGTGTTTCAGGATGGATTCTTTGAGAAGCTGCTCCATGATTTTTCCAGGGATTGAGGTGAGACTGACAGGTCTGTAATTCCCTGGATCCTCCTTTTTGCCTTTCTTGAAGATAGGTACTATATTTGCTTTTTTCCAGTCCTCTGGCACCTCCCCCGTTTGCCACGAGTTTTCAAAGATAATGGCCAACGGTACTGCTATCTCATCAGCCAGCTCCCTCAGCACCCTCGGATGCAGTTCATCCGGCCCCATGGACTTGTTAATCTAGTTCAGCAAAACAAACAAGGATTCCTGTGGCACTTTTGAAGGCTAATAGATTTATAACTCTGTTAGTCTTTAAAAGTGCCATAGGAATCCTTGTTTGTTTTTACTTTTTCTTAGGTTCTTCGCCTGATAAAATCTTTGTGATCCCTCCCATGGGAAATTCCTTCATTACACAGATGATCTTTTCTCCACAAGTCTTTTGCTTCCATTTAGCACTGCAAAGCAATTGCACTGCATTTGCAGAGAAAGGCACCAATTAAACACCTTTACATATAGTGCCAGGATCTATAAGTTTGGTTTCAGCAGTTAGTTTTTGTTCAGTCCCTGGAAACTCTTATCAGCTTCTGACACACAGAGTAGTTCTGAATATGAGTAACATTCAGTTTCAAAGTAGAGAAACAGTTTGTTCAACCTTGGGTAAATGAAGAGTAATTAGGAATAAATGACACAATAGTTTTTAAATGAAGATAATTCTTCAGAATCCTCCCCAAAGCCTCTTAGTTCATTGTAATAAGTTCCAGGCAAAGTAAAAGTTGATTCTTCTATGATTTGTGAATTATCATGATGTTTGCATATTGTTCTTTTCAGAATTGCCCATTGTTCCTTAGAGAGAGATCCAAAATCAAACCTGACCCATTCCGCACTGAGGAGCGCATGAATATTATGCACAAAGGGTGACATTCAACCTTTTAAAAAGAGGGCCAACACAAGACTTAATTTATGAGTAGGGCTCAGAACAAATCCTGAAAGTTATAGAAACCATGATTTCCAGTGACATCCCATGACTTCCTGGCTTCCTGTGACTTTTGCAATCTCATGCGGTTTTCCTCATGATTTTCCACTTCTGTGTGTACTGAGTAACCCAGCATGCATAGAATTGGAACTCTTTTAGCACTAGGACCCAGGAGATTGCATCTAACTGCCGGGCTGGCAGCCAGGCAAGTGTCACTGTTGGCTGTGGTGGTGCCTAAGGCTGGATGAGCAGTGTAATGTTACATTTTGTAATACTTTATTGTTTAAATTATATATTTTTGTGGCTGTGACCATACTATGTTTTTATTCCTTTTTACTATGACTGTTTTGTGATTTTTGGCTCATTTTCCATGATAAATTCATAATACTGATCATGAATCTGTGGGGGTCTTAAATGAGGATGTCAGCAGTGGGTAAAAAACAACAAGGAGTTGTGTGGCACTTTAAGACTAACTGCACACAGCTGAATTTTACCCACAGGGTGTCAAGGGAAGACCATTACTGTTGTATTTCAAAGGGGTAGCCACGTTAGACTGTATATAGCAAAACAACAAGAGTCCTGTGGCACCTTAAAAACTAATAAATTTCTTTGGGCATTAGCTTTTGTGGGGTGCAACCAACTTCATCAGATGCATGATGCATGAAGCATCTCATGAAGTGGGTTTCAGCCCATGAAAGCTTATGTCCAAAGAAATTGCTTAGTCTTTAAGGTGCCACAAGCCTCTTGTTGTTTTTACTGTTACATTGTTACTGTTATTCTGTTTAACAGCACCTAGCACAATGGGGTCCATGGCTGGGATTACTGTAATATTGGGGCTACTGCAGTATTAATGTCATGTCTTGCATTCAGAGGCAGCTTAATACTTGCTGACCCCCGCCCCCCATCCATTGCCACAATCCCCTATGCCCAAGCTGTACAACTAACAGCTGTCTTGTGTTCTTTTTCCACCTTTGTCTCAATTCCTAATGTTATATGATACCTTCTGTCTGAATGTCATCTCTGAGCCTGGTCTGGCATGCCTTCACGCTCCTTTCTCAAAGCATAATTATCCTTTTTAAAACAGCCCAGTCTCACTCAACAGATCTGCTGCCAGTGTGTATTCAGACTCATACCAGAAGTCTTTAAAGATTAGAAAAAAAACATATTTTCCTCCTCCTTTATTCATTTTAGTCCTGCAGAGCCAACACAGCTGAGAGAGCATGAACTGCAGTTTCTATTCCATCACATACATCAGCCACAGAATTGTTTACCAAATTTCACTGTTACACCTGTGCAAATCCATTAAATGCAATGGGGCTGCACAAGTGTCACTAAGGGCATAATTTGGGATGCAGGGTTTTTATTTCTTGTGATGATACATAAGAAGAAATGAAGTCAGTTTGACTTTAAGATCATGGGCTCAGTTTGTATGGCTGGTATCTGGGGAAATATTATTTTCTTACATACAAATTGAGCACATTTAATCTGGAAATCATTGAGGTGCAATAAACATGGAATTTCATAATTGCATTTTTACAAAGATGCTTTTCAGCCTATAACCACACTTTAAAACTCCATCCTTCTTTAAATACCATTAACATCTGTCCCTCTGCAAGGGAAGATTCTGAACTTGAAAGGCAGGGGGGACATTCACCCTCAGGATGTGTACTCAGCATCTCTGCTCACTCAGTCGTAATTCAGCAAGATACCTAAGTATCATGCATGTGGACCTTTATGCATATATGTTGACCAAGTGATATCAACAGAGTTCATGATTCTCTTCCAGGAGAAATCTATGGTTAAGCGACCACCAGTAATAACTTGAAGAACAGCTACCTGCCAGAGAGGGAAGTCACCGAAGGGAAGTTTAGTGGAAGGGGAAAGCTTGGTTGGTCAAGATTTATTGGGCTGAAGAGCGGAGCATGGATGTAAGTTTTATGAACACAGGAGGAAAAGAATCTGGCATTAATAGGTAATAGGCAGTTTGGGGAGAATATAGACCTGATAGAGGGTATTTATGAGATGGGAAGAGTTTTTTACCCTGGAAACATCATTGGATGCCAGAGAGAGCATGTCAGCACGGTGGCAGGTTTATGAAGGACATAGAAGACTTACACTTGTTTGAATTTAGGTAGTACTTCAGTGGTACCAAGAAATCTGAGCATGCTTCCTTTGAAATCAGTGGCACAAAGACTGGGTCCAGCAGAACATATAGCTGGGCTTGTCCTTAAGACCTGTTTTATGCTCAAGGACATTTATGAATACAATGTCTGCCCAGAGAAGATGATTTGCAGAGAGTTAAAATTCATTTTATTTTTCTCTATTAGTAAATAATTTCTTCTCACTATATGAACTCAAATAATATAGCATATGACTTCATAGTATGTCAGCAGCATATCTGTTTTTAGGGGCCACATTAAAAGACAAGCCTGTTGATTTTTTTTTGTTTTGTTTTTTAAAAAGTGTTCTTTTGATCTCTGCCTTTCATATATAACTAATTTGTTCATTCTTCATCAATGGACTTTGAGTAAGCATGAGATCTAATATCCTCTTGAAAAGCCACTCTAAATAATCAGTAAGTAATTCTCAAGACTAATTACTACACTTCATTATTTGTATAATATGTTAATTATGAACTGTTGTTTTGGATAAGCAAATTAAAATCTACTAATTATTAGAACTATGTATCTACTCTTGAAAGTAAATGAATAGCAAGGATATTTTCTGTGTGAAAATTGAAAACAAAAGCAAGTTTCCTGTTTACACTATGTTGAATGTAACCAAGTTTGCACTGTGTAGTATAAACACAAAATGCTTGTAAGCATATAACAAAGTCCAACTACATCAATGTATTTTGTATGTATATTAGTCATTCTGGACTCTGGATTTGTACCTGAACAGTTCAGATCAGAATTTGTCCCTTAGTCTTTGCATGGGGCTCTCAAAGGTACTTACATCTTTGGAAGTTGTGCTTCTACACCATTAAGGTACTTTGAAAAATTCCATTTTTTTTTAACTCCTAATGGGCTCAATCCCGCAGCTCTTATAGAGGTGAACTCCACATGAAATCAATGAAGGTGGTCTGCAGGTCTGGTATTTTCTATTGTTAGCATCGATTCAAAAGAAAGAAGTGGGATATCTGCTGTCATTTAAAATGCTGATAGGCTGAGTGAGTAAAGATCTATGGTTTTAATGCAATAAGTTTAAGTTCATTCTGGAGCCATATAAAAGTGAAGTTTTAGTATGCTGCCACTGTACGCTACTGCTGCATGGAATGTATGAACTGAGCATAGAACTTGAGATACAACAAATGTAAATTGGTTACTGTTGGACTGTTTGAAGCCTTTTTGCCCTGAAGACTCTTGGAGTAGCTTTTCAGTTGACTGGCACTCACTTGCTGTTGCAGTATGACCTGATACCATGTCTTACACTCCCCTGAATTTATTTTCATCCCAGTCTGTAAATTCCCCCTCTTCAAAGCATCCAATGAAGTGGGATTTTCTCCAATGAAAGTTCATGAAATAAATAAATCTGTTTAGTCTTTTAAGTGCCACAAGACTCCTTGCTCTTTTTTGCTTTACTAGACTAAAACAGCTGCCCCTTTGGAACTTGGCTCTTCGCTGTTCCCTTTAGATAGAAGTAACCTATCCTTTTTTGTATGCAGAGGAGTAATCTTTGTTGTGATTTGATAGCACACTAACATGGGCTTAAGTTTGTGTTCCTCAAAGGCAGGAGGATAGGTCCCAGAATCAACAACCAAACTCCCATTGACTTCACCTGAGGCAGGGTTTTTTCATATTCTCACCCACAACTCCTAGTACCTGCTGCAAAATACCTTGAAATCAATGGGAGTGTGCCACTAAACACTACTATGGGAGTTTAAGTGAGGAAAGAATGGCGAATTGGGCCCTATCTCTCTGCCTCATCTTCTGTACCCTAAATGTCCAACCTGTGTGTGTTTTTTATCAGTGCTGAGTCACAGCATATATTACTTTGTCAGTTAAAAAGTTGCCCATAAAGGGTTAAGCATTTTGATATGCTGGATGGGTAAATAAATAAATAAAAAGAAAGGTATGGCTTTATTCTGAAAGGTGCTCTTGTAAAAATGTGCACCGTATTCCAGAGCTTTGTTTCCTGCGTGAATTCAGTTCAGAGTTCTTCCTTCAAGAACAAAAGTAAAGCTTTACTGCTTCCCAGTTCTGTTAGGCCTGTGGAATTTACCCAGCTGTTGGAGAGTAATCTGAATACTCTTCATTCTCACACACAACTGGTAAAGTGCCTATGGTAGGCCCAGATTTTGCCCTCTTTGGTTGAAGAAGCTGCAGTCACACAGGTGTAGGGTAATTGATACTAAATATGCTCTGCAGACTCCTTTATTACTGAAGATAAGAATGCATGAGCAGGAAAACATCTTCACTGTCAAAGCCCACAATGAGTTTGCCAGCCTAGCAATTTGACAGTCTGTCTTATCTTGTCATTTGAGAAGATTTGTTTGGGATTTAAGATGATACATGAACATGGAACTCTACAGTCCGGTATGTACTGTTGCCTATCAGAATGTCACACACTTCAGGAGCCGATAGTACCATTTCCATAGTTTCATTATGCTGAAATAGAACTGGTGGAAAAATAGCACACTGTATGTCCTTTATGACTTTTAAAACTACTTGTCATTTCACATATTGATGCGAGTGGGTTAAACTGGTTTTAGTTGGCATAAATCCACGTTAATAACATTCTGTTCTATATGAGTCAACAGAATTACAAATGGTGTAATCTCATTTTCTGTGCTACACTATTGTGGAAGTAGTATACAAATAGCAAAAAGAAGTGACTGTCAGTGCTGTCCTCTGAAATGAGAGAGTAGGAATAAGCATAAATTGTCTTGTTTCATGTCATGTACTTCAAGACTACTAACTAAATGTATGGTTTTTGGGGATCCCTTCCATGTTGCAAAGCATTTGAACAAGGACAGACAATTACTTTTCCTCAATCTACAACTGTCAGAGTAATACTAGGGAAAAATCTTCAAAGGTGCAAATGACAGTCTGGCCCCTAACTCCCTTGGACAATAAGTGGGACTGGGAGGTAGGTGCTAAACTGCCATTGATAATCTAATGTAAAAGAAAGCTCAGTGGTATCAGGTAACTTAAGGAACTAATTGCCTCTGAAAGAATTAACCTGGGTAAAAGAGCATCCTCTATGTTTTAATTTGACTTGGTAAATCGTTGTGACTTTTGTGCTTTCAGCACACAGGCCCCAGACCACGTCCAGAACCTGCAACTGAAAACTCTTACAATAGGCCCAGCACACCAGTTACTCTTTTGACCTAGGAGTCTCTTGAAAGGGCCATCAGTCACCCTATCACTTCTTCCTCCCCCAGGCAGAAGGGATCAAGTGGGTTCAGTAGTCATGTCCTCTGTGTTCTGTCCTCAGCTTTCTCTTGTGCACTGACTTATTTCAGTGCAGCGTGGAGTCCTCCTTCCTGTCATGAAGGAAGTGCATGGAGCCAAATTCTCTCTTCTTTTAAGCCCATGGCAACCCCCGATTGTAACTGGATTGCACGGTGTATCTGCCATAGTATCTGGTTGCTTGGGAAAGTGACTGTGCAGCACTTACTACGCTTTGTGTAAAGATTTTTCCAATCTGTTTCAAAAATACTTTGAGAGCTGTAGAGTTCTAGTATGAAATAATAGACATATAAAACACTTTCTGAACACATTTTTGCAGTATAAACTGTAACTGCTATGAAAGGACAGTTATGCTACTAATTCTAATGAATTCATTTCCTGTACACTTCAAGGAGAGAGGTTTTTTCTTACCCTATTCTTTTTTTAATACATAAACTTTAAGAACAAAGAAAATGAAGGTGAAGGAATAGCTCTGAGTAATATTTTTTTTTCTTTCTCAGTAACCAGCTGTAGCATAGCTGCCAAGTTTTGTGCAGCTCCCTGTGTAACAGTTTATGCAGGTGATTTGTAAATATGCAAATACATTGGTTTTCATACTTGCTAGTTTACATTTAACTAAAACTGTCCGATTTCATCAGAGCGGCTAGGTGGTGACTAAGGGAACCAAAGTTTACAGGGGTGTTCAGGAAGCTGGGATCAACTCAGTGACAGGGAGTAACTGGGATTATGTGGGTTCTGGGGAAAATAAAAGATATTTACAGTCATTCTGAATAGGATCTGGATCTGGGGCCATGTCTGAGCAAAGATGAGGGCTGTCAGTAGGGTGGGTTTTAGCTAACTTTGTGGGGACATCCAAAATGGTGAAGAAGCAGGGGACAAAATGGCTGTGTTCACACAGCACTCTTATTTCGAAACAACAGAGGTTGTTTCGAAATAAGAAATACCCTGTTCACATGGCGCACGGTTGTTTTGAAACAATGGCACCTGCTGTTTCGAAACAACGGCGTTGTTTCGAAACAACTTAAACCCCATGTGGGGCGAAACAATGCCGTCCGAACATGTTGTTTCGAAACAACAGTGACTTGTTTCGAAATAATTGTTGCCTGAAACTGCTATTTCGCTTTGAGCTTTTTTCCTTAATTCGAATTATCAAACTGTTAATTCGACTTAAGTTATTTCGAATTAAGGCATTATTTCGATACAAGTTGTTTCGACACAACTTGTATCGAAATAATGCCTGTGTGTGAACACAGCCAATGAGAGCTTTAGGGGATGCAGCTGGATGGGATGGCTGCCTGCTGGATGGGACCTGGGGAAGACAATGTAGATTAGATTAACTGTCTGGTTGCTGGGTGAAGAGCCCTGAAGCAGATATTGAGCTACCTCCATCTTCAGTTTCCATCACTGTCTTTTTGTTCCTGCTGGCTGCTTTTTCCCTGCTATGTCCAGCACTGGGCACTACAGAGGTTACTCAACTGCTTGCTCTGTAAGCAGTGTCCCTGCAGCCCCAGTGCATGAGTGATATCTCAGGGCTGCTAAAGGCATGTGTGTGTCAAATCGGGTGTGTGGCACATGGGAGTCCTGTGTGAATCCCTGACTTGGCAAGGTACTTAAGCGCATGCCTAACTGCAAGCTGGGGAGTGGTAGTCCTATTCTATTTAACTTACTGTAAAAGCAACTTGTGAACAATGAATACACTGGAACTACTTGTGCTTAAATTACACCTGTGTTCAAGTCCCATGTTATCATATGGCCTGATTCTACATTAGATTGGTTGTGACACAATATTGTTGCCATTCAATAGCTCTTAAGTACGCTTATTAAAATGTGGTTGTGGTCTAAATATGGCTCCTAATATTTAGGTAAAGATGTGCCTACTTTCTCAGCAGAGGCAAGATGGTGAAGTAATAGCTTATATTGGACCAACTTCTGTTGGTGAAAGAGACCATCTTTGAAGCTACAGAGAGTTCTTTTTCAGGTCTTTCTTGGCAGAAAGGTTTAGGACTGAACAAAGAAAAGTGTGCAGCATGTAGAGTCACGGTACTCTGTGGTGCATCGCACAACTGGCTTAGCTATGGGAAATATAGTTCTCCAGCGTTTTCTGTATTTGCTTGACCCAAGTAAGCAGGGAGTGGGGCTGAGTTTAAAACATGCAAAACAGGATGTTTTTCATGTCACCCATTTTTCACCCAAAACTGTCACTGATTGTCCTTTTGGAGATAATATTGTATTGTTCTGACCTTTTTTCTTTTTAGTGAGATGAAAGGTTTCAATCAAATACCATGTTATGGTTAGCTTTCAGCAAATACTCTATACTGAAATACTCTATACTGTACTACTCTGTACTCTGTCCCCCATGGTACACTACATACACTTTGTGTTTCAAAACCTAATTCACAAGAGGTTTGATAGAAATGTCTTCAAAACATTCTTTTTATCAGTGTTGATTGTATTAGAAAAGTCATTGGCTTGCAAAGCTGCTCAGCTTTAGACCTCTTTTTTCCATTTTCTGTCAATAGTCATATTGCAATTTACATCAACAAAGCAAGACTTTTCTTCTTTAGTAACATTTCAAAACATATGTCAAATTCATAGCTAAATAATACTTATGGATAGAAGGCATTAATATTCAGGCTGTTAGTGATTACACCGATATAATCTGTTTAAGGAAATGCAATAGATAAAGAAAGGGAGCAAAGATAATTTATTAGCTCAATCAAGTCAAGTTAGGCTGGTACCAGTACCATGCATCTGATTCATGATGATACTTTGGAAACGTGCCTTTGGCTCGCAGTGTTGAAAGTTACCAAGCGTATCAGACAATCTGGCTTAATCTCCAAAATGCAGCGATCTCCAGATAAAATGTACTAATGGACAATCTTTGACAGCTCTTTCACAGTTGCGGGATTCAGAACTACTGCATTGGCTGCAACTATTTTTGGTTACCATGGTACAAGCTGAACTTTCTATTATTCATCACTCCTGTAGCATCTCTTCACAAAGCCTTTCTTAGAGGTATACCATCCACACTGTTAGTTATGTGTATAAGGAAATGCATCTGGAATTTGTGTTTTTAAAAGCTAAATCCCATGTATAATAATGGGGATGCAATGTCATGAGGGAGCCTCACCAATATTAATTTCATGGCCAGGGGGTGGGAAGGAAGCAACAAAACAGTCCATTTGTTCTTGAGGCATTTTACTAAGTCTAGAGTTCAGTGAATGCTGCAAAAATAATCCTATAAATATTTAGTGAAGAGTTTTTAATTATTTTTGTTTCATTCCTGTTCATGATCTTTATGACTTTGCTTTCAGTGGTGTCTGGGAAACCTGAAGGGAGTCAGGAAGTTTGCAGGGAACAGTGTAACGTTCATGTTCCTGTCACATCACCACGACAATAATAAAACTGTGCTCCCAGGCTTTCCATTTATTGCATTTTCTCTGTCATGACATTGTTTTGTGTTGTTTGCTAGTAATACAGCATGAAGCTGAATAGAACTGCAGCAAATAGCTACTATGGTTGTAGTTATCAATTTGAGTGAATTGTTTGTTTTTCAATCAGATTTTTAATCACACTGCCACTGAAATATACCCTTTCAGACATTGCAGTTCAGTCCAGACACTACAGTTCAGTCCTCAACCATTCTTGTTTTGGGGCTATCCTTGGTGGCATACGATGCATCTCTGGTGCCCAGGATCCAATACATGGATTTTCACTCCCCCTCCCCCATTGGTAGCAGTGCCCCCAGCAGTGTGTGCAAGCCTATTTCCTATTCCAACCCCCCCCCCGGTGGGGTAGTGGGTGCAGTAGAACTGGTGTAGCAAGGGGGCCATACACTTAGGCACAGGCAAGTCCCCATGCCATTGACATCCCCGGCAGCCACGCCAATCTGATCCACGGCTCCCTCATTGCACCCAGAGTGGGGGCAGAGAGGGTGGGAGGATGGGAAATGGAGGGACCAGTCACAAACTTTTCCAGTCAAAGCTTTTGGCACTACCCCTGAGAAGCATACTCACCACTACAAAGCCAGTGTGGCTGCCAGGGATGTGAGGGTGTGGGTGGGTGAGGGGTTCTTCTGAGAAGAGGCCAGCTGCAAACACCCGCTCCTCCCAATTCCTGGGGGGTTGGGCTCCCCCAACCCCTGCCCCTTGGTATGCCACTGGTGGTTGTTACTATTTGTGTCCGCTTTTCCATGTTGAGTTCGGTTTGCTGTCTGCAACCTACGTCAGGTACAGCTGAGTGACATTTGGAATTTCTATCCTGAAAGAAATTTGATGTTTCAACATTTGTTTTCAACCTGAAACGGAGTAAAAAGTTGAAATGTTTCACAAAATGGAAATTCTGAAATTTCATTTTTGATCCAAATGAAACATTTCAATAATGCTACAATAAAAATGTTTTGTTTCATTTAAACAGATCAGCATTAAACTACATATTGCTTTCCCTGTTGGCTTTGGTTGTTAGGATGTCCATTGAAAAAACAACAAGGAGTTGTGTGGCACTTTAAGACTAACAGATTTATTTTTTGCATGAGCTTTCACGGGAGAAGATCCCTCTTCCTCAGATGCTTCGAAGATGGGTGAACTTACAGAAAGGAATGAAACTAAATGCAAGGGGGTGTAAAACATAGGATCAGGTCATAAAGTAACAGCAAATCAGAGCAGTTTACAGGCTCAAACCATGGGAAGCTTGAAGTCAAATTACCCTTTGTAATGGGAAAAGAATCCATAGTCTTGATTCAGTCCTGCTTTCACAGAATTTAGCTTGCATATTAATTCGAGTTCAGCTGTCTCTCTTTGCAGTCTTGATGTCCCAGGTACAGCTCTAATGACAGTCATTAACAAATCCATCACTGAGTGATTAGGAAGATGGAAGTGCTCAGCAACTGGTTTCTCTGTTCTTTGATTTCTGATATCAGCTCTGTGCTCATTCAGTCTCTTACAGAGCGATCGTTCTGTTTGTCCAATATATAAGGTGTAGGGGCATTTCTTGCACCCATGATGGCATAGACCACATTAGTAGATGAGCAGGTAAATGAGCCTTTGATGGAGTAGCAGGCTTGATTAGGATCCATGATGGTGTCTGTTGTGTAGATATGTGGGCAGACTTGGCAGCGTGGTTTTTTGCAGGGATGTGTTCCTGCTTCAATGTTTCTGTTGTTAGATCTGTAGTTGCTGGTGAGTATCTGTTTAAGATTAGGGGGCTGCCTATAAGCAAGGAGTGGTCTGTCTCCTAATGCTTGAGAGAGAGAGGGATCATCTTTTAGAATAGGCTGTAGGTCTTTAATGATCTTTTGCAGAGGTCTGACTTGAGGATTGTATGTGGTGACTAGTGGTGTTCTGTTGCTTTCTTTCTTAGGTCTCTCCTGTAGTAGATGACTTCGGGGAACCTGTCTAGCTCTGTCAATTTGTCTTCTTACTTCCCCAGCTGGGTACTGTAGTTTCAAGAATGCTTGATAGAGATCCTCAAGATGTCTCTCCCTGTCTGAGGGATCAGAGCAGATGCGGTTATATCTTAGGGCTTGGCTGTAGACAATGGATCGTGTGGTGTGTTTAGGATGGAAGCTCGAAGGATGTAGGTAACTATACCGATCAGTAGGTTTTCAGTATAGGGTGGTGGTGATGCGTCTATCCCTGATTTGTACTGTAGTGTCAAGAAAGTGGATCTCCTGTGTGGAGTGTTCCAGGCTCAATTTGATGGTGTCGTGGAAATTATTGAAATCTCTGTGAAAATATTCAAGAGCATCCCTGCCATGTGTCCAGATGATAAAGATGTCATCAATGTAGCGCAGGTAAAGAAGAGGTGTCTTGGGATGAGACTTGAGGAAATGTTGTTCTAAGTCTCCCATAAAGATGTTGGCATATTGTGGGGCCATTCGGGTGCCCATAGCAGTGCCACTGATTTGGAGATATAAATGATCCTCAAATCTGAAGTGGTTGTGGGTGAGTACAAAGTCGCAAAGTTCAATCACGAGCTGCGCTGTGTCATCATCTGGGATGGTTCTTCTAATAGCTTGTAATCCATCCTTGTGTGGGATGTTGGTATAAAGAGCTTCTACATCCATAGTGGCCAGAATGGTGTTTTCTGGAAGTTCTCCCATGGACTGTATTTTCCTCAGGAAGTCTGTGGTGTCTTGAAGATAGCTGGGGATGTTGATAACATAGGGTCTGAGGAGGGAGTCCACATAGCCAGATAGGCCAGCAGTAAGAGTGCCAGTGCCTGAGATGATGGGGCGTCCAGGGTTTCCTTTTTTATGGATTTTGGGTAGTAGATAGAACATCCCTGGCTGTGGTTCTGGTGGTGTTTCTGTCTCTATACGTTCTTGTGCTGTCTTAGGGAGTTTTCTTGAGTAGGCATTGTAATTCCTTTTGGTATTCCTCAGTGGGGTCAGAGGAAAGTGGTCTGTAGAAGGTTGTGTTGGAGAGTTGTTTATAAGCCTCCTGGTCATAATCTAATTTATTCATGATGACAACTGCACCTCCTTTGTCAGCCTCCTTAATGATAATGTCAGAGTTGTTTTTGAGGCTGTGGATGGCATTGCGTTCTGCAGGGCTGAGGTTATAATGTAAAGGATGTTGTTTGTCCACGATTTCAGCAATCAATATAGAAGTCAAGTCTCTCATTTCGGCCTTCTGGAGGAGTCCATGAAGAATATTTCTTCTTGTAGTGCTTGGAGGAAGGCATCTGTGTGTCAGTGCATTGATCTGTGGTGTTATGGAGTCTGCCCACATATCTACACAACAGACACCATCATAGGTCCTAATCAAGCCTGCTGCTCCATCAAAGGCTCATTTACCTGCTCATCTACTAATGTGGTCTATGCCATCATGTGCAAGAAATGCCCCTACACCTTATATATTGGACAAACAGAACGATCGCTCTGTAAGAGACTGAATGAGCACAGAGCTGATATCAGAAATCAAAGAACAGAGAAACCAGTTGCTGAGCACTTCCATCTTCCTAATCACTCAGTGATGGATTTGTTAATGACTGTCATTAGAGCTGTACCTGGGACATCAAGACTGCAAAGAGAGACAGCTGAACTCGAATTAATATACAAGCTAAATTCTGTGAAAGCAGGACTGAATCAAGACTATGGATTCTTTTCCCATTACAAAAGGTAATTTGACTTCACGCTTCCCATGGTTTGAGCCTGTAAACTGCTCTGATTTGCTGTTACTTTATGACCTGATCCTATGTTTTACACCCCCTTGCATTTAGTTTCATTCCTTTCTGTAAGTTCACCCATCTTCGAAGCATCTGAGGAAGAGGGATCTTCTCCCATGAAAGCTCATGCAAAAAATAAATCTGTTAGTCTTAAAGTGCCACACAACTCCTTGTTGTTTTTTCACAGGACTAGACTAACACGGCTATCCCTTTTAAAATTGACAGGATGTCCATTGTCGCCTATGTTCTTTTGAACTGATTCTAAACAAAACACTTCAGATCACCTAAACAAAATGGAGTATTTGGGTTAAGTGAAACCAAACTAAAATGTTTCTTTTCAATTTTCCCAGATGAAAATGAATTTTTTGTCAAAAACTGAACTTTTTGGCTGAAAGAATTGATTTTGCAGAAACTACATTTCTCATCAGAAAATTGTTCCAATGGAAAATTTGTGACAAGTTCTAATATAAGGAAAAGAAACAATCATAAATAACAAAGGTGGATTTTGCTCAGCATAGTATGTCAGCAACGTGACATTTTGAATGATGATGCCAGTTGCATGCATTGTGTGTTTGCAGAGCATACAGGCTATTTCATGTCATTGGTGTGTTCTCCAGACACACTAATACTGTAGCAGCCCCATTGTCAAATCTGATTAACTGCTGTTGTGAATCTCTAGTCAAAACTCTTTCTGATTCTTGTCTTCTTCCACTAATTGTTCTCCAGCCTATTGGTAAGACTAATAGGAGTGGGTATAGGGAAATTACTTTAATAAACACATGCAAACCAAGCTGCTGACATACTATAAAGACATATACTATATTATTTTAGTTAATATACTGAGAAGAAATAATTTACTAATAGAGAAGAAGAAAATCAGATTTAACTCTCTGCAAATCTTTGGGTAAAGGCACTGTATTTATAAATGTCCTCGGGGACAGATTACTGCATGGGCCTACGGGACCTGGAGCCAGGGGCCAACCAAAGTGCAGCAGTCCGGCACTGAAGTGGAATGGGGCATGTCAGCCTGAGGCTGAGCATTGATCTCCTGCTCTGTCCCCAGGGGCAGGATGAGGCAGCCCACAAGCTGAGCTCTGCCATTCTCACCCATGCCCCTGGGCTGGCCACTCCACCCCTGGGGGCAAGGTGGGCCAGATGTGGTCTGGCCAGTTGTCCCCAGAGGAGTGAGGTGGTGTGGGTGGTACGCTGCCGCTGCACATGTAGCACGGGCTCTGGAACAGCCCAAAGTTGCACCACGTGAGGCACTTGGTCGTGCCCCCCACCCCTGGGACTGACCGGCCAGACCACAACAGGCCTCTGGCCCCAGCCGCCCCCAGCAGTGGCCCGTTGATGGGATGGGGGGTCCTCCAGGTGGTGGGAGGCACTGGTGGAGAGGCCCAGGGGCCCTGCAGCTCCTGATCCACCACTGAATATTGTTGAACATGAAACAGGGTTTAGGGACAAGCCTAGCTAGATGTTCTGCTGGGCCCTGTCTTTGTGCCACTGATTTCAAAGGAGGCATGCTCAAATCTCTTGGTACCACTGAAGTATTGTCAAAATTCGAACAAGTGTACGTCCTCCATGTCCTTCATTAACCTGCCACTTTGCTGGTGTACTCTCTCTGGCATTCAAAGATATTTCCTGGGTAAAAAACTCTTCCTGTCTCCTAAATACCCACTATCAGTTCTACATTCTCCCCGAACTGCCTACTATCTATTAATTCCATATTCTCCTGTGTTCATAAAACCTACGTCCATCTTCCACTCTTCAGCCAAATGAACCAAGCAAGCTTCCCAATTCCACTGAGCTTCCTTTAGGTGTCTTCCCTCTCTGGCAGCTAGCTATTCTTCACAGTGCTACCAGTGGTGACTTAACCACCAATTTCTATTGGAAGAGAACCATGAATTGCATTGGTATCACTTTTCAGCACACATGCTTAAAGATCCACATGTACATAAGTATACTTTTGGCTTGATTATGCAAGTCTTTGTAGAAAATATAGGAAGGAGCACATGTTTTTTGTGCTGCAGTGCAATTCAGAGAATATGTGTGAACATAGCAAGTAAGCACTTTGGCATAGCCTTTTGTGCAGAAGGGAAAAAAGCCTACGCTTTGTGAATGCATGCTTACTCTTAAGAAGTCAGGGGAAATTAGACATGTCTGAAGCATCATCTTCTCCTGTGGCTGTACCTTGCAAGTATAAGGGCATCGGGTAAAAAAGCATGGAAAAAGGACCAGAAAAACAGGGGTATCTAATCCCATTATATGGGCACTGTTGAATGGTCAATTTATTCGTGCCAAGTAGCAGGAATGATTTGAACACTAACTGACCTAAAACATTACAATATTGTTTTTATATTATTAAAAGAAGCTGAATCAGAAAGCAAACCAGGGGAGCTATGACATGTAAATCCATTCATACTGGACACAAGAGCATTGTGTGATACTGAGATTAGTAAAAGAAGCAAGGAGTCCTGTGGCACTTAAAGACTAACAAATTTATTTATGGCATGACCTTTCATGGGAGACAATCTCACTTCATCAGGTGCTTTGAGATTAGTAGTAATCTAAATGCATTCCATTGGAATTGTATGGTATATGCTGCCTACAGATAAAATCACTGGGAAAGGTATAGAACTAGATCAGGACTGTAAGACGACTTAGCCAGATTTAAGGGTTGCTTGCAGACCAGACAATCAAGTTTTGCATATAAATTGCATGGAGATCCCCACAAGTACTTAAGGATAACAGGATTCTGAGGTGTTCCTGTAGCTGCAAACTGATCAGCACATCTAGCCATTTCAGTTAAAAAAGACCGGCTTCCCCTCTCCTTTCTGCATCCACAGTAGTGTGGGGTTTTTTAATGTGGTGGTCCATTAGCTGATGCAATCCATTTGTTTTAGCAATTTACATTTAATTTGCTAATCTCAGGTATTGCTTCCTCATGAATTTTTTGTTTATCCTAATTTTATGTACTTTAAATCTTCTATTGTCTCATTAATACACTGTCCTCAGGTTTTGTCTTTTTAGGGGCCAAGGTTAATGTTACTAGGGATGAACAGTCTTGGAAGAAGGAACTCATGGGCCAGCAGGAAAGTTTTTTAAAAAGCATAAAAATCAGGGTAAAGATGCATACAATACATGGGAAGACTGTGGTTTTGCTTAGGAACCTAGAAGTAATTCACTATAGATACATCAGCTCATTGGTGGGGGAAGAGTGAATATTCTGCACTGAGTGATGTGAAGAGCTGCACCAAAATTCCATGTGCTGAAATAACTAGATATGATGAAGAATGCCAGGGTCCAACTTATAACCAATATGTTTCTTTACCTCTGCACATTTTACACTACCTCAGTGTACTTCTTTTATAATTTAAATTGTTTCTTCAGATTTTCCCATTCTCCAGGAATCATTTTGATTTAATTAAAATAGTCTGGGTTCAAGTTCTAGAACTAAATAAGGATTTTGTCATGGTCTCATGCCCCTAAATGTAATTCTGTATTTTCTAGTTATGTTGGTTCACAGGCACATGTGGTTTTCATGGCCATTCCTATTTGTTTTTGATGAAGGCTTTTAAAAAAATCTGAGTTCATTTGTTGGTAGTATAGCTAGTTTTATGTTAGACATCTGCTATCCATTATGTAGACAAAAATCTACCTCTTACTGAGAGCAGTGATCTGAAAAGAAGAAGAGAAATAACTTATCTAAAGTGTTTTCCAAGAAATCTATTTTGAATTACGTGCTTGTCATATGCAATGATGATTTTTATTTTATTTATTTATTGGTTGGTTGACAATACATATTAAAAAAAGGGAGAATCAATTCATTATACAGAGCAGTCATCAAAACTGAAGAAAAATAACTTGCTTTATGATTTCTGAAATGCATCTAACTATAAATTGCTGAATTGCGTCAATAACTTAAGGTGCAGTAAAATGAGGTTCCATTCTGCCATGTGTAGCAAGGATTTTTTGTTTAATCTTTTCCTTGCTAACAGGGACTGCATTACTAGGGCAGTGCATCCAAAACTGTGCCCGATATAGAGGTGTCTAGTTACATGGTGCTATCTTCTCCTTATTTCTCATTCATAGATAGATAGACAGCAAATGTAGAAGCACTCTCCTGTGTATGCTTTGATTGCAAATGAAAAGGCAGGTGGCCTAAACCAGTGAAATCGAAAGTCAATGCAGGAGGTCCAGAAACAGTCTCTCTTAAGAAGTGGCCCAGCCTGTGAAACAATTTGAAAAAAGCTCATAAGAAAGCTGTGGGATCCCCTTCCTTCCTCCAGGAAGGGGAAAAACAGAATTCTCCCCAACTTACTCTTTTGGTTCACTGTAGCCTTAGCGCTAACTGGAATAAAAAGTCTAGTGAATGGCTATGGCCACTCATTAATCACAGTGGCTATGTTCACACACGGGGTTATTTCAATACAAGTTGTTTCGAAACAACTTATATCGAAATAAGGCGTTATTTTGAAATAAGTTAATTCGAATTAAGAAAATGTTAATTCGAATTAAGGAAAAAAGCTCAAAGCGAAATAGCATGTTCGGACAACAGTTATTTCTAAACGAGTCACTGTTGTTTTGAAATAACGTGTTCTGACGGGATTGTTTCGAAACAATGGTTTTGAAACAACATTGTTTTGTCACCAAATGGGGTTTAAGTTGTTTCGAAACAATGGAACCCGTCGTTTTGAAACAACGGTACATCGTGTGAACATAGCATTTCTTATTTCGAAACAACCTCTGTTGTTTCAAAATAAGACTGCTATGTGAACATACCCAGTGAGTGACATAGGCAATGAAGAAACATACACTGCTTCTTCACTACCTTTACACCTTTTGCCTAGGATTTCGTTCTTCCTACGAAGCAAGCATCCACAGAAGTGGCGCTTGCTGAAGGATTTCATTCCTACCTATTCCTGTCTTTATCTTCTGCCTACATGTAACAGAGGAAATAGGAAGAAATGAAATCTGAGGGCTAGTGAAGGGAAAATGGTCAGACAAACTCTGGTGTAGATAGAGAATTCCCGTGAGCATAAACTCTGGCTGTTGAAGAAGCATCTAAAAGAAATCCCACCATTCTCTTCAACACAGGATTCTATATCACATCCCTCTGAACTCTTCCAATCTTGAACCTTTTTTTTTTTATAAGCTGGAACACCCCCATTTAACCCTCAAAACCAGAGACAGGGAGGGGGAGAAACAAACTGCTTTTATGTACATCTACACTTTCTTATATCCCCCAGTGATGTGTGGTATATATTGAAAGAACAGATGAGTAGGTTGAGAAGGGAGAACGAGAAGATGAGAGACAAAGGGCTGAATGCTCTAAAGGAGTTAGGTTCCTAATTAATTTCCATTGATTCTATGGCAGCTAAATGCCTAAATAGAAGCTGGACTCCTCCCTTTTTTTTGAGCAGGCAGCTCTAGGTCATTAATTGTGTGCACTGAAGATGCTGATTTTTACAGAGGTGAGATACTTTTCTGTGCAAAAATTGTGCTGTACTCATTCTGCCTGCCCTCCATGCTGTCTGTTCTTTTAAGGAGGCAAATTTTAGTTTGTGTAGAATAATGAACATGGTTGCATACAAGTTATAGATTAGTATTTGATGACGTGTCAAACATCAGAGTGTCATTCTGTAAACCTACAAGTAGTACCAACAATGAAATTGTATGGGGAATCATCTTCTCTATTTTGAGTCCTATGCTTCTGGTGGACATGGATCCTATTTAGTTTTTATCCAGTTTTGCATTCTGCTGTTCTGTATGCCATCCTCCATCCAAGCAGATGCATGTTGAATATTTTCAAGCGTCAGGAAGTGAGTATCATGCTGCTAATGTATTCCTTCTGCTGTGTAGAAAACCCTCAGCCAAAAAGATAACGTAAGTACTGCTTAAGTATGATGCCAGAACAGAGCTCTTCTTTTGCTATCCTCTTGGCTTTTGGAGTTTACGCCAACAATAGAAATGATAACTTTCTTGCTCAGGTACTTGTAAAACTAACTAATAGCAGTTCAGATGAATTCAGTTCTGTTTTTGTTGAGACTAAACAAATGGTTGTAAAATAGTGTGTGTGTTCTTACATGGATTTGAAACTCTAGTTATCTGCCTGGAAAGAGAGCATTTTTCATTTATAGCTGTAGACAGTGCTCCATTACACTTTTTCTCTCCCACTGAATCCTAAATGTGGAGTCCTATTATTATGTCCATTAATACTGTAGTTGTGAGATTAAAAATTGGGGAAGAACAAGAGTGAGATAATATGAAAATTGAACTGTACATTGCCTAATGCAAAATCATAGCAAACGTTTTGAGGTTTGAAAACTATTTATTTATTTATTTATTTTTCTTAGTCTCCCATTTTCTCGTTTTTGCCTGGGACCACAGAAAGGCATACCAAAGCTCTGCAAGGAAAGCCACCATCTGGTAATTCTGGAGTGTTAGAATTTGGAGCATTAATATAATAATCTGAGAATGCACTGCCACAGCTGTTTATTAGGCAGCTCATAGGTTTCATCTTCAAACACCATCCACTATGTGACTCCTCAGAGCATTTAGCCTCAAGTGGAAATGAACCAATCCAAACTGGAATCTAAAGGGGGGTAAAAACTGCTGGTGTGTGCACCCACATGCATGTGTATAGTTTTGTAGGTTCTGTGAATTAAGATTCATAATGATTAAACACCACCAAATACTACAGTATCTATACTTAGTGGAGAAATGATAGATGAGTGTCTCACTCAGATATATGACAATATCATACATGCAACTATTGATCATGTAGATTAGTAATAAGTTTGGTTTTCTGCATCTGTTAAGAGATCTTGTAACGAAAGCATTTCCCCACCAAAGTTCCCACATTCCAAAAAATGTAAATATTAAATATCTTTGTTACAAAAACCCAAATGCTTCTACATTTTTCATATAAAATAGGTTTAAAGCAATTTAGCATTTGCCAGAAGTGGGAATTGTAAAGGCAGAAAGACATTTGATTGGACTACATGAAGTTGAAGAGGAATAAAAAGAATATGCACAAAGGATTTCAAGAAAACACTAGTGAAAAGGTTTTTTTCTTGTTGACTTTCCATTAGAAAAGGAAGATAAAAACCTTCTTGATGGGATCCACAGCACTTGTTTCTAGGTCTGGAAGGTTCTTCTGAGATGTAGGTTAATTTTTTTTTAATTTTCATTACAGAAAATTTGTTTGGAGTAACTTTTAGAAGTATGTATAAGCTAAACTAGAACTTTCCTCTTTCTCAGCTCCCCAGATAGTTGAACTGCTTGTATCTGTGGTACTTGGATTTACTGGTAGAGTGATCCCAGAACTAGGCCCAGTAGGACTTGGGGGCAGGGGGAGAACACACGCACGCACACACACAAAAATGTCTAAGAATTCTTATGCAAAGTAGGTGTTGTACACATAATACATGGTGGCCTGGTGTGTGTAAAGTTTTTGTGTCATTTTGTTATAGATCAAACCTGTGCTCTGTCTGGTCTGGTGTATTACGACAGGGAGAGGCCAGAACAGACTCCATGAAAAGAAGGAGCAAGGCACCCAACAGATGACAGTTATTCCGTAAAGAGCCCTCATTTCTTAGAGGTTTGTGTATGTCCTTTGGGTAAACTCTTAGTTATTTTTAATTCTTACTATTAAAGATCTGGATAGTCTTATTATGTGTATAAATGTCCTATCTCTTTTGAGCTCTGTTTAGCTTTTCACCTCATATCTTGTAGCAATGAGTTCAACAGGATAATAGTTAGATATTGCTAAATCTCTCCTTATGTTTACTTCTGTGGTATTTTGGGTGCCAGCCGTCTTTTGTTTCTTAGTATAATGACGTACCTCCAATAACAGCAGGAGGCTATTTTATATTCAGAGTATTTGCATTTACTAATTAATTTGAAGATTTTTACTTTCAGAAGTGAATTTACTTTTGGTGTAATGAGATAACTAATGTACATATTCTTCTTAGACACAATCTCGGTAAATCTTGGGTAATGGCATAACATTGTTAACATGCATTAACCTTAACCCAGAGGTATGGCTTAAAGATCAAATAAAAGTAGTTCATGTGTCCTTTTGGTCCTTGGTTTTTCTGCTAGTAATGGTGTTGGAAGATTCAAGTGATCTCTGTTTTGAAAGGTGATTTTTTTTTTTTAAGTGATGTGAACAGGTGTACTTTAAGATCTGGATTAATGTCACAGTCCATTTCTCACAGGCCCCAAACAGCAATCATGTACTTTGTCATACACTCATGTCAGTAGTCAGAGTTAAACTGAACTGCTCATCCAAAACTGAAAGACACTGTCCACATTACCAGTGTTCTGAGCCAACTAATCCCTCTGACAAAAGTTGTTTCCACTCTAATACCCACAAAAATTAAATTACAGGAAAACTGCTTAATTGGAACTAAACTACTTTTGTGAAACCTCTATGCTTGAACCAGACTTTGATGGTCAGTTCCAAACTCAGCCAAGACACCATTGAGGCTTGAAAATCACTGCAGTTGTTGCATACCTGTAACAATTACAGTATGGCTTGTCTTATGTCACAGTTATTCTAAAGTTTACCGTAAGTGAAAAAATGTGATAAAGCCAAACTATGTGGGACAGTTTGAAGACAGCTCATTAAACTATTGCAGAATATGGAAAGCATTGTCAGTTAATTCATTTTTATACCAGTGAATCTTTTAAATAATGGGATTCAGCTGGTCACCAATAAATTACAACTTCCAAGTTGGCACAAATTAACAAAATTACTGACATGAGCTACATTGTTATAGCGTTGGTATGTATATCCATTTTCTTGTTCTTAATCATGTTTCTGGTTTCTACTCATGTTCTTCCTTGTTGAAGGGTTGCCTTTAAGGATATTTTTTTTCAGCTTTCTCTTTTGAGGCTAGCCTTTCAAATGTAACAGAGAAACAGATGCAGCATTAAAGTGGCCATTTTGGAAGTGGCTTTGCATCTCCATCTTTTCTAGCTAGTAAATACTACTGTCATCTGTTCTGCTTTCTTTGGCTTTCCTCTACTTTCCAAGTATATTAAGCAGTACAGAGCTCTCATCTTCATCTGCCTTCAGAACGATGTTTTGAACTACTATAATACCCTTTATCTAGAATCTGAGTGCTAGGAAACAGTGGCCTAAATGCCTTCTGAAGGAGGAGGATGTGGGCTGAAGCCATTACTGTCTCTGAAGCTGCGTATCAGCTGTACATCAGGTGATATGGTGAGGGTGGCCAGTGTTCAGGGGCCAAGTCCACATTTGTGCTCCCTTGGGTGCCCCATGCTACTCCATGCCTTGCAGCCCCTACCCACGGCCCAGAGCCCCTGCGCAGGCTGGGGACATGCCCTCCCATCACTATGCCACTGCAGTGACATCCCTTTTGAATGGCACTGTGCAACAAAAGACAGCAAGATTAATTCTTCCATAAATTCTACAAATAACCCTTGCCCAAAACTTAATCTTGTACAGAGGTTGGGGCTTGCCGTAAATGTCTTATCCACGATCACAGAGCATGTCTTTGGCAGAACAAGGAACAGAGAATCCTGAATGTGCGAGTGCAAGAAGAAAGATTTTATAGTGGAATATATCTGTTCTCTAAAGGTATTTTGTATGAATTTTCATCTTAAAATGCAAGCAAGTTCCCAGCATCTGACTCTTTTTCAATAGTAAATCACTTCTTTGGTTTCATGTGAATACATTTGGTATTAAGAAACAGATGGAAGACAATTTGGCTAATGTTTGTGAACTGTACTGTGTTGTCTTTTTGCCACAGACAGTTTACACAGTGCTTAATGCTGCAAGGTTCACTTGAAAATCTATGACAAATCCCAAGAGGCAAAAGCTTATGGTCCTCTGGTAAGACATATGGTTTCTTTTTCAAACCTATTCCTACAGACTAGAGAGAGGTACCAATACTTGTTTCTGTGCAATGCAAACAGAAGATAGCAATAAAGGAGTTTGAATAAATACTTCCTATAAGTTACATAAACCTCTTCTCTGGTACATTTGATGAGAAAGCAGTTTTCTCTCAAGTACAATAATTTTAAAGAGTTTGGACAAGTGTATATCTGAGAAGGTTTTCAAAAGGAGGAAAAGCTTATGGTCAGTAGTGATAATACTCTATATGAAGTCCATTCATATAGACTGAAATAGTAGTTGATCTTAACCACTATTATCACAGTGATTCATGTATAAGATGATGATGTTACCAACTATCTGCCCGGTAAAGGAAAAAAAAAGACTAAAGAAAATTAGAGAAACAAAATATTGAAAAAATCTTTAAGCCAAATTTTGAATCAATAGGGAAGAGGAATAGCAATGGAATTCAATATTTATTTCATTCTTAAATTTGGAGTCTTCATAGTGTTGGGTCATGGTGGGTTTAATTATATGTAAACAACACCCAGTGCACAGAAAAGTCTCTTTCCAGGGTTTACAAGCCCAAGGGACAACTTTAATTTTTGAGATCAGACCTCTACATCAATCTCTCAGCCGAAACAACTCTGTGCAAGAATAAGAAAGATGATGGGGTTATGGCTTCTGATTTAAATATTTTATGCAACACTGTCAGTCCTATCTCCTAAAATTTGATTTTATCCCACTGATGTAAAACTTTCAGGCTTCCAGTACTCACATCTCAATAAACAGTTTTTATACAGCAACTGGAGGATTATTGTTCAACAGCTGATTTTAAAACTGAGTATGGAATACAACATTTTTATTTGACTTTAATAACTTCTAATACATTTTTATGACTTCTATAGAGCTCCTGGGCATTGAATTATTGTGATTTCCGTGTCTTCAGGCATATGGCATAACCATTTTCTTTACTGAAATTTTTAACTTCCCTTGTTCAAACAGTCTATGAAGATTTCTATAGAAGTAGATTAAAAAAGTTTGCATAATTTTTTTACTCCCTTAGGTTATAGTTTCCAAAAAGCTGAAAAGGGTATCACTCTATTACTTATTCTTGCATAGGTTCACATGACTTATTACCATCCTTCTGAATATGCTGCTATGTTATTTACAAAGTAAACAGAATACATGGATTAAATTCAAGTATATGTTACAAGATAGCTAAATATGGATCTTCTACTGTAAACTTCACTAATATGTAAACTACAAGAATAAATAGCTACTTTAGTAGCAGAAATAGCTTAGTAAAACTTATTTCCAAGATAACGTGTGCAGAATTTGAGGAGTGGTCTGGAAGTGAGTGGTGCTAGAGGAACAGAGTGGTTGCAGCAGCAAGTTAGGGAGGAGGAAGGGTAATATTGCCAGACAATACAGAGAAATTTCTTCAGAAAATATTTAGGTAATGCAAGATGTGCTTGGACAAACAAAAAAGGGCCCTAATTTGTAGGGAAAAATAAGATCCTAGCATTGGTATGAAATGTACGAGTTCATAGCTGACAGCTGCAGCTTCACACGTGGTTGGGACTAATTGTGAGAATAATTACTTTTTTGGTTTACTGGCAGTTCCAAAAATCTGAAACAAAAAATATGTTTTAGGTCAACCCAAAAATGAACTTTTCAAAACTTTTCAAAACTGCCGGGGGTGGGGGGGGCATGCCGGAGAATCCCGGGGGCAAGGCGCCCCCGGCCCCACCCCCGGCAGGAGCGGGGAGGCTCTGGGGAGTCCCAGGCATGGGGCGCCCCCACCCCCGCCCCTGGCAGGCAGGAGCGGGGAGCCTCGGGGAATCCCAGGGGCAGGGCGCCTCCGGCCCCGCCCCTGGGCTTGGGAGTAGCCCCAGCAGTGGGGTGAGCCACCCCTGGAGCTGCCACCCTGTGGGCCTGCAGCCCCCCTGACCAGGCTGCGGGGCCAGCAGTAGCCCCCGAGCCCGGGCAGGGGGTAAAGCCAGCACCCGCGGCTAACGTGGGGCCGGCAGCAGCCCCCCGCCCCGAACCCGGGCGGGGAAAGAGCCCCAGGGGTGCCCCAGCTGGCTTCCCCTGCTTCCCCTTGCCTGGGGGTGGGGGGCAAAGGGGCTGAAGTGCCAGACCCCCCCCCTACTCCTGGCAAGGGGAAGCAGTGGGGGAAGCCAGCTGGGGCACCCACCGCCCCACCAGCACTCCACTCAGCACCCTGGTGAGGGTGCTGATCCCTGGCCAGGGTGCTGAGGAGGGGTGGGACCTTCCTCCTAGGGTGCTATGCACCCTAGGAGGAAGCTCCTTGTTATCTCAAAACAACCCTTGTTTTGAAATGATGTGTCCAAACAGTGTTATTTCAAAACAACTGGTTTCAAAATAACCTCCTTTCAAAACCCAAGTGGTTTAAGCTGTTTCGAAAGGAGGACTCTTGTTTCAAAACGAGGAGCTCCCTCCTTTCAAAACAAGAAAACGTTGTGTGGATATAGGGACTTTTATTTTGAAACAACCAGTGTTGTTTTGAAATAAAAGCCTCTTGTGGACATACCCTAAGTCTTTAAGTGCCACAAGACTCCTTGCTTTTTTTGCTTTACTAGACTAACACGGCTACCCTTTTGGAACTTGAAAATTTGAAGAATTCCCATCAGAAAACCCAAGAACTTAACAAACCTTCTTAAATCTGGCCTGAATTTCAGATTGCTAATGAAACCTTCAAAAATGGGTAGCCATGTTAGTCTAGATCAGCAGAATAAACAAGGAGCCTTTTGACACTCTTAAAGAATAACACTTTTTTTTTGTCACATGAGCTTTCGTGGGAGAAAATACCACTTCATCAGATGCCTAAAGATGGGGATCTTAAGGAATGGGAAATAAATAAATGCAGGGAAGTGTAAGTAATAGGTTCAGGTCAGCCTGTTACAGCAAGTCAAAGCAGTTGTTTAGATTCAAACAGCGGAGAACAGCATATAGGCAGGGAGGTGACATCAAATCACCTGTTGTAATAAGTAAAAAACCCAAGGTCCCTCAGGCAGGTAAATGAGCCTTCGATGGAGTAGCAGGCTTGCTTAGGATCTGTGATGGTATCTATTGTGCAGATATGTGGGCAGACTTGGCAGCGTGGTTTGTTGCAGGGATGGCTGCCTGCTTTAATGTTTCTCATGTTAGATCTGTAGTTGCTGGTGAGTATCTGTTTAAGATTCTTTACCTGCGCTACATTGACAACATCTTAATCATCTGGACTCATGGCAGGGATGCTTTTGAAGATTTTCACAGAGATTTCAACAATTCCCACTCCACAATCAAATTGAGCCTGGAACACTCCACACAGGAGATCCACTTTCTCGACACTACAGTACAAATCAGGGATAGATACATCACCACCACCCTGTACCGAAAACCTACTGATTGATATAGATACCTACATCCCTTGAGCTTCCATCCTAAACACATCACACAATCCGTTGTCTACAGCCAAGCCCTAAGATATAACCGCATTTGTTCTGATCCCTCAAACAGAGGCAGACATCTTGAGGATCTCTATCAAGCATTCTTGAAACTGCAGTACCCACTTGGGGAAATAAGAAAATGTATTGACAGAGCTAGACGGGTTCCCTGAAGTCATCTACTACAGGAGAGGCCCAAGAAAGAAAACAACAGAACACCACTAGTCACCACATGCAACGCTCAAGTCAGACCTCTGCAACAGATCGCTAAGGACCTACAGCCTATTCTAAAAGATGGTCCCCCTCTCTCTCAAGTCTTGGGAGACAGACCTCTCCTTGCCTACAGACAGCCCCCTAATCTTAAACAGATACTCACCAGCAACTACAGATCTAACAACAGAAACATTGAAGCAGGCACACACCCCTGCAACAAATCACGCTGCCAAGTCTGCCCACATATCTGCACAGTAGATACCATCATAGGTCTTTATCAAGCCTGCTACTCCATGAAAGGCTCATTTACCTGCTCATCTACCAATGTGATCTATGCCATCATGTGCCAGAAATGCCCAACGACTTATACATTGGACAAACAGGACAATCCCTGCTCAGAAGAATAAATGAACATAGAGCTAATGTCAGAAATCACAAAACAAAAAAAAACAGTTACTGAGCACTTCCATCTTTCTAATCACTCGATAAATGATTTGTTAACAACCATCATCAGAGATGTGACTTGGGACATCAAGACTTCAAAGAGAAACAGCTGAACTCAAATTAATATGCAAATTAAATTCTGTGAAAGCAGGATTGAATTGAGACTATGGGTTCTTTTCCCATTACAAAAGGCTATTTGACTCGGGCTTCCCATGGTTTGAACCTGAAAAGTGCTCTGATTTGCTGTTACTGTATGACCTGATCCTATGTTTTACACCCCCTTGCATTTATTTTCATTCCATTCTGTAAGTTCACCCATCTTCGAAGCATCTGAGGAAGTGGGATTTTCTCCCACGTAAGCTCATGCGAAAAATAAATCTGTTAGTCTTTAACTGCCACATGACTCCTTGTTATTTTTGATGTCAGATTTATGTCCATTTATTCTTTTGCACAGAGACTCTCCTGTTTGTCCAATGTATAAGGCACAGGGGCATTTCTGGCACATGATGGCATGACTCACATTGGTGGATGAGCAGATGAATGAGCCCCTGATGAAATAACTGGCTTGATTAGGTTCTGTGATGGTGTCTTTTGTGCAGATATGTGCACAAAGTTGGTAATGGGATTTGTTGCAGGGATATGTGCCTGCTTTAATGTTTCTGTTATTTGGTCTATAGTTACTGCTGAGCATCTGCTTAAATGGAGGGGCTGCCTGTAATTGAAGAGGGGTCTGTCTCCCAAGGCTTGAGAGAATGAGGGATCATCTTGTAGAATAGGCTGTAGATCCTTGATGATGTGTTGTAGAGATTTGACTTGAGGGCTGTCTGTAGGTGATGACTAGAGGTGTTCTGTTGTTTTCTTTCTTGGGCTTCTAGTAGTATTTGACTTTGGGGTACCTATCTGGCTCTGTCATTCTGTTTCTTCTCCAGGTGTGTATTTAGTTTTATGAATACTTGATACAGATCCTGAGGGTATCTGTGTCTGTCTGAGGGGTTAGAGCAGTCTCCCAGCTCACTCCATTACAATTTGTTAATAGCTGTACTTACACAAATGGATTACAAATCAAAGCTTCAAAGAGAAACTGCAGAATTGGAATTTATATGTAGATTTTACACCATTGCCTTAGGGCTAAATAGGGATCTTGGGTTTTTTACTTATTACAACAGATGATTTGACATCACTTCCTTCCCTATATGTTGTTCTCTGCTGTTTGAATCTAAACAAATTTGATTTGCTCTAACAGTCTGACCTGAACCGATGACTTACACTTCCCCGCATTTATTTTTCTCCCATTCTGTAAGTTTCCCATCTCCAAGTGTCTGATGAAGTGGGATTCTGTCCCATGGAAATTCATGTGATAAATAGATTTGTTAGTCTTTAAAAGTGCCACAGAAGTGTGTGTTTGTTTCAGTGAAATCTGACACACACAGGCATTTTACCTGGCTTCAGGTTTTGTTCTGAAAGTCCTCACACAGCCCTATTTACAGTACCTGACTGCAAGAGAAAGTGTAGCAAACAATTTGAGCGAATGATGATTGTCTCATTACTATTTTGATTTTTCTTTAAGAATTGACTTAACACCTAGTGCAGTGTATGTAATTGCTACATTGTTAACTAGTCTGGAAAATGGAAACACTGTTAGAGAATCGACCTGCTGTGAATTTAAAAACAGCAAAGAAACAATCACTGAAGTGCTCCTGTTAGGGTTCTTTAATGCTCACTGAGCATTTAAAGAGCAGATTTTTTTTTTATCCTCCTCCTGTTTTAAAGGAGCACTGATCTATGCCAGAATTTCATTGGAAACAGTTAAAGGTGTTGTTACTAGTAACATGCCACTGAGTAGAGGAGAGGGGCTATATTTTGATTTGTTGTTTTTGGAGGGACTAATTACTGTGATGATAATGAGACATAACCAAGCAGATACACCTTGAAGAGTTGATGTAGCCTCATCAGACCACCCACTGGAACATCAAGCCTTCTTTGTGAAATATTACCATGCTATTTGAGGAGGCCACAACCACACTGAATCACCTATGAATTCCTCCCTGAAGTTGCTAGGAATGGTGTAATTGGCAAGTTATCAGATCCCATCCATTTGTGGTTTCTGTCCCTTCTTGCCTACATGAATGTGGGTAACTTGCTTTTAAAAACAAAAATGCTATTGAGACATTAGCTACATCAAAACTTATGATTCTTCATATGTTTCAAGCTACTGAAGCTACATCTTAAGCTGATCATTACAAAGGTTATTATCATAAGAATAATTTAAATGTAGTAAGCTTTTCAGTTCACTAATTTCATCCACATAACTTACAGCTGAGATGACTCATCCTTCTATATGGCATGTAAAATACATGAAAATATTTTTAATGATTTTCTTCAGTGAATGTGACACTGAAAACTATGCTGCAGAAAAACTGTAAAAGAAAATATGTTTTTCTTCACATTGACATGAAATGTATTATTCCTTCTAAACCAGCATTTGAACATTTCTATGCTTCCTTGTAAACATTAGGTTCTCCTTGGAGGAATGTCCCTATGGGTGCTCCATTTCAGGTGTGCAAGTTCCCCTTGAACTCATGATCCAGAGATTTACTGTTAGTTGTGCCTGTTCAGCCCATGCATATGCTCATTATGTCCTCATGCAGTGCTGCAACATCACACTGTACAGGACTGTGCAGGTGAAAAACTTTAATTCCTTTTCTGCTGCCTTGGCTTGAGATGGGCTCTTGTACCTTGTTTATGCCTCATGTGCTTAGTTGTTGCTGTTACTGTAGGGGTTTTAGTTAGTGTTAGCCATTGTTAGCAGAGAATGTTAAGCAGTTTTAAGAGGATTCAGTTTTTCCTTTCACCTTTTTTCCCTCCCCCAATTTTTTTTTTCTTTTCTTCCTTCATCTGGGGAGCTTATTTGACTTGGCTGGCTATAGCTGTCACTCCAGGTTTCAGATTATGTCTCTTTTATCAGGAGGTTATCCTGGCCAGTGATGACCAATCTAAGTGCATCAGATTCTGGAGTTTTCAAGTTACTAGGATTAATTTACTTGTCTTACTTGAACAAGCTACACTTTAGTTGAGCTGGTTACTAAAATTGTCATTACTCTTTACAGCTTTCTTCCCACAAAATACCTGTCTTAAACTGGGACCATGATATAACAAAGTAATCTTTACAACCTCAGCAGGAATTTTCCATGTGTCCTAGGACAGATGTGGACACTTCATTGTTTTGGGTCTTTTTTTAATCCAATGGCATGAATGTTATTCCTGTTGTACAGTAAAACCAGATTAATCCATAAATAACACCCCAGGAGAATGAGAGTAACGGTGGTGTTGCCTTCTCTTTTCTTCATTGGTTTTACTTTGGATTGAGGTAGAAGAATTAAGGAGAATAATCATTCAACTGAGAAACTAAAAGTGAATAGTTATTTGAGGGAAAATTAATTGTCTGATTTCTGATACAGAGCATGAATGTTGGTTCAGTGTCACTGATGACATTATAAATTTTCTCAGCTGTGTTTGATTGATATTCTCCACTTGCATAATAAAACTAATTGCACTGCCCTGAGGAACACTACTTTAAAATCTCAAATGATAAGTCCAAATTACTGTCAGATCTAGCTGGCACACAAGTAGAAACCAGAAGGATTTGGTCTTCTGGTTCTACCCACACTTTGGAAATGTTGATGACTTTAGGAAATACCAGCTTTCAGTTGGGTAAATGGGTGAAATTCTTGCCTTGTGTTATACAGGTCATCAGACTAGGTGATCAAATGGTTCCTTCTTCTGATTAAAAATTTGTGAATCTCATTTAGCGCTCCTCATTCAACCCACACTCCCACTGCTGTCAAAGAGGTTGGACTAGTGCTGAACTCTGTGGGTCCTCAGTAGGAGCTCTGCCTGTGCTAGGAGTACACAATAGGTGATGCCTCTATTTATACCCAATCCTTCAAATTTAATGAATAACCCACCCTTACAAATCAGGTCATATTCACTTTTTAATGTCAACAGACACTGCAATCAAATATTCATTACTTCTCAAAGTTTTTTTTTAAATACCTGTTTCTCATTTAATTATTTGGTCCAATGAGCTTTTATTATTCCTGAAGCCATTCAGGGTTTCAATCTATTATATTGTTTTACATTAAAGAAAAGCTTTCCATGCACCATGTCCACATTAGCTTTTGAGAGACTGTCTTGTATTTTGGGGCTGTGTGAAGTATTCTAACAAATCACAAGGGTATTTTCCAACTATGTAAATAATGATGTTATCAAATATCGACAAAACAAACAAGGAGTCCTGTGACACTTTTAAAGACTAACAGATTTATCTATTGCATGAGCTTTTGAGACGTTGGTTTTTTTTCTCACATTAGAACAGGTGATTTGACCTCATTTTCCTCTGTATGCTGTTTCCCAGTATTTGAATCTTAATTATTTTGATTTGCTGTTACAGTGTGGCCTGGTCCCAAGACTTACACTTCCCTGCATTTATTTTCCCCTCATTCTTTAGTTACCCTCATCTTTAAAGCATCTGGTTGAAGTGGGATTTTTCTCCCATGAAAGCTCATGCAATAAATAAATTTGTTAGTCTTTAAAAGTGCCACAGGACTCCTTGCTTCCTTTGCTGAATGAAACTAACATGACTACCCCTTTGGATCTTGGCAAATATCTCCATTATCTGAGACACCTCCCAGGTTTCCAATTAGATCAAATAATTGAAGAACCATAGTAAGTCATTGACCCATTTGTTGCACCCGTCCTTTAACAAGATGTGGGTGGGTGGGTTGACGTGTGGTCATTTAATTGTCTGCTGCTGCTTAGAAGGAGGGATGAGCTGCTTGTACTGTATTTGGTTTTGTAATTTTGGATAATGGCAGAATACTCAGAGCCTGTGCACGGACACACTTCACTTACTCTAAATCAAAAGGAAATAAATAATTTTATAGGCCATATCATAATGACCAAAAGAGCTTGAATTACTCAGAAAGTCTCATGATACTATCCTTGACAAATTCCATAGCCTCATGTTTATAGCTAATTTCTCTCTCAATAAACATTTTCAGTGATTGTATCATCACTGCAGACTTCCAAAAATATTTCTCCTGATACAAAGGTGTCTTCTCTACCATCTCCTGTTAGAAGCAGAGGCCATTTTATCCTCATAAATACCACTGAGTATTTTAGTTTTGTTACATAGGCTTAGATTAATATCTTTATTTTCTATATTAGTTTACTAATTTTCATGCATTTCCCTTGTGTCTCTTCCTAATGATGTTTGCATGTTCTATAGATTCTGTAGAGTAAATGTTTTTAAAGCCCTTGCAGTCAAATAATTTAAGTATCTCTTAAAGTAAAATGTCATTAAGCAGCTGCTTAAAACAATAACATATTGTCTATTCTTTTTTTGTCCTAGCTGCCCCCAGACCTGTATTGTAAAATGTCTCTTTTTCCAGTATAAATATCCAGTTTGAGGGTTCACTTAATCTCAGTGCAAAAAGAAAAATACAGCATGGAATAAATATTTTACACCTTCAGAATTTTCAAAACAAAGTGACAAAAATGGGATTAATTTTCCACTGGAGTGCAGTGGAGGAATGGGGGCTGTCAAGGAGCAGATCACAACTGGTTGCGGCTCTCAGGTTCATAACCACCAACCCCTGCTGAAAATTAAATTTGAAGGTGCAGACTTTAATTCTTGCTAATGGTCCCTTGAAAGCCTTACTCCAGTGGAGAATTTGGTGTGGCAGTTTGTCTCCACCATGAGCCTTCCTTGTCTTCATTCTCTGGAGGAGAGACTCTAGTATAGGAGGAAAAGCAGAGGTTTTTCTGGAGGGTGCCAAGTATTTCCTTATATTGGACACAGGAGAACTCTCCAGCAAGAATACTTGGCTGTTAAGCCCCTTGTATCTGCACTAGTCTTCTCCTGGTTTCAATGTTGTTTAATTCTTTTCTTTTCTTCCTTTCATCAGCAATAGTCAGAGTATCAGACTCTGGCTTTGTACCTTGATCTCTTCCTTTCTATTTTAATTCTTGTGAGACACAAAAATCAGTAAGCGGTCTGTCAGTACTAGCAGTACATGGCTAGAATCAACCAGCATGAACTAAGGCTGAGCTTTAGCAGGTTTTAAATATGTATTTTTCAACCACTAAGGCTTAAGAGCTGGTTAGGAGCCAATTATGTTATTAACTGGTAATTAACTAAATTATTCAGACAAATGACTACTAACTATTGATGTTTAACTGCCTGTTTGACCTTGTGTTTAGCTATGATGCTCTAAGTATCTTTTCCAGACCTGAGGAAGAGCTCTGTGTAGTTCAAAAGCTTGTGTCTCACACCAACAGAAATTGGTCCAACGCAAGATTTTACCTCACCCACTTGTCTCTCCAATGATTAGTGAGTCATTTAAAATATGACTTTGTTTGCTGTTTAATTAGCCTTATGGATGAGGGACAGTGTCAAAAAGACAACTTCCACATCTGATCAGTTACCTCCTAACCTCAAGCAGTGTCTCTGACTGCAGTTAGAGTGTTTGTGACAGCTACAGAACAGGCCATAACATCATCTGTAGTTTTGCATATGTGAAATGGTTTAGCTTTTATGTATGAGTAAATTATTCTCTGGAAGACTTGCAAAATTTAGCTGGAGGTTCTGGAAGGGGCACTCTCAAATGACTAGATGCCAAACTGCAAAAAGTTAGACAAAAGATACTGCACCAGTCTCTGCATCCCATGCCACTATTTGTGTTGTATATTTCAGAGATCAGTTATATTAGTATAGTATATTTCTATAATAATAATAATAATAATAATATTAGTAAAATAACATATTAGTTATGTATATCATATATCAGCAAGATGCCCTGGAATCTCAGATGAGATTAATGTCCCCGTCACAGTGTGTTCCTGAGACTACCTCTCATGTTATCAAAAGTTGAAAGGTAAAGTAGAACAACTCCATCTTGGATCCACATGTCTTAGGAGAATGAGCTGAGATCAGGTGATGGATGGAAATGGATTTTGATAATATTGTATTTAATAATGTAGGTTTGAGATCTTATTTCTGGTTTCTGTGGCCCTCAGTAGGGTGACTCCATAAATTTATCAAGCCCAGCTTTGAAGCCAGCTAGGTTTTTTGCCCCCGACAGCTCCCCTTGGAAGTCTATTCCAGAACCTTATTCCTCTGATGGTTAGAAACCTGTGTCTAATTTCAAGCATACATTTCCTGAGGGACAGTTTGTACCCTTTGTTCTTGAGTCCACACTGGCACTGTACTCAAATAATTCCTCTTCCTCCCTGGTATTTAGCCCTCTGATGTACTGATAGAGGGCAATCATATTTTTCCTCAACCTCTTTCGGTTAGACTAAACAAGCCAAGGTCTTTTAAGTTGCCTTTCATAAGGCATGTTTTCCATTCTGTGGATCATTCTTCTAGTCCTCCTCTGCACCATTTTTAATTCATCTTTCCTGTACATGGGGGACCAGAACTGCTTACAGTATTCCAAATAAAGTCTCACCAGAACCTTGTATAACATTACTAACACTTCCCTATCTCTACTGGAAATACCTCTTCTGATGCATTCTAGGACCACATTAGCTTTTTTTCATGGCCACATCTCATTGGAAACATATAGTTGTCCTGTGATCAACCAGTACACCCAGGTCCTTCTCCTCCTGTAACTTCCAACTGATATGTCCCCAGCTTATGGGAAGAATTCTTGTTATTAATCCCTAAATGCATGACCTTGCACTTCCTGTTATTAAATTTCATCCTATTGCTAATACTGCAGTTTACAAGGTCATCCAGATCTTCCTTTATGGGATCTTCCCGTATGATACCCTGCTCCTTCTCTGTATTGGCAGAACTTCCAAACGTTGTGTCATCTGCAAACTTAATTAGCACATTCTCACTTTTTGTGCCAACGTCAGTAATAAAAAGGCTGAATAATTGAAGTTGTACCTCTGATAGCTGTACAGTTAAGATTTGTCTAGAAGAGAGTACAGCCAAGTAATGTCTTAATGTAGATGTGTCGAAATCAGAATACATAAATGAAAAAAGGCCAACTGCTTCAAAATACTGCCTGCTGTAAATACAAAGAAAAAAACCCCTATGAAACAGTTTTTCAAATGTCATCTTTAAAGGAGAGCAACATGTCTTCAGTCAGCCAGGGAACTGATTTTTTCATCTTGCAATGAAGAGAAATAATTTTGTTTCAAATATTAGCTGGAAGTTTCTTATTTTTTGAAAGGCAGTTTTTTTGCTATTTCTCCATAGACAGCAAAGATTGGTACATCAAAGGGATTCTTGATCATGCATCTACCAGTGGGGCTGTGCTAGAATAAAAATACAGTCAAAGTATCAAAAGACCTGCATTGTATTGCTGGTAGTGAGTCTTGTCCAGTACATTTCTAGTATTACTAGCATCACCTTCTTTTCAATGCTTTTGTTGTTGAGATCTGACTCCAGCCTTGCTATTTTACAGAATCTAGAAGAAAATCTTAGTTCACACCATCAGTCTTCTTGTCAATAAACAAGTGTTTCTTAGGGAATGCTGTTTAGTTTTATATGTCCCTCATGAGGGAACATTTGCAGTTTTCTTGGGAGACGTCAACCCACTAATAGATCTCAGATTTAAGAGTTTTCCCTCTGAACTCACCTTAAACTTCCCTTTCTTAATGTAATCACATCACTGCTAGCTGTGTTTTGTGTGCCATTCTAGAATATTCTTCTTATCCTTGGGGCCATATTGTGATTAACCTTTCAGAGGTGCACATGACAAAGAAAGCATGAAAAGTGTCCTTTCCTCTGCACCCTCCATAGTACCAATAGGGAATGCAAGAATGTGTAGCCTCCCCAAAGGAGGCTAGGATAAACAAAGGGCATTGTCCCAACCTATGTCCTAACTAGCGGGAGTAGATGTAGAGTCCAGATTTTTCATATGTAAAAGGGTGCTGTCCCCAAGGACCATTGGAATAATCCTGAATGAGTCAGCCAAAAACTCCTTTCCTGCCATGCATGCCCAGACACTCTACCTGTGTCAGAACCTAAAGACCCTCATATAGCCTTTAATGTTTACACAGTCTAAATATTAATTTTTGTCTTAGTTGTCACTTTACCAAATGTACGTTGTGCACATGTCAGTCCCTGCACCCCCCTGCCCGACCACTTTTGCTGTTCTCTTAGCTCTCTACACTTTGTTCGTTTCTGTTGATGTGGTGCCTAGAAAAAAAAGCTGTGAATGCAGCATTCAAGGAACAGTCTGACCTATGCCTTGCAGAGCAGGTCTGTTGCCTTTGCAGCAGAGGTGGGCAAACTATAGTCTATGAATGACTTTCTTCCCCCCACTTCCCCTGCCAGCTGAGCTGCTCCTCTTCCCCACCAGCAGCGGCTCATGCCATGGCCAGAGTGCCTCCGCCACCACTATGCCCCTCACCCCAAGTCCAGCAGTGGCTTGCGTCCGGGCCAGCATGCTGTGCTTCCGCTCCCCTGCCCTCCCTGCTCCAGCTGACTGCAATGTGAGCCACTGCTGCCTTTCCTTCCCAGCTCAGCTGGAGCAGGAAGGGTGGGGGAGTGGTAGCAATGCTCTGGTCCCAGTGCAAGGCACTAATGGACTGAGAAGGAGAAGGACTCAGGAGAATGGCACTGGCACTCTGGATGCAGTGCAAGCCACTGCTGAAGCTGAGAGGGAGAGGGAGTGGAGCTCAGTTCTGCCCCCTTCCCTGAGGAAGGGAGGCTGGCCAGTCCCTCCTCCAAGCCCTGCCCCGCTACTCTGCACCCCTTCTGGCCTGCTAGGGGTGACTATAGGGCACATGTAGCCCACTCCTCCTCTATAGACTGTGATGTGATGCCTCTGTGCATGCAGTCCAAAATTGCATTCCCCATTGCCAATTCATGTCTCATTTGATGTCCATTATCACCATGAGGTCTTGTCAACTTTACCACTTCCTCAATTTTGCTTTCCCAATAACTGTGTGTTGCAAGTTAATTTTCCGCCATATGTGTATTAGCCTGCGTTATTCCAAGTGGATTTTGTAATTTATGGTTCCAATATCTCTATATGCTTTATATCTCCATCCCGTTATATTGTCTCATTTACTTTTTGCTATGTCTCCCAATGTAATATAGTCTCTGAATTTCAATAAAGCTCTGAAGAGGAAACAAGCATGATCACTAATGAAGATATTTAATTAGATAGACTTAAATTATCTCTCTAATACCTCACAATGTACTTCTCCCCAACTCCATCTATTATTATTTCTGAACATCACAACAACATAACCTTTGTGTACAACCCTTTAGTTCATTTTTAATCCACATGACAGGGCTTCTAAACAAATGATATTTTCCAGTGAGATTTCAAGACATCGTAGCAGTTGCTTTACTAAATTCTAAATATCTTGTATCTATTTAATTCACTCTGTAATTTTTGGTACAGAATATCTCTGGTTTAATATTCAACCTCTTTGCAGGAAGTGATCAAATTGGGCTGCAAAATGGGGGAACTAGGAAAAAATTATGAAGTACTCTCCCAAGACCTGTCCATAAACCAGTCTTCTGCCATTGATGCTTTGCTATATATAAGAACAGGAAACTAGAAAACATTGAGAGGAAATGAACATGTTAAACATTAACATCTCCTACTTTTTTGTTAGTTATTTGCATTTCCATCCTGATACATTCTCCCTGACCAAACCTTCTAGTCCAGAACTTCCACATGTTTGCAAAAATATGATACTCAGCCACTGTCCCCAGTCCTTTCCCTCTTCCACCATTTTGTAATATTTGTTGATGGGGAGAGCCTTTGTCCCTGATTCGCTAGACAAATAAATGAGAATTAAAAATAAAATATTTGTGTAGTTTTCTAATTATTTTTCCCCTGCTAGCTGAAATTAAACATCATTTGACTTAAAGCTCATCTTCCATCTGTGCAGTGTTTAAACTAGGCGGTATTACCAGAATCAGGACAACAATGATGTGAAATAATTTAGATTATTTAGCCCTCCAAGAGCTAGATCTCTAGAAGGAGGGTGGTCAGTAAGGTTTTAATTGCAGATAGGCTACCCAACTGGGCCATCAAGTAAAGGAATAATTAAAGGAAAGACTGCAAACTCCATCCAGTTTGGTAAATTAGTAATATCCTTTGCATGTTGACAAGTTCCAAAGGGGTAGCCATTTCAGTAAAACAAACAAGCAGTCTTGTGGCACTGTTAAAGACTAACAGATTTATGTATCACATGAGCTTTCATGGGAGAAAATGAAGTGGGATTTTTTCCCATGAAAGCTGCTGTGGTACATAAATTTATTAGCCTTTGTAAGTGCCACAAGACTCCATGTTTGTTTTAATATCCTTTGGTTACTAATATCATTTAATTTACTGTGCATGCTACCAATACACTCACAGAATCATGAAAGTTAAAGGAGGTGGAAAAACTGGTAGGCTCTTTTCCCCTTTTGATTTAAATAACCCTTTATAAAATGTCCACACAAAAGGTCTAGACACTTAATCAATTAATTATACTCACATTGACAAATGATGACCACCACGCAGCACAGTGTAATCACATAGCAATAATGAATGAACTCAGCCAGCTAATAAATCAAAGCACTAAAACAGCCCCTTAAATCCCTCCTTCACTTCCTTCCTCCCACCGACTTTCTAAAGTCTGCCCAGAAAGTCATTACATTAGACTATTTCAGACCTAGATAAGAAGCAAGCTACAGGGTCCTCAGAGAGAAAACTCAGCAGACTGCTCTTATTTTTGTATAGTCTGTCTCCTCACTCAGCACTAGATAATTTCCTACATTTTCTGCTGCTTTGTCCTGTCTATTTTCATACATCTTACAAACCATGCTGGGCCTAATTTATATCGCGGCACTCATGTTAATGGAAGTGTTGGTATTGATTTCAGCAGGTACAGGACGGGGCTTATTTTGAACCATTTTGTTATTGGGATTAATGCCTTGTTTATGGTGCTTTAGGATGTGCCTATTATGAGATCAGTTGAGAAGAATATATGTCATGACTTTATTCCAAAATAAAAGTAAGCATCTATTGCATTTGAAGTTCCAGCTACTATATTTTAATTTTCATATAATCTATACTTCAAGTCCTCCAATAAACATGCATCAATAATTTTTATTCTGTGATCAATAAATCGCCAAAAAAAATCTTCTTTGACATTCACTCTTTCAATCATAGTTAGGCAAAAGCAACATCTTTTCTCAGATTGAGTACCTTTGTAGTTACACTGTAACGACTGTGGAGAAACAATCATATTTAATTCACATTATCATTTTTATGCACATTTCCTGGCACTTTGACATAAATGGAAATATTCCAAGAAGTACATAATCATATTTTACTGGAAATATAATGATCGTTTACTTATCGCACCTATAGCACTTAGCAATTATAAAGCAATTCATGCAAAAATAAAAGAATGGATGTATTGAAATTAAATACAAATGTTATTTTTAAAATTGTAAAATAATATTTAAGCTGAAGCATAAAACTACAAGAGCAGGAAAAATCTAAATCATTTGCCAAGCATTCTTAGTTCAGTTCCATTTTTCTTACACAAGAGCAGAATTAGACTATGGTTGATTCTTCAGAAATAGGTTGGAATTCAAAGTGGGTAGTCCAAAAATTCCTCAGACCTCTGAGCATGGGTTTAAAAATGGGAGGGAGAAAGAGAAGAAAGTCAGAAGAAATAGTGAAGTAAAATGTGCCAAATGAAATAAAAAATATTGGGTCAAACTGTGAGATTGTGAAATCACCATTTATTGCATTGTAAAAATTTATCAACTACACCTCAATTACCAATTCATAAACTCAGAGCTTCCCTCTGTGAATTTATGAACCCTAAGAGAAGAGGAAAGTAAGTGTTAATTATTTTATTTTATTTTGCTGAATCTCATTTGCTAATCCTTTTCTATCATGGCTTATTCTCTAAATAGCCCATCTTCTTTTTTTGTAATAACAGTACCCATGAGTACTACTGAAGTAATAATTTATATAATCTAAGCCATCATTTTAAGATAATGGTTTCAAAGGCTAATAGTGTTTTCTCTGTAAATGGAGGATAATAGCAAGGTTGTGTGACCCATCCATGGTGGGGAGCTGATTGATATCTGTGATACCATCAAGAGGAGTAGGTACTTTCTTGTTTAATCGTTAACTAGGAATTGGTTTTGTTGTAATACATGGCTCAGCATCTTTGCTAAATCTGAGTACTCAGTTTTTCATGCTTCTGGACACCTGTAGAATGAAATTCACTCAAGAGCAGAGAGCCAAGACAAGGACTGAACACTTCTTACCTTCTTTCAAGTGGTACATGGCAGAGGGTGCTCATCCCCTCCACACATGGGTGAATTCCACCCATAGTTGAAGTTGTGTAATTCAGAGATATTGTCATGTCCACCCTGACATCACCCATTTACACCCAAAGATTCAAGACTATTTGAAGCATTGTGGTGTATAAACAAGGGTAGCATTTTTGTGAAGTTAAGACTTCCTAGTTCTAACCAGGTCAGAAATAAAATAAAAACATCCTAGTTCATAATATTTTGAGGCTTCCTCTTCTGTACATATACCAAGGAACTGGTATCTCCCAGTAAGGTTGTTCAGTAGCTTTTCAATGATAGTTATAATACTATATTAATCTGTGGTAGTATCTAGTAAATCCTAGAAATGTTCTGAAGTTTGTAATTGTTGAACAGGGCCATATTTTTATAAAATTATGTATTTATACCTCCTTGTGATCCTTTGTGTCCCTCAAACTTCATTGGTGGTCTGCAAAACTGGCAACTATCAATTGATAGCTTTAGTCTACAGACTTCTGAAAGCATTAGGCCAGCTAGGTGCCTTTCTTCATTCTCCTTCAGAGTTCTCCCAAGTGCAGTCAACTTGTTCAAATCAGCTTAATAGCCGTAACAAATTTGTCTCCTCTGACTTTCTGCATAAGACACTCAAATGTTTCTGGACACCAAATACATCTTGGGGCATGCATTCAAACTAATCTCTCTCTTCTGTCACTTGTGTTTCCATCTTCTTTTTATAACTTTGTCGCTGCAGGATTTTGATAATATGTACTTTGGAAGTCCAGCACAGAAACCCACTGGTCTATAGAAAGAAATCCAAGTAGGGCTAGCTTCCAGGGAAACCAGGATAATTTTCTTGGGCACCAGCTTCCAGGGAGGCATCACACTACTATGCCACTCAGCCCTCCATTCTTAAATTGCTTTGGCTGCCCAGGAGGGGGACAGGACGCAAAATGTTTTCTGCCCTGGACAGTAAAACATGTAGGGCCAGCCCAGAGTTTAAAGACTTTTGTACAAAAAGAATTGGGTACTAATCAACTACAGTCCATCTGTTTAGGTTGTGGTAGTCTATACAGATTCTCATATTGCCATTTCTCCTTCCTAACCACTATTGTTAGGCACCATATATATTGTATGACACATCAGTAAAGTCGTTTGACAGCAGTTTCTCAAAATATTGTCAGAAGATTCTTTTTCCTGCTTATGTTGTGGGTTCTGAAGACATTTGACCACTTCCATCACCTGTAATCATGTAAACCTGTTCCTCCAAATGCAGCAATAAACATAACAAACAAGGAGTCCTGTGGCACTTTCAAAGACTAACAGTTATTTATCTCATGAGCTATTGTGGGAGAAAATCCCAGTTCATCAGACACTTGAGGATAAATTTATAAGATAAATAATTTTAAGATAAATCAGTAATAAATTCTTTAGTCTTTAAAAGTGCCACAGGACTCCTTATTTGTTTTGCTGTACTAGACTAACATGGCTACCCCTTTGGAACCTAGCAATAAGCACAGACTCTCTGAGGTAAGTGTGCAGGTAGTTTGCCAAGTTTTTTGTACCCCTATGTGGGGGAAAAGTTTGCCATGGGAGAGTTTTATTTGATCCTTTTGTTCATGTATGGAAACAAGATGTCTCTGAAAACTGGTGATATATACCGTAAATTAATGCTAAAGTTTTTCTACCTTATTTCAAACTTGTAACCCAATTTTATTCAAATTATGAAAATGAATAGTATATCAAAGAGAATTACCATAAGAAGAAGCTGACTGAATTTTAATCAGGGTCAAGTCATTTCACATAGCTGTGACAGATTAATATAAAATTTCAAAAAAAAAATCTATTGTAAGACTTTAAATTAGATATCTCAAGTAAATGACATATTACTTCATACTGTAATCATTCTAGGTTAAGTAGTTAGGCATAAATTATTTTTATTTTACAAACTGTTCATTGAGATTCAGCTGTCATCTGACAAATTTAGTTTTAAATTGCCTAAGAAATGAATATTCACTCACTGCTATTCATAATATATTTGGAAAATGTTAGAAAATGTTCTTTCCCAACAGTAATTATATTTAGAAGAATAGCCACAGCAAGTTGGTTGATAACTTAGTAACAGGCAGTAAGTGCCCAAACTTAATATGCAAATTAAATTCATGAACTATTTCCTTTCAAGCACTACCCAATATATGTGTCTGAAGTAGAATTACCCAGACATAACAAGAAGATTTTCTGTTTTACTAGAACTATAGAAATATAAATGAGGGTTTTTTTGTGGCATGGGAAAATCTCTAGGCATTTTTCTAACCAGTCAAATGAACAGCAAATATCTTATTAGTTGTGATTTAAAAAAAAAAAATGAGGAACAACAGCAAAGAAAAAATTGTAGATCCATTAATTATGACAAGCTCAACAAAACCCTTTCTTTTTGTGTATTGGGGCAATAGCCTGCTCCAGGTTTTATGCTACAGGAAATGTATGACATTTTGATGTTTAAAGGAAAAGCAGACAATCCAGTTTATGATAAATTGGCCATTGCCTATTCTACATCATACTTGCACATAAATAGAGGCTTCATAGTTAAGTAGTTAAAGCATGAAACTGAGTCAGAAGACCTGGATTCTAACCCCAATACTGTCTCAAATTTATTGTGTGACCTTGCACATCAATTATTTGTGATGCTTCAACTTTTGCATTTATAAAATAGGGATAATATTTACCCAGTTTTATAAACACTTGAAAAATTTAAGGTGAAAAGTGTTGTGTCAATGTTCATGCATGTATAAATTTGTGAACACAAGCACTTACAAAAGCCAAAACCCATATGCACACAGGGTATGTCCACACACACTCCTTATTTCGAAACAACAGAGGTTGTTTCGAAATAAGGAATGGCATGGCCACACGACGCACGGCCATTTTGAAAGAAGCAAACCGCTTCTTTCGAAATAGCCGTGCGCTTTTCGAAATAAGCTAAACCTCGTTTTATTTCGAAAGGGCGTTGTTTCGAAACGGTTGTTTCGAAACAACGCCAAGTGGACATGCCGTTTCGAAATAACTGGCTGAGCTTCCTCCCAGGGTGCTTAGCACCCTGGGAGGAAGAGCCACCCCCTCAGCACCCTGTCCAGGGTGCTGAGGGGGGGGACAAACCGCAGGGCACCGGGGCGCTGCCCCCAAGAGCAGCGGGGAGC